>VZRZ01001147.1:159401-248340 GCA_013398175.1 Climacteris rufus
CCCAACCAACCCCATCTGGTCCCACCAAGCCTGGTCAGTCCCAACGAGCCAGGATGGTCCCATCAAGTCTGGTCAGTCCAACCAACCCAGTCTGGTCCCACCAAGCCTGGTCAGTCCCAACGAGCCAGGATGGTCCCATCAAGTCTGGTCAGTCCAACCAAGCCAGGATGGTCCCACCAAGCCTGGTCAGTCCCAATGAGCCAGGATGGTCCCACCAAGCCTGGTCAGTCCCAATGAGCCAGGATGGTCCCACCAAGCCTTGCTCAGCCCAACTGGGCAGACTGGTCCCACACAAACACACAGTCACCTCTGCCCTTTAGACAAGGCTGGTTTAGGAACAAGATGGGAAATCAGGGAACATTGGAGCCTGGGGCTGCTTTTACCCATCCTCACAGTGTAGGCCAGACCTGGATCAGGCTCTGTCCTCCCCCTCCCTCCCTTCCCTTGTCCCATTTGGGGCTGACACCAAACTTGCTGAAAGGCAGCAAGTGGAGAATGCTGAAGTGCTGAGTTGCAGCTTGAAGAATGACAGAGAGTGATTATTGCTGTCCAGGAGAGAAGGATTAATAGATCAGCCCAATGTGTGGGACTCATATATCGGGCAAAGTATTTTTATACAGGCAAAAATCTTCATCATTTTCCTCAGCTGTTTGATTCATAGAAAAACAATGCTGAAGAAACAACAACAAAAAAAATAGGAAAATAAAGCTCAGAGCACACTTTATCAGTTCTTATATTAATGTGCAGCAAGGAACCAGTGCCAGGAAGAAGCAGAGCATGTTAATAAAAAGCGTCAAGCTGAGATGGGGGATCTGTTGCTTATTTTTCCCTCCTCAGACTGTCAGGAGAGGGGTGGGATCCAGGCCAGCACTTTCCCTAACAGGAGGAGGGCAGGAAAGGTGTGTTAAAGGCTGGCTGTGGTGCTGCTCCTCAGGCAGAGTGAGGGTGATGGATGGGGAGGTTGCTCGGCGCCAGGCAGGGTGCAAAAGGGCCTCAGTAACACCTATTAGAGCAATCCATTTTCCCAGGCTCATCTGGCACTCACTCTTTGTCACCACACTTGTTACCTTTCCCTGATGGCAAATGCTGGGGAACTTCAAGGTATTTGAACAGTCAGACACAACAAATCCCTACGAAGGAGAAAGTGTAAAACAGCAGGAGAAACATGTTGGCTTCATCCTGAGCGAGCATTAAATACACTTCCCATTTGTCTAAGGAGACAGTTAATGGGAAAAGGGGCTCTTTAATTGAACGGCTGAGAGTCTCCCACAGCTGCAGATAAGAAATGCTCGGGAGAAAGCCATTTCTCCAGGCCTGGGAGAGGCAGGAGGGAGCATTTCTGCCCAGACAGAGCAGCAGACAGCGGCTCTGGGGACAGTCCCAGGCCCTGTGCAAAGGAGCAGGAAGAGGCCTCGGATCAGGCACTCAGCCTGAGGCAGGAGCAAAGCACAGGGCTCTTTGTGCTGGGTTTTGCAGCCCTCTCCGGCCCGGGGCTGCCAGCTGGTGTGTGCCACTGCTCTGGGTCACCATGGGCTCCTCTCTGTCCTCACTGCTGTGCCTGTGCCACTGCTCTGGGTCACCATGGGTTCCTCTCTGTCCTCACTGCTGTGCCTGTGCCACTGCTCTGGGTCACCATGGGTTCCTCTGTCCTCACTGCTGTGCCTGTGCCACTGCTCTGGGTCACCACAGGTTCCTCTCTGTCCTCACTGCTGTGCCTGTGCCACTGCCCTGCTGCCACTGCTGCGCTCCTGCCAGCCCCAGCACGCCTGGCAAGAGGCCTCTCGCTGGGTTTTGTCATCCTCTAAAGCAGAGCTCAGAGTTGCAGGGCATCCCCAGCCCCTCCGTGCAGGCTGGGCCCTCCTAGGTCAACACCTGGAGTCAAAGAGTGCCTGAATGGTTTGGGTTGGAAGGGACCTTAAAGCCCATCCAATCCCACCCCCTGCCATGGGCAGGGACACCTTCCACTATCCCAGGCTGCTCCAACCTGGCCTTGGACAATTCCAGGGATGGGGAAGCTACAGCTTCTCTGGGCACCCTCATCATCCTCACAGGGAGGAATTCCTTCCCAATATCCCATCTAATCCTGCTCTCCTTTAGTCTGAAGCCATTCCCCCTTGTCCTCTCTCTCCATGCTCTTATAAATAATCCCTCTCCATCTTTCTTGTCGTCTCCTTCAGGCACTTCCCACCAGCCTCTGACGTACAAGGTACCAACAACAGGTAACAGACACAGTAGCCCAAAAAATCTCAAAACCAATGTATGAGTCCTATAAAATATGCTTTCCCTGACACATGATGCCTGCTGCACATGTCCACCTGCAATACATGAGCTTTCCCAGCTCCCCTCACATCTCGCCTCCCCAGGCACGATCCTTCAAACTCCCTCACCTGCAGCACAACCCCTTCCCAGTCTAAAGAGCAGCTAAGATCCTGGGATTAACCTGGATATTATTTTTATCTCCTTACTAGAAGTGTTGTTCAGCCATGGAATTCAGAAATCTCTGGCCTCTCCAGGGTGTGCAGCAGAGGGTGGTGAGGCCAGCGACACAGCCAGAGCAGGCATCTGCTTTCACTCTTATCATGCTAATTAATAACACGCTAATTAAATGAAGAAAGCCCATTAGTGGAGCATTAAGGGAAGGGCAGAGATAAGAATGTGGTAAGAGAGGGACTGAAGGAGTCTGCTGTATTTGTCAGGTCCTCTTCCCTCTGATTCCCCTCACACCAGCTGGTTAAACTCTGCCTTCAAAGCAGTGGCTTTTCCCTTGCTCCCCAGGGGAGGCTGTTAAGGAACTTCCCTTATCATGTATCAAGGAATCTCCTCATTTGCAATTAAAACCTACACTTAACCAGTTTGTTCTTGATCCGTGGTTTAAATCACCTCTGTTCCATGAGGCTTTCTCTCCACCTGAACCGCAGCCTCTTCTCTCCACAGGCATTTATGGCAGCATCCCCTTATCCCTGTATCCTTGTTGCTCTTCTGCCTGTAAACCTCAGTCCCCTCAGTCTGTGCAGAATCCCGCAGGGACAGGCACCTTTGCAGGTGGTGAGGACAGGGGACGCTGCTGGGGACAGCCAAGGGGCTGGTGGGGCTCACCCTGGCAGGGATGCTGCAAGGAGCTGGGACCAGCAGGGTTCAAGCAGCCTCTCCAGGCCATTTCTCTTTAAGGTGGGGTTTTTTGGAGCTCACTGCAGCTGCCTCTGGATAGGAAGCAGGAGGCAGCATCACACTTGAGTGCCAAAATGACATTGTGCTCAAGCTGACAGGGTTTAGGAGCCTTCTTCACAGCAAGTACTGCCTCAGATCCTCTCTGCCAAGCTGGACAGGCTTCCAGGGGCAGTATCTCCTAATGGTGGTGGCACAGGCCTTTTGTCCATCTTTTCTATTTTTTT
This sequence comes from Climacteris rufus, assembly GCA_013398175.1. NCBI lineage: Eukaryota > Metazoa > Chordata > Aves > Passeriformes > Climacteridae > Climacteris > Climacteris rufus. The sequence continues at coordinate 162,794 of VZRZ01001147.1, forward strand.
CTTTCTTTTTCCCTCCTCTTCCTCTCCCTTTGGTTTACTTGGAACCTGGGCACATCCTCAGCTGCCCCATCCAGCAGCAGAAAGGCAACTGAAGAGTTTTCTCTCACTTCAGGGTTCTGAATCACTAATTCCCAGAGCAGCATCCCAAACAACCCTCATCAATACCAGAAACTCTCACTGTGTGTTCATTAAGTGCATTTAATTACCAAAAGGGCAGACAAATGCAGCAAGGCTGAAGTTTGAAAGGCCACACACAGGGAGCTCCCATCCTTGCCTTGCCCTGTTCCCTGTGTTATCCCAGTAACTGCTGAACACACAGAGATTCCATGACTGTCCCAGTTTGAACCAGTGGTTCACCAGCTGCCAGGCTTCCAGCAAGGCCAGCAGATCTCATGTGAAAACCTGAGCTGATAGACTGGGTACATGGATGTGCTCAGAGGAGCCCTGAGTCCTCACAGACTTTTGATTAAAGACCTTTAAAGTTCTTGTTATTCCTTCCTCATCCCAGTACTGAACTGGAAAGTCAATTCCAGTCATAGGCAATGAATGACCAAGGAGCAGTGCTCCCAGCTGCCCATGCAGGGCATCCTAGGAGAAGGCTCAAGCTGCTTGCCTGGAATGAGGGGAATCCTTTGGTGCAGCAATGGAAAGAGAAGGGAGAAGCTGATGCTTTAATCCCTGCTGTGATCCCACTCTGGCAGACCCAGAGCAGACCCAGTGGGGAGTGAGGAGTTCTCTGTAAGTCCATGAGACTCCAGGCAGGGCCAGCCTGGGGAAGGGCTGGGTGTGCCAGGGATGTGCCCATGGCCACACCTGCAGCAGGACAGACCGCTGTGCTCTGCCACGTCCTGCCTCAAGGACTGCATGGCTCTTCACTCCCATCAAAGACAGGAAAATTATAGAGCACTTGGCATAGGAATTAAAGAAGTCTGTTCTGCTTCTTTAACATAAGACTGGGCACATTGTTCCCACTAATAGAGGAAGAACAATTAGCCTTAGAGAGCATTACCAGTGCGGTGTAATAGGGATTTGTAGGGCAAATCGCCTTAGGAGACTCCAGTGAAGTGAGACTGGGTTTTCCAAGGAATTTGCAATGCTAATCCTGGCAGTGCCAGGTCTCCAGTGGTGCTGCATGGCATGGAGGGCTGTGGGTGCAATGTTAACCAGAAGAAGGAGAGTTATTAAATATGATATCAGCCACACAGCAAGTGAGTCACTTACAAATGCGAGGTAAAGACTGAGGAAATGAAGAAAGGGTTTTTAAAAGGGTCAGCTGTTCTCCTGGGCACACAGCTCTGACCTCTCTTACTTATCTTGTTTCTGCTAAGTCAAAGGAGTTGTGAGTTTGATAATAAGCTAACGGGATTTGCCTGTTAGAAGATGTGATATTAATAAGAAAGAATATTAAATGTGTGTCTTGTTGCTTTTGCTGCTGAGGGAGTAAAATCCTTCCTTAATAACCTGTTCTGTGCCTGCTTGGAAGGATGGCCCTCATTAAGGAACAGGTATTTAAATACTTTAACAGGTCATCTTCCACCACTGCTAAACCACGGAGCCAGCAAGCTCCAAAATTCACTGTTTTCTGCTGTGTAGGGATTTGTGTGCAACCTGTGTCAGGCCAGGCCCTGGCAGAGACGTGGCCACCCAACACAGCTCCCAACAAACCCCAGCAGGGGGGTCAGGGAAGGAGTCCCTTGGGGAAGCTCCATGGTGCTTCTCAGGGTGGGCAGAATTTGGGAATTTCTGAGCTACCTGGGAATTTTCCAACAGGCCAGGTCTGCAGTGGAAAAGGCCAGTTCTTCAGCGCTGAAGGAACGTGCAGATGCTGATAAAATTTTCATGGAAAACTGCCCCATTCTCTGTTTTGGTGACCTGGAGGGGAGCACAGCCTGACCCGTAAAAAAACCTGCTTGGCAGCTGTGTTTTCCAGCAAATACAGGTTCATATCTCCTTGGCAGACCATGCTGATCCCCAGATGTCTGTGGGCCCTGGGATAGCTGGCTCCAAGCACCAATTTCTGGGCCCAGACCTCCACTTTGTCCAGCACTGGGCAGTCCCAGAAGAACCCAGTTCTAGACCGGATTTACCAGAACTTTTAGGCTCAGCAGGATGCCAGGAACCCTGGATGCCAGAAAACCTGGCTTCACCTCCCAGACCATCTCCTCCACTCCCTCACAAGAGCCTGGGCTCCAAGAAAGTTGGGGGGCCTCAAGAAAAGTTGTAAAAATGAAATGTCTGCTTTAATATTTGTAAAATCACCTTACAAAAGGTTTGTCCCTCCTTAGGACACAGCAGTTTTCTCTCCATTTTATAATGCAGAAATATTTTAAGTTCTTTTGGAAAAGGAATTCCCATCTCCAGTCAGCCATCGTGGTTGTAAAGGTGTCAGCCTTGATGGGCTTTCCCAGGCAATTTTAACCTGCAAGAGTTTCTAGAAATCAATTCAAACCCCTTTGAAATCAATTGGCATCCAGTTTAATGCCATTTTGATGTTTCCTTAAAGAGCAAATTAAGTTTTACAATTACAAGGAAAAGCTGTCCTCTTCCACCCCACTGTTTACTTCCCTCTTGTCCTTCCACGCGCAGAACCGGAGTCATCCAGGCAGCGTTAATTATTTGGTTTATGTATTCCCTCGTTAGCAGGGAATTGCACTGAAATGGCATTTGCTGCAGCACTGTTATCACAACTGTGCTGTGAAGCAATTTGGCTTCCAGAGGCGTCCTGAGAAACCATTTCTGGCTGCACACCAGTGCCTGGTGGCGTGGCTGTGCTCGTGCTTTACCCCACCACTGCCTGCAGCTGAAACAGGAATTCACCCACACCCATAGCCATCCCCACTGGCCACTGGAGATTCCTGAAGCTGGGAATGCTCCCAATTTGCCAGGCAGATGGATCTGGATGGGCGTGCAGGAGCTCACCCCACAAACCTGGTGATTACAGGGGTGGGTTGTGCTGCCTGCAGTCAGTGCCCCCAGTTTGCTGCCACAGGAAAAGAGCTCAAACCTTTCAGTGCATCTGTGCTGGAGGATGGAGCTGGGAGCCCAGGCACTGGTGGCACAGGAGGGTTGCTCTGGGTTGAAGCTCTAATGGCCACTTGTGTTGTCATTTCCCAGCCCTGCAATTTGTGGGTGCTCTTGCATGAGAGCAGCGGCACCGCCTCCTCCGGGCTGACCCCGCTTCCCATCTGCCCATGATCCCCAGCTGAGATAAAAATACCAATAATGGTGCTCACAATTTGAGTTCCCGTTCATCTTTGGAAGAGTCATCTTCTCCTTGTGTGGGATGGCAAATTAGGCAATTGGGCGCTCTGAGTGTCCTTCTCCACAGCACAAAGGAACAGCCCAGGCAGAGTCTGAATGCAGCTGATAACCCCTTGATCCTTCCTCTCCTTTTAGCAACAGAAAATATTTGTAGATCCCAAACCACTGCGTAGGAAGACAAAATAGAGTTAAGAGCTGCAATTTGCAAGGACGTGTGCTCTCTAAATCTGTTCAGAACAGCCACACATCAGAATCTCCCTAGAAAATAAGAAGACATCAAAAAACGTGGCTTTTTTCCTTCCTATTTTCCTCCAGTTTGCAGTGGAGCATCACAGAGCTGAGAATGGTGGGTGGCACTGGCCTGGCCTCACATCTCAGGCTTGGCAGTGTGTCCTAGACACGATCCATGCAGGAATGTGGCCAGACACCACTTGGAATTAGGAAAAAAATGGTCCAGGAGATTGCCTGTGAAAATGATCTTCAGGGCTGCAGAATTTCAGCTCCCCCTGATTCAAGAGGCAAGCCTGGCTCACTGCTGTCTCCCCATTAAAACTGGCTGGATTCAGGCAGTTGTGGGGCTGAAGGAATAGGAAACAATGCACAGAAGAGAGAAATAAATCCAGGCAGACCCACCTCAGCCCTGCTCTCAGCTTTACTTGCTCTCATCTGTAGCATTTCACCAGGCAGACCTGACTGTAGAGCACTGAGCCAAAGTCATGTTTCCCTGGGAATTCCTGCTCCTAAAAGATGGAAGGGAACAGATAAACACTGGTCCTTGGGAAGCCAAGGCAGAGACACAAAAGAAGAGAGTGCAGGAGAGCTTGGCTTGGTGTGGGAGGGAAAAATGGGTGAAGAAAAAGTTTTCACTTCCCAAATAACAAGTGGTAGAGTTTTGAACCAGTGATTTTCTCTTTCTCATCGTTAACTCTGCATGTTAAAAAAGTTTCATTTACTGCCTGCTTGTGTGGTTTCTCACACTAGAAGTTGGGTTCAGGGCACCCAGCAAGAAAATCAGGAATGAAGGTTGTGCTGGAGGGAGCACTTGGAGTCAGGGCAGGGTAAGTACATCCCATTTTCCCTGAGCACCCTTGGGCTGCTCCTCCTACCTTGGCAGCCACTCAGAGATGGGCAAGATCCTCCAAGGGCTTTCCTAAAACCACCAGGGAAGATGGGCTTTCCAGACAGCCTGTGATCTGCTGGATCAGGACAGGAGAGGAGCAGAGCTTTTCATGGATGCACAGCAAACATCAGCCCTCTACCCAGTTCTGAAGGCATCCTCACTGACCCAAAGTGTCCAACCCAGCTTCTCCAGGGGGAAAACAGGCCCTAAATGACCCTGCTGGGGTCTGGACATGCCAGAATCTGAGCAGGGCTGTGGTGGACACCAGAGCAGAGCTCTCTGCCTGAGCTGCCTTTTCACATCACTGTCCAACGAGCTTTATTGGAGTGATGTGTTCCATTTAATCCACAAGGAAATGTGTCATTTTGATCTTTGAGGATGTGGGATACTGACACTCATGGAATGGGCAAAACTTTCCAAATGAAAATTATTTTCCAAGTGCAAAACCTCAAACCTTTGAAAAACACAGGAATGACATTTTCACCTTGGGAGATTTCCTCTGCCCCTCTTTGTCTTCCTGCTAATGCTCCTCTTATAAAGCCAGAAACCGGATCACAGAATATTTCAGTATTGCCAAATTTGAAGTCTTTATTAAGACAACATTTTTAATCAAGAAGGAGGGGCTTTTCAGTGGGACATCCTGGGCTCTTGCAATGTTTCCTGGCAAAGCTCCCTTGCTCCTGCTGAACGCCCTTCTGTGCCATCACTGAGTGCAGCATATGCTGTAACCTCCCCCCTCACCTCCTCAGATGCCACCACCTCCAGGCAGTGAGAGGTGATGTTGGAGGTGAAATCCTGGTTCCCTGCGCTCTGTGCTAGGACAGCTGGTTAATACATCCACGCTTTCACTACTTCTCCCACCACAAGGGCACACAGGCATCACAGCTTTCCTTTTAAAAATAAATAGTTAAATAAAAATCTCTTTCTGGGCCAGATGAGAGGCTATAAAGAACAGTTTTCAACAAAGCAAGTATTGTGTCACCTAACACCAAGGCCACGGATTTTTTGCTATGGCCTCTCAGGAATTTTTCCAAGGTTTGCTCAGAATCCTCTTTGCACAAGAGAACAGGAGGAGCCCACTGCAACTCATCCCAAGGAAATGAGGACAGTGGTAAGAAACATGGGAAATATCTGAAAAGCCTGGGGAAAATACAGTGACAGGCTGGAGCTTTTGAAACTGGGCTTTTCCTTTCGGAAAACCCTTCTTACAGTGTGCCCTGCATATTAATAGTGCATTAATCCTTTAGGAATGACTCAGTTATTTGCCACCAGACATCAGGCTGATGTTTCCAAAGGGCTCTGAACATCAGCTGCACATTGACCTTTCTAATGAGCTGCAAGATCTTGAGATTTCAAACTTCTGCTACCAAAAAAAGGAACAACCCTGAACAGACACGGAATCACAGAATTGTTTGGGGTGGAAATGATTTAAAACTCATCTCATTCCACCCCCCTGCCATGGGCAGGGACACCTTCCACTATTCCAGGTTGCTCCAAGCCCTGTCCAACACTTGGGCACTGCTTAGAGCTGGTGTGGCCTTGCCTCAAGTCCTGGGGGCAGTTTTGGGTGCCACAATATAAAAAGTGCTCTGAAGCCATTAGAGAGAGTCCAAAGGAGGGACACGAGGATGTGGAAGGGTCTGGAGGGGAGGCCCATGAGGAGCAGCTGAGGTCACTGGGTCTGTTCAGCTGCAGGAGACTGAGGGGAGACCTCTCTGGGGGCTGCAGCTCCTCCCGAGGGGCAGCTCCATCTCTGCTGTGGGACAGGGGCAGCACCCAGGGGAGGGCTGGAGCTGTGCCAGGGGGGTTTGGGTTGGAGATCAGGAAAGGNTTTGGACAGCGCTCCCAGGGATGCCCAGGGTGGGATTGTTGGGGTGTCTGTGCAGGGCCAGGGGTTGGACTGGATGCTTCCTGTGGGTCCCTCCCAGCTCAGGATATTCCATGATTCTGCTTCCCAGGGATCCATGAGTTCCCTGAGCACCTTCACTGATCTCCCTGCCCCGCTCCAGCCCCACCACACCATCCTGGGAGCAGTAACGAGCCAGAACCCCACTTTCATCTCTGTGTTAGGAGGTTACATGTAGAAATTCCTGTCCTGGGCTGAACACTTCTTTTGTGCTACTCAAAATCTTGCCCTCTGTGGTCACTGTGCATTGGTACAACTTCCTTTCCAGTTTTCAGCCCACAGCAAGAACACTCCCAAAGGAGAACACAATCTCTTTCCATGCAGAATGCTTCCTTTGTGACAGCAGGTACATGTTCACCATTATCCATAATTTGCAGCAAACTTATCATCTTTATAAAAGCTCAGCAAGGATACAATTGTGCAGGGGGCACAAATATAGTTGCACCATTATTGAAATTGTTCCTACTCACAGTTCCCGTGCCTGCCTGGTTGCATTTCCAAACTTGCTGTTTGCTTTATTTTCTTTGGGATGTTTTCCAACCACTCCAGCTTGAACCCAGAAACTCAAAAATAGCCAAAAAAAGATCAATAATTTTGGAGGAGAAAGGGAAATAAAAAAGAAACACACAGAAAGTTCAGAGTTTGAACTTTGGTGAAAGTGCAGGATTTCTCTTATTTTATGAAAATGCCGTGTGACATCACTAATTTAAAGGAATTTGATATTCAGGGAGCACAGGCTTCAAAGGCTTTCCATGGAATCACAGAATAGTGGGTGGATGTTTATTGGAAGATGCTTTTCTTTGTGCAGAATAATATTCCAGGTAAATTGTATCATCTGCTGCTGGCATTGTGCCCACAACAGGACACCTGAGGGGACTTTGAACCACATTATCCAGCAACTGCCTCATCCAATTTCAGTGGGTGCTGAGTCTTTGTTGAAAATCCATGGAAGTGAAAGCACAAGTGTTCCTGCAGAGATAAGGGTGGTGAGTACAGGCTGCTTTATTCCCCCTGAAATAAACACTTGTTTTCCCCCTGAAATAAACACTTTTCCCACATTTTCTCTGCCTGGAATTCACTTTTTTCCAACTGCTATGGGCACAGTGGGATCTGAGAGGCAGCAAGACCTGGGTATTCCAGCAGATCCCCAGGTGTGCTCCAGCAGGGCAGCACCACCCTCGTCTGGGAGCACAGAAAGGCTTGGCTGTGGAGGGACTTTAAACAGAAATTGTTTTCCACTCCCTGCCACGGGCAGGGACACCTTCCACTATCCCAGGCTGCTCCAAGCCCTGTCCAGCCTGGCCTTGGGCACTGCCAGGGATGGGGCAGCCACAGCTTCTCTGGGCACCCTGTGCCAGCGCCTCCCCACCCTCCCAGGGAACAATTCCTTCCCAATATCCAGTCTAAATGAACTCTCCTTTAGCTTAAAGCCATTGCCCCTTGTTGTATCATTCCTTGCTGCTTTCCAGGCCAACCCAGCACAGTGGGTGACTTCAAACACAAAGTCCAATCCCATATCCTAATGTGAGCACCCTCTTAGGAATGGGAAACTGAGCAATGTGTGGTTGCAGCAGCCACTCTCAGACTCGAAAACACTTTCATGAGAAAAAAATCATAATAGGAATAAATTCATAATAAGAATAGATTTTTAATAAGAATACATTCAATTTCTCCAGGAAATGGCAGCAGAGCTGGGCACTGCCAGGGGAAAACATCCCAGTCACACCTGTACACACAGGTACTGGTGTCTTTAGAGAGATGGAGGTGCCAGTCTGCACCGAGATTGTTGGAAGTACTCACTTGGCTTCTGCAAGGGAACATCAACCCTCACCCTGAGCAGGATTACTGAAATACAACTTTAAGAAAGCTCTTCCCTAAAAAAAACTCCAAAAAAGTGAGTAAACCAAGGGCTTGCAGATGCAGAAAAAATAAATAAAAAGGAATTGTGACTATAAAATAGAAAAAAAAATTTAAAAAGCTGTTATAAAGCAGCAAAATGCAGCATGGCATGAAGTAGCCAAGTGGCCACAGTCATTTTCATAAGTTCATATTAAAAATAGCAGAGCAGCTTGTTTAGAAAGGGAAATCTTAGAACATGAGGGGTGTGACCACAGCAGTTGGGGCATTCCACGGGAAGATCCAAGCAGCAATTGCTCTGAAGAGATGGATACAAGGCTGGGAAGCTCTGGATCGTTGGATTACAGCAGGAGGAGTGGGCTGGGAAGCAAATCATCCAACCTGCTCTTGTCTGAAAGGTGCTTGTGGCTCCATCTGAGGGCTGCAGGCTGAGAAATCAAACATCAGGCACTCCACTCAGTCAGGACAAGACTTCAGCCACTCCCAGCCACAGAGCTCTCCCCAAAAGGTTTCTGGAACATAGTTGTTTAAACTTCCTCAGAGCTGTGCATTTCCTGGCCCCTCTGTTTTGCAGCAATGGGGAGATGCTTCACCCAAAAGCAAAACCCTCTGTGGGAGCAGGTTTGGGAGCAGCCACACCACGGCAGCCTCTGAGTGTGCTCCAGGCACAGAGGGCCCAACCTGGGCACCAGGGGCTGGTTCAGGCATTCAAACACCTCATGAACAACCATTTCAGGGCTCTCTGTGCACCAATACTTTGTTTTATGTTGCTTGAACACAATTATAATTATTGAACCCTTAATTCCAGTTGCCCACAAGTCAAGCAACCTCAGCAAGTGGCACAAAACCAACACCGAACTGAGCAGCTGTGCTGAATTCCCTCTCTAGCAAGACATTGCAGGAAAAAAAATCGTGAGAGCTTTAGCAAGGTGACATTAGTGTAATAGGAAATTCTTTTGTTACTTTAGCAAATTATAGTAATTGTGCCTGGCATGCCTTTCCATAAAACTCATACAGCAGCTTTATATATCAATAAATAATAATAAGTATCTTCAAGCATTAGTGGACACAGCCCACTTTATTGAAAAGTGGCATTAGCTGCCTAATGCAACCCTAATAATCTCTCATTTTACAGCAGAAAGATCAGCATCAAGAGCAGCCAGTCGTACTTTGCCTGTCACGGGGAGTTTTTCTCTTTGTTTCAGAATAAGGGTTTCTTGCATGTCACCCACCTTCCTCACTTGCTTGCCTCTCTTTTCTCTGTTGGACATTTGCAGAAGGTTCAGCCCAGGAAGGGAGTCCCACCAGGGCTTTTGACAGTCAATGAAGACAAACTGGTAATTTAGTGTAGGAATTGTAGCTGGGCCCTTCTGTCCCACCCTCCAGAGCAGCCCACGCTCTCCAGCCCCTGAGGTGAGCCTGAGCTGCTGGATCTGCCTTTCCCAGGAGCTGAGGACAATTTTCCTGCTGGATCTGCATTTCCCAAGTGGGGAGAGCTCTGAAGAAATCCTCTTTGCTTGCAGAAGTGCCCAGAGAGGCAGGAGCTGCACACTGGGGTGAAGCTCTGAAGCCTCTTCTCCCAGGGAACGAGGGATGGGATGAGAGGAAACAGCCTCAGGTTGTACCAGGGGAGGTTTACATTGGATATTGGGGGAAATTTCTTCACTGAAAGGGTTGCCATGCCTTGGAACAGCTGCTCAGGGCAGGGGTGGAGTCCCCATCCCTGGAGGGATTTAAGAGGAGCGAGGATGTGGCACCTGGGGACAGGGCTGGGGGTGAGCTCAGTGGTGCTGGCTGGGCTGAACTTGATGGCCACAGAGGTCTTTTAAATTATCATTCTGTTCCCTGGTGGAGACAGGTCACCAGCCTGAGGAGAGGGACCCAAAAACCACCTGTGGAAGCTGAGCATGAAACCAGGCAGGAAAACACAGCCAGCAAGGAGACGTCTCAGCAGAGCAAGGAAAACAGAGCATTTCTGCTCAATAAATGTTCTGGTCTCTTTATCAGCACCTTAAAATAAGCATCAGTGTGGTTCAGGTTTGGGGGTTGGGCTGTTGGGGGTTTTTAAAGGCTGTAATCAGCCTTATTTAAATTGGTTTGGTTTTTTGCCTTGTGGCATCACCTGGAAACTCGTTCTGTAATGTGGAGGATGATTTTATGAGAGATGTATGGGCAGACACCTTGGATTCTTTCAGTTTTCATTAATTTGATTCCTTCCAGGCAAGAAAAGGCTGTAATAATGTGATAAAACGAGGGAACTGGTGACATTTAATATCATAAAAGAGCATAGAGGGGGGCTTGCTGTTTTTAAGTGTCACCAGCACATTTTCGGAGATGGTCCAGCCCTGGGAATCAGAGCTCTGAAATAATTTAATCCATGCATGATAAAAGAAACCACCAGAAATAATTTACTTCTTGTCTTATTGCATATAGACTGGTTTGGGAGCTCATTATTTATTTGGCAAGTATTTAGCATAACAAATCAATTTGTGGTGACACCTCAGATGAGGTAATTTATACTGAAAGTCAAACGAAGATGACAAAAGGAAGATTAAACTTTGTTATTTCAGGAGACTCTGGATCCAGGGATGGCAGCAGGCAGGACAGAGAGGGACTGTGACACTGGGGTGGCAATGTCCCTGCCCAAAACAGGGACCCATGTGTGCTCAGGGTGTTGGGAAGAGGTTTGGATGCCAGGAACAGCAAGGAGTGGGGCTGTACATCCCCATGGGAATCCTGTTTGGACACTCTCTGGTTTCCCCTGCCACCAACACCCTGGATAGGACCCTCTGGACACCCCTGCCAAGGGAGCAGCAAAGACACCACGGGTGGGAAGATGAGGGACCTCAGTTTGCATCCTTTGGCTCATCCTGTCCTGTTTCTGGGCACTGGAATTCAGATGCACAAAAATGCTCTTCCACAAGCACAGAGTGGTTAAAGAAAATTTTAAAGGAGACAGAAATGCTCAGCACGAAGCCAAATTCAGGATGTTTGCTGTGTTTGGCTCAGTAAGGCAGGAGAGGAGTCACTTCTCAAGCACAGATCCCAACTAGACTGGCACAGTCATGGAGTCACCATCCCTGGAAATGATCAGAAAATGGATAGATTGGTACTTGACGATGTGGTTGAGTTGACAAAGTGGTGATCAGTCAAAGGTTGGACTTGATCATCTTGGAGGTCTTCTCCAACCCTAATGATTCTGTGATTTTAAGGTAGCAGCAAATACATTTGAGTTTCATTGGCTTCTGCTGCTGCTTCCAGACCAAAATCTTTGAAACTAGAACTTTTCAAGTGGAAATGTCTTCTTTTTTTTTTCTTTTTTTTTTTNAAAAAAAAAATTTTTATGAAGGTATTTTTTTTTTTTTTTTTTTTTTTTTTTTTTTTTTTTTTTTTTTATCTTGGTTGATATTTTCAAATTTAAAAGAGGAGCTCTCCAAAATAAGATGAAATTTCTTACGAAGGTGTCACAAAAAATTTAGTGGTGACAAAAAAAAAAAACAACCAACTTTTCTAAACCAGTGGCAACTCTTTCAGTTTGAATCACTGAAAAAACAGGATCATTTCCTGGGGGTTTTTTGCCCTGAGTTTTCTTTTCTCTTATGTTTCAGTTTCAAAGAAGGAAAAAAAAAAAAAACCACAGTGTTTGTCTGTCTATAGGCACATCTGGGAATTCACAGCCAGCTGCAAGATGCCCTTTGCCCAAAGATATTTACAGAATGATATTCACGGGGAACCAAGGGCACAGAGCACTGCTCCCTGCCCCACTGCCTGCTCTGCACCACCAGGCTACACCTGAGCAACAACCTGGGATGTTCAGCTATGGAAAACCTCCACACTGATGTCCTTGTCCTGTTTGGAACCTCCTGACACCAAAAGCCCATTAAAAAATACATTTTACTCTCTCCCCCATCCAAATCTGAGGCCAAAGTGCTCAAAGGAAGCAGAAAAGGAGTTATTTTTATGGAAATGCACTGTTTAATTCTGGTGGGTCCAACTGAAAGGAGTAAGTGGACGATTACCTCGGTCTAATCTAACTGGAGGGTAAGTCCTAAATTTTATGGCTACAACCAGAACATGTTTTGTGTTAGTTTGGCCAGAAAAGTTCATTTTAAAAGTGAAAGGAGCACCAAGAGGCATCTGGCATCCACCCCTTCTAGGAGGGCTTGTAGGTTCTGCTGACTTGAAGAGCATCCTTTGCTCCCTCTAAAATTCAGCAACACTTTTTGTTTTGGTGGAACACCCCGAGGCATCACAGATGTTCTTTTCAGAGGTGTTTGGGGTTCTTTCCTGGTGAAGTCTCAGAGTGATGCACTGCAGGATGTCCAAGCCACACCAGAGAGACACAAATGGTGTCACCCAAGGCAGTGCTGATTTTATCTCCTTCTGTAAAGGACAACTAAAACCATTTCCAAACTGAGACCAAACCTCAGTGTGAACAGCTCTGAGTTGGAATTAACTCTGTTCCTGCACCAGAAATAGCTTTTGGCCCTTCATTATCAGATTAAATTGTTCCCTATGCTTAATTAAGCCATGAACTCCACAGTCTTAACTCGACTCTGCCTCGATTCCCAGCACATTTTAGGAATCTTGGGCAAAAATTTGCATAGATTATAGAATCCTAGAAGGCTTTGGGTTGGAAGGGACCTCAAAGCCCATCTCATTCCATCTCCTGCCATGGGCAGGGACACCTTCCACTGGTCCAGGTTGCTCAGAGCTCCATCCAACCTGGCCTTGGACACTTCCAGGGACTGAGCTTTTCCCAGATCCAGATTTCACTGGGTGTCTTGGTGGACTACAGAACCACATTCCCCCAAAATAAGATCCCCCACAGCCCACGGGAGCAAGCTGCTCAGGGCAGGGACAGTCACCCACACCTGGCAGTGGGGACATTGCCAGGCCTCGTGGGATGGCAGGGAGGGGGGATGCGTGTGCACCCAAAATGTGTGTGCCCTCACCTTCCACATGTTTGCGTGCAGCAGTTAATTAACAGCCATTAGAGCTCTGCAAACATTTAAACAGACTTTAAATAGCCATGAAAGCACAATTGCCATGGAAAGCATGCCCGTGGAATTAATGTAATTAAGTACCAATTCCAGAGCCCAGGCGGGCGCACACCGCGGCTGCCCCGGCCCCTCCTGCCCGTGTAACTCCCTCCAGCAATCCTCATTCCACACTTTTTGAGGGATGGCTCAGTGGTGGCAGCCAGCCCAGGCTGAGGGCTGGGGGGTCACACAGCAGCAGCTCCCTGCTCCTCACAGCTCCGAGTCAGGGATGTGTCTCCTCTCCCTCTCCCTCTCCCACCAGCTGCCACCCTCCCAGTTTCACCCTCCTTGCTCCCGTGTTGCCTGCTCCTTAGTCAGGTCTTGGTGGTTGCCTGCTCCTGTCCTCCTTGGTAAGGACTCCAGGCTGCTTCCCAAAACCCCCCAAATCCTGGGAAAACCACCCACCTGGCTTAGTGCTCAAGTGGGCTCTATGTGAGGGTGGCTTTCTGATGCCTCCAATTTCTGCATCACATCTCAGGGGAAGACTCCAGATTTTCACAACAAATCTCAGGCAAAATACAAATACATTTAGGAATACATTTATACATTTACAAATACAAAATACTCTACTTTTTTTTTTTTTTTTAAGGGATTCTCCAAGTAGAGAAATGCAGAGCTGGGACTGGAGCATTCCCAGCCCTGCACGCTGAGAGAAAACCAGGACAGTAACACAGTCACACGTGTTTAACCTCACAATAGGTGGTGCTACCCAGACTTTTCTTTCTGAAGGCAAAAATCCAGGAGAAAAAACAGATGCAGAGAAGTGCTGGTGTGACTGTGCCCTGGAGAGATATCTCCCTGCACAGCACCGACAGCAGCAGGAAAAACAGGGAGAGCTTTTCCAGCAGCACATTCCCACTTGGGAATGTCTGACCCCACTGCTCCCTGTGACTGCAGGTTCATTCAGAGCTCCTCCTTGTCCAACTTGCCAAAATTTCTTCGTGCAAGGTCGCTGAACACCCCCAGCAGGAAAAACTTGTGCTCATCGCTGACTTGGATGAAGTTCAGACACAAGGCCCGGGGGACAAAAGCATCAGATTTAACTACCTCGAGTGAAATAAATGCAAGCCTAAATCTCACTGTTAGTCAGCTGGATCATCCAATTCCCCTCAGGGCTGCAGATGAATCAGTCTCACAAAGCCCACGTAACCTCTGGCAGGAGGGGTGGGGAGGTCTGGAGAGCTGCTCCTGTGCCATTATCCCTTTGACTCTCTCTGGGATTAAATGAACCTCTCCAATAATACTTCTGAGCACCCTGTCTCTGCATTAAGCCTTCTGCTATTTTCTCACACATGTGTTTATTTGTTTAGTCCTCTAAATTCAGAACACAAACTTCTGCCTTGGCTCACCCTGTGTGCCCATCCCTGGGACATGGCCATGACAATGTCCTGCAGAGGAGCAGAGCCAGGAGCTCCCCTGGGGCTCCATCCTCCACCTCTGACAGATTGCTGTGGACAGAGTCAGGTCTAACCCAGCCCTGCAGAGCAGCCCCCGTGCCCAGGGTGCCACATTTCCTGATTAAGACAAGAAATGGCTCCGAGCAATCTGTTCCAATGCCAGAATTTCCCATTTTTTTTTGGCATGGAGCACTGGTAACACCCAAACCTGCCCTTCCCATCCTCCCTCCCCAGTGCCTTCTGCCAGTGCAGGTGGCCCAGGGTGGCTGCAGGGTACCAGGGACTGCCCAGAGCAGGCAGAGGAGCCCAGGCCATCAACCTGAGCCAGGGAGGAGGCTCAGCTGTACAGCCATTAGTGTACATGCTAATTAATCATGGCAGGTGGGAATAATTAATAATAATTAATGGTGTGTCTCCCAGCAGGTCAGTCTGTACATTCCCTGGATCTGAGCACACCTCCCCTACACTACAGCAGGTGCACAGTGTTATTCCAGAATAATCGGAGTCTGCCCAACACACCACACCAGCAGGTCTGGTTTCCATCCACCCCCCTGGTCATGGGCTTCCATCCACCTTTGGATAAATCCTGTCCTGTTGCAACAGGACAAGAGGTTCTAAACTAAAAGAGAGTTGATTTACATTGCGTATAAGGAAGAAGAGGGTGTTGGGGCCCAGTGAGGGTGCTGGAGCACTGTCTCAGGTTGCCCAGAGGGGGTGGATTCCCCATCCTTGGGAACATTCAAGGTCAGGTTGCTCTGAGTTGAAGGTGTCCCTGGTCACTGTGAGAGGGTTGGATGAAGTGGCCTTTAAAGGTCCCTCCCACACCATTCTGTTGTGCTAAATCTCCTTCATCTCTTACTGGGATTGGGGTGCAGCTCAAGTGTGACTTTTCCCCACTTCAACCCTTGGCCCTCAGCTGGAGAATCCCAGCAGCCCACTCTGGGGTCCTTGGGGATAATCCCACCCCCCAGAGCTTAATTGGGTAAAAGAACAACATGCAGAGGGTTATTTTGTTACATCCTTAGTCATTTGTGTCATTAATAATGTAAAATGACACCTCATTAGCTTTGGAGGAAAGGAAAGGAGCAGCAGTCTATTAAAGGGAGCCAACAAGGAGCAGCAGCATTTCAAAAGGCAGCAGCATTTATCACAATCCATTTGAAGCTGAACTATCTGAGATGTGCAGTGTTGTTTTACAAAACTCCAAATGAGTATTCCTGCGATTGTAAAACACATCAGGATCTTTGTTCTGCCTTTAATCTGTCAGTTCACCTTCACGAATGTAATGAACTCGTCTAGGTTGCAACATGTTTTATTCAAGACTGAGTCTGATATTATCATTTAAGATTTAAATCCTAAACTAATAGAAGCTGAAGTTGATAATAAAACAGCAATTAATCCACGTTGAGAGTAACAAAAATTAACAAACTGCTGTTCAAATATTTATAGCAGGAAAGTTCTGTTCCTTGCTCGTGGATGTTGACTGACTTTGAAAGTACAAACCCAGCTTTCTGTGGAGCTGAAGTTTCTCCTGTCAGGAGCTGCCTGGCATTTGCTGAGACAGGAACAGCCCCAGTGACAGCAGCACCCACTGGCTGAGCAGGAAGGGACCCACAGGGATCCCTGAGTCCCACCCCTGGCCCTGCACAGACAATCCCACCCTGGGCATCCCTGGGAGCGCTGTCCAAACCCTCCTGGAGCTCTGCTTTTCCATTGACCATTCCCAGAGGAACACTCATTTCTAATGGGCTCAGTTTTCCTCCTGCTGTTTGGTGTCCTGAATATTTAACCTCTTCTCCATTACAGATGGAGAGCTGGGGCAGGAGGGGCAGGGGAAGGATTCCTGAAGAGCCAGAATTCTGCAGCTGGTGGGTTCCACATCCACCTCACTGCACTTGCCTGGCCTGATTTAAACATTTGACATGCAATGCACTCAGAGCAACTTTCTAACCCTGGGGATAGACTTTTGTGTCTTCAGTTTTGCAGACTCAGTGGAAAGCAAAATGAGCAAACAGAGGGCAGGATGTGTCTGTACAGGCAGGAGCAGACCCATGGAACTCACAGCCTCATCCCTTTGAGAGGGGGAAGCATCAGAAACAGATGCAGATATTGAAGAAGTGGAAATATATGAAGAAATCCACAAACTGGGAGGGTTAGAAAGGGTCCAGTTTCCATCTGCAAGGAGGAGATAGGGGAGGGCATTTCCCTCAAAATCCCACCCCAACCCTTCCCACCAAACCTGTTCTGAGCAGTCAGACCACCAGCCTCATCTTCTGCACCCATTCCTTTGTGCCTCCTCCTGGACCATGGACTGCTCAACCCCAATCTCCAAGGAATTATAAAAATCATCTGTGCACTCCCAACCCCTTCCCCAAACCCTCTGTGGGAGTCAGACACACGGGGAAAATTGAGAGAGGAGGAAAAAGAAGGTGTGTGCAAGCATTTGCAGGTGGCTGCTCACCAGTGCTTGCAGTCATTCCATCCCGACCACTGCTCCCAAGCCAAAGTTAAAATTAAAGTTGGCATGTCACTCTGCAGGCAGACATGTTTCATAATGCATGGGCAGGGTATAATTTATTAATTCTGTTTTTTAGTAGATCTCTGTTTGTATAAGTTTCATCCTTCCATGAAGCTGCCTGGCTCTGCATGTTGTGTGTTGCTTTTTCCATTTATTTTCTTTCCCTGTGGGGTGCTCTTACAGGCTGCTGGGGGGATCTGGGCAGGTGGGACAGCATCAGGAGGGGCCTTGGCACAGAAGGAAGAGAGTCCCAGTGTCAAGAATCAGGCAGGGAAGGTTGTTCTTGATGTTGTGTAAGGCTTTTAAGCACAGAGTCACCTCTACAAGACAGCAGTTTGCAGAGTTCCCTTGATACCAACTTAAAACCTGTTTCGGGACATTTAATATTTTCCTTCAATAAGGCTTTTGGAAGTGTCATTTGTTTATGGGATCTGACTGCTGAAGGGGAAACAAAAGCCTGGAGCTCGCCGTGCTGAATGCCTGCTCCCCGTGGTGACAGAAGTGTGGCAAACCCCCCATGCCCAGGGGGCTGCTCGGCTCCCCCATCCTCTGCAGAACACATCCTCTACCCAGGCAGCCTGGCAAGCCTGGGCACAGTGCAGAAGCAGCCAGGAAGGGCTGGAAAATGTGATGGGGTCAAGGGAGGGAATTTGGATGATGCTTCAGCCCCACATGCCCCATGTTTGCTGCTCCATATCCCCATGGCACCAAGGGGAGAACCCACAGGGAGAATCCCAGCCTGACCCCGGGGAAGCTCCACGTTCTCCTGGTTGTTCTCACTTGTTTTTTCTGACCCCTTTGAGCAGTGTCCACCACTCCAATTTACCATCAGCCTTCTGCCAGCCCTGAGAAGCTGTGGCTGCCCCATCCCTGGAAGTGTCCAAGGCCAGGTTGGACAGGGCTTGGAGCAGCCTGGGATGGTGGAAGGTCTCCCTGCCCATGGCAGGGGGTAGAACAAGAAGATCTTTAAGGTCCCTTCAACCCAAACCACTCTGGGATTCTGTGAATTCTGTTTTTCCCCAAGTCTTGGTGAGAAAGATGGGAAAGAACCACAACAGAGCTCATTCACCAGAAATCTCCTTTCAGGTGCTGGATGGCCCAGACCTGAAATATATGGGCAAAATGGAAAAGGAAACATAGTAACAATTACAACAGAATGATAAATGGACAAAACAACACAAGTACACATAGAAAGGTCATACAGAAATAATTTTTTGTGTACAGAAGTCCAGTCACAAAAGGAGACTTGAAAATAGAGTTCCTGAAGCTAATTTACAAAACTCAGTTTTTCCTCCTAAATCCAACTTCTCAGGGAACATTGTGGATGCCACACATTGCTGAGGAGCACAATGGTTTAATGATGTTAATGATTTAACAACATTCCTACACTGATCTCTCTCAAGCACAAGTGCAGGGAGTCAGGAGCACCAACAATATAAGGCCAATGACAGTAACAAATAAAATAGATTGAACATAAATTAATTAAACCTTCAGACAAGTTCATACAGTGAAATCAATGTCTGCTGTGCAGATAAACTTCATCTGAGCAAGAAGAAGTGGGGTGAAGTGACAACAGGTTCCAGAAATCCATAATCCCCCCATCCCAACCTGTCCTTTCTCCTGAAAATGCTCATGGATGGATGGAGAAATGAAAGTGAACTTTGAAATGGAAATGGATGGAAAAATGAAAGTGAACTTTCACCTTCACCCCCTATGTGAGTTAGGGTGGGGAAATGTCCCTTTCTGTCACGATACCATGAAATTCTGGCCCTGAGCAGTCACAAGCTGCTCTAATGTTTGTTTCCCCAGTGTTTGTGGGATGTTTTAAATGCTGTATTTTAAATGCTGCTGAAATATCCAGGCAGCAGCAGCAAGACAAGACAAAGCAGAACACCTTTCCCTGCTCTGAGCAGCACACACTCTTCATCGTGCTCATTTTCAAGGCTGAACAGGCATTTTTCCTGATTTTTTTTAATGCAAGAAGCTATCAACTATGCTGCTATTTCACAGTTAATATCAAAGAGCAAGTCTCACTCAAGCCAAGATTGTTTCTGATTCCCAGTGCTGGCTGCTCTCTGTGTTCCTTCAGTTAATAAATTTCTGATGGAAAATGTGCAGGTAATCAAGTGTTAAGATCAAGAAGCCATTATTTTGGAGTTACAGGAAAACAAATAAACAAATAAAAAATCCAAGATAAAATTCTGATTTTTAAGGGTAAATTAATATTCAAGATTCCCAGGGGAAAAAAACCCTGAACTGCTTCTGCACAGGTCCATAGCACAAAACTGTCAAGAAAAGAGTGCTATTTGTTCAGAATTCAGCCATTTTTTTGCTATCACATCATGTACAAATAAAATATTGTGTTTGAAAACCCTTGTTCTGGACAAATCCTGTGCTAGAAGTTCATTCCCAAAGGCTGAGCCACCCCAGCCAGCGCTGGAATTTCACTTCTGTGTTTAAATAATTCCCTGGATTGTGCACTGCCCCAGTGTTCTTCACTTGGAGCACTCTCAGTCCCTTGGTATTTAACCTGCTTTTATTGGGACCTGACCTGATTCCAGGGGAACCCAGTGCAGATGGAAACATCCCCTTTCCCAGACAGGCTCAGCTGCTCTGCCAGCCTTGCACACACTGAAACCACACTGGTTTAATTTACTGCCCAGCCTCCCTGGGAAGGTGGAACAGGAATTAGCCAGCTCAACAGGACTATTTATGTGGTGATAAATGAGAAATATTGATCCCTGTGGCGTTCCCCCAGCAGCTTTCTGCCTGTTTTTCCTGCTCTTGTTAGACTTCCATGGCTGTGAGCACTCAGGTGAGCTCCAGGCTGGTGGAGCCCTGGGAGAAAGGTGCTGGTGGATGCTCAGAGGATCCCAAGAGGAAAATGAACACAGAATCACAGAACAGTCCAAGCTGCAAGGGACTCAGAAGGATCATCCAGCCCATCTTGGGTGGATGGCCCTGCAGGGATGAAACCCCTGACTTTGGTATTTGAACCAACCAAGCCAATCTCAGGGTCACCTCCTCTTTCTCCCTGTCCTCTGCTCTCTCTGTGTTTCCTGCAAATCCCAGCCTTGACCCTGAGTCACTTTGCTGCTGATGGGACACACCACCAGTAGGATCAGAGGGCTTTGGAGACAGGGAATGGGTGTGGAGGAAAAACAGGAATCCACTTACACCCCTCTGCAATAGAATCACAGAGTCCCAGGAGGGTTTGGGTGGGAAGGGAACCTTAAAACTCATTTATTCACCCCTTGCCATGGTCAGGAGCACATTCCCCTATCCCAGGTTGCTCCAAGCCCCATCCAGCCTGGCCAAGTGGCTCCAACCTGACCATCCTGGCTGCAGCTGGGGCTCTGCTTTCCACCTCACACCTCGTGCCTGGCTTGCACAAGTTAAACAATGTGCACTCAGCCATCGCTGGGTATTGGCTGAAGGAGAGTTTTACAAACTGCAGCATCTCCTTGCCCTCACTCTGAGCAGTTTTCCTTGCTGGGCACCCGCTGGGAGGGAGGACAACCTTCCCCAGCCCACTCACTCTTCTTTTCTGATGGCAGCAATTGAATGCAGTCTGCTTCATGCTCAATTTGGCATTATTTAAATGACTACAAGAGAAATAAACTGCTGGGAAATACGAATTTCCACGCACTCGTGTGCTAACACACCGTGCAGATCTGGCTGCTGCAGACAAAAGGCACATCTAAGTGGCAAGTGTTTATTACAAAAGTTCAACTTTCAGGATCATCTTTGCTTATTTCCAGTCCCTTTGATTTAATGGCTTTATTTCAGTTTATCCATCAGCAAAGCTGCTGAAAAGCAATTCCTAAAGAGAGAGTTTTATCTTTAATCTATAATTTGTGTGTTCCTTGATTGTCCCTTTAAATCTGTGCCCCTTCCTGTAATCTCTAGGCTTTCTTGCCTGGAAAAGTGAAGGAAGTGATGTGAACTCACCTCATAATGGCAGGAACAAGTTACACACCCACATGGGGATTTGTGCAGAGCAGTTAGGGCACTTTCCTGCTCAATTACATTAATTACCTGCACTGCATTAAAGAGCATCTTCATGTATAACTGGCTTAGGATGGGGGCCCTCTGCACATCTCCCTCGGTTTCTATCTGTAGTAATTTCCCTGGAAAGCCTTCACTGGTATTTGGTGCAGTCTTGGAGAACTAAAGCCTCCTGCAGAGAAGTTACAACATTCAATCAAGAAAAAAGGAATTGAGTGAAATTTTCTTTTCCTGGAGAAGAGCTGCTGGCAGGTTTTTACAGCAGCTCCCTGTGCTGGTGAGCTGAGAGTAACCAAACATTGTCAAAGTGATGGCAGTGTCCTGTCCCATCAGAGAGACACAGAACCCTGAGGTGGGAAAAGCCCACGGAGATCACTGAGTCCAACCCTTAACCCAGCACTCAGCCCTGTCCCCAGGTGCCACAGTACTTCAAAGAAAAGCACAACAACTCATCCTGTCAGGGCCTTTATTGCTGAAAAAATGGAAACTTGTGGCTGCCCCATCCCTGGAAGTGCCCAAGGCCAGGTTGGACAGGGCTTGGAGCAGCCTGGGACAGAGGAAGGTGTCCCTGCCCATGGATGGGCTTTAAGGTCCTTCCCTGTCCAAACCATCCTGGGATCTGTGACTGATCCTATGAACCACAGAGCTTCCCAGTTTGCTGCCTACTGACTCCTTCTGAGGAGGGTTTCTGCACACAAAGAAGAGACAGCACCAAAATTAAATCAACCCCCCAGCTCCCCACCATCCCAGTAGCAGGGTCTGGGTGGGGAGCACCACTCCAGTGGTACTGGGGGGTGAAGATCAGAGCCTAAAGAGCCAGGGAAGACAAAGAACCTGGAATGAGAGCCTTGTGTACGTGGGAAAAACACCTCTGAAAGGGCTGGTGTGAGCTGGGAGTGTTTTTAATTCCCCACACCACACATCTCCCTCCCAGAGCTGAGATAAGGAACCCTTAGTGAGGCTGCCAGAGCTGGCACAGGGAGTGAGGGCTGCAGGAGCTCTCATGGTGGGAGCAGCTCCAAACTCATGGCTGGGGTGCTCAGCCCAGGGGGCCTCGCTGTCCTGGGGGGTTTAATTCCCTGAAACTGGGAGGGAAGGTCACTGCAGAGCCCTAAAGCACAGTCTGGCTCAGCACCCAGCCCTCGGGGAGGGGACACCATCCCGTTCCCTTCTAGTTCATGTGCTGGGGTTTGTTGTCCTTTTCTCTGCTTCCTCGACTCCTCTCCCTTTAATAGAAAGCCTCATTTGGCTCTTTTTGTGAAAAGGGGAAAATGCATCCAGTGAACACAGGAAAATAAGGGACGCTCCTGCCAAATTTCAGGGTTGGTGCATGGAAACCCAGTCCTCATTAAGAGCTAAATCCTAATTAAAAATCTTACACTAATCATCCACTGCCCAGACTTGTCAGGGGCCTCCCTTCCCTGTCAGTCCTTGTTTCACCTCTTTGGTTCCCCACATCTGAAATACAGCATGGGAAGAAATACATTACATTTCTCTCTTCCCCAGAGTTAGAACTGCTCCCACAGCCCTGGCAAAGGAAACTCAGAGCACCCAGGACATCCAAAAGGAATAACAGACCCTGGAATGGCTCCTTTTCTTCCCATTCACCTGCAAATAAAGGAATTGTCGAAGATGGGAAGATGGGAACTCATTTGGCATTTTCAGAGAGGCCTCCCCTGGATGCTCAGGGCCTCCTGTGCCCAAACCCACTCTCCACAGCTGCAGTGCAGGGTGGGTCCCAGGCTTAATAATCCCTCCTAAGGATTCTGAGGTTGCTGACATCTGGCGTTGAAAAGCTGCTTGCATCAAAGATATCCCAGGTAAAGCTTTGGTTAATTCAGTGCTATGGGGGAATTTTGGTACCCAGCTGGTACAGGGGTGCAAGGGCAGACCCCTGACCTAGGAATGGCATCCCTGTGATCCAAGGTGGCTCTGAGTGTGGCTGGGAATGCAGAAACCAGCTGGGCTCTACAGGTGCTTGGGGTTTGCCTCCAGAAAGGCAGCGAGCAGGAAAGCCAGGATGAGTTCCTGATCCCTGAGGAAGCTGGAGACACCAAAAGCAATGCCAGCAGCAGAGGTGGGACGTGTCCCAGCTTTCAGCAGCTCCACAGAGCTGTTTTGGCTGCGAGCTGCCAGCGAGTCAGAACACTTCTTTTGCCACTGGATTCCTGAAAAAAAAAAAAAAAAAAAAAAAAAAAGAAGAAGAAGAAGAAGAAAAAGCAATTTCCATGACAACACGATGGGATGAGTGAGGAAATCCTCATTTTCATGGAGAATGGTGCACACAAAGAAATTAGGATAGTATAACAAGGAAGCCCCATTCAAACACAAATGCCCCTTTCAGAAGGAGCAGAGACGGGTGAAGTCAGCAATTCTGTCTCCAGCAGCACCCATCATTCACAGCCTGAGCCCCAGCTCCTCCTCTGCACAAACATGATTAGCCCATACATCCACAGGCACAAGGCTCTGCAATGAATGAGGGTCTCATGGCAGGCACATGGCACAATTCATTCCTCCCACAAAAGTGACAAATAAAGATAATTCCACCTCATTTCTGCCGTGCCTTTTTGGCCTGGCTGCAATAAAACTGTAACGATTGTAATGGCATGGGCACACAAATTATGTTGTGTGGAATTACAAACTTTTGAGGAATTGGGCATTTCACTGCATAAATCTGCCTGGCTTTTATTTTAGGGGCACGGAGTGTGACCCAGGACAGGCAGCACACACAGCCCAAGGGAGAGCAGCCACATTTTCCAGAGGAATTGACTCTGTGCAAAAGGGACCTGGGCCACAATTCAATGTTTATCAATGGCAATGTCAATCTTTCCACCCTGGCAAAGATTTGTGATAAGGTTAAAGATACCTCAGACTGTTCTTCCCTTCCCCTCACACAAATTTACAACCCCAAGGACACCTCTTAGGACGAGTGGAGATAAGGAAGGACAATCATATTTCTTTATCTGGAGCTCTCTGTTTTACAGCCTCATGGGACAGAAGGGGTTTTATTCCCAGAGAAATTCCCTGAGAACTTCATGAGCATCTTGCTGAACACTCAGTAGCCTCCTGAGGAGACAGCAGCTGTGATCCACGGCTGGAACAAAGGACTCCGACCTACACAGACACAGAAATGCCCAGGAGTTCATCCAGCCCAGCTCCCCCATCCCATAAATACTCCAGGCTTGGTTTGGTCTTGGATAAAATCCAAACCCAGATTGCCCACCCAGGCTCTGGTGGAGGCAGTGGGACACAGAGCATGAAGATTTTGGCTCTGAGGTTTAACAATCAGAGCCTGTCCCTGCATTAAATAATTAAGGTAATTGGAGCAGCATCCCCAGAGCACACAAACCCACACAACTCTCAGCTTCCTCTGCCACCTTCTTGTCTGGGTTTTGAAGCAGCACCTGTTTGGCACTGTGCTTAATCTGTTGTTAATACATCCTTTCATTATCGCAGCACTTTGTGAATAAATTCTTCTATGAAACCTTACAATGATGCAATCTATGCCTAAGCTCCTCTGATTTTGCTAAATCTGGGGTTGGGATGCAACCTAGAATTAGTGCTTAAGCAAGGCTTGAGAAACACTGGAACTTTAAAATTAGATGGCAGGAAAGCTGCTTTTATGAGGACAATATCAAACTCCAAACATCGGAAATGCTGAGATTGGATTCAAACCTTCTCGAAGATTATTATTCTGTGCAAGGAATTCCTTTTTCCTCGCAACAATAGGCCCATAATTAGAATTGCCTCCTGTGCTGAACAGCACACGGTTCAGTGCCCAGGCAGCACGCCCTGCTCTCCCAGAAGGATGTGCCAGGGATGGGTGGCAAGGGGCTGTTCTCCATCCAGAGGGAAAACCAAATGCCTTCAGGAGGCAGTGCAGATTTTGGGTGGACTCTCCATGACCCACTGGAGAACCCTTCCTGTGCAGGGACTGTGGCAGGCACTGGAGATGGCCACATGGATGTCTCAGCTCACAGGAGTCACTTGCTGGAAGGAGCTGAGCAGACTCATTTAGATGTGCAGGTGATTAAAGCTTGGAGAGACCAACCCTGCCCTGAGGTGACTTGTGCACATCTCTTGGGCTCCTGGCACCTTGTCTGCTGTGAGCCTGCAGCTCTAGGCCGTGTTGGGCAGGGTTCCACCTGCTGGAACATCCCCTTGAACCCAACCACTCTCCTCAGAGTGCCAAGCATCAGGCGATGTGGACACCCAATTCTCTAGCACTCAATGTTTCTCACAGCACTATGTGTGCAGGCAAATGTCCTCACAATGCCCTTGAGAATCGTGGAGTCATTTAGGTGGGAAAAGACCTCTATGATCATCAAGTTCAACCATTAACCCAACACTGCCACAAAACCACATCCCCCAAAAACATCTGTATGGCTTTTCAGTTCCTCCAGGGATTGGGACTCCACCACTGCCCTGGGCAGCCTGTGCCAATGCTTGACAATCCTTTCCATTAAGAAGTTTTCCTTAATATTCAGTCTAAACCTCTCCTGGCACAGCTTGGAGTCATTTCCTCTGCTCCTGTCCCTGTTCCCTGGGAGCAGAGCCCGACCCCCCTGGCTGCCCCTCCTGGCAGGAGCTGTGCAGAGCCAGCAGGGCCCCCTGAGCCTCCTTTGCTCCTGGGGCTCCAGACCCTTCCCAGGACACACTTCAGACCCTCAATGTCTTTATTCTTATCCTGAGAGGTCCAGAACTGCCCCCAGAATTCGAGGCGTGGGCTCAGCAGTGCCAGCACAGGGATGGGCACTGCCCTGCCCTGCTGGACGCCCTGGGGCTGAGCCAAGGCAGGAGGGTCTCTTGGACAGGAGCTGTTCGAGACATCCAGGCTCAGGTTCTGCACATGTTCAGCCTTTGCCAGCCACCCCTGCACAGGCTCTGAGCCAAGTTCACCCCAAACCAAACCCCTTCCAACTCAGCCCTGCTCCAGGTGGGGTCAGGTTTGGAATGTGGGAACAGGAGAGGGAAGGAGGAAGGCAAGAGATAAAGGGGAAACCTCTGCTATTTGATCTGCTGGAATGAAAATGTCTGAGGGCCCTTCCTTGAACTGCACCAGCATGAAAGGAACAGGAGCACAATCCCGTGTGCTTGTTTGCTTGCATTTGAGAGTAAAACTGAAAAAAAGTAGCTAAAAAAGAAAACTTCTTTCTGCTCGTTTTATCTGAGGACAGGATGCAGACAGCAGGGTTCATATTTCCCTCTCATTTGGATTCAACAAATGTGTCCTGTGAATACATTTTTAGAAACAATTTTTCTTCAGGAATACATTTTTTATTAGCTGTTATTGCTCAATTTGTGCTGGTTTTTGAAGAACTCATGTGGCTTGTAGGGACAGACGAAGAGGAGTGATTCATGACTCACTGCAAAGATCTCGGTTTTTATTAAGCCTCATCAGTCAGGTTTTAAACCCAGGTAAACACACTGGGGCTGCTGTGACCTGTCTGGAAATGCACCAGGAGCAGAGACAGGGATACAGATCCTGCCTTTCACAAAGGCAGGAATCACAGAATCACAGAATAAACCAGGTTGGAAGAGACCTTTGAGATCACCAAGTCCAACCCATGACCCAACACCTGCTCATCAACTAAACCCTGGCACTGAGTGCCACATCCAGTCCTTTTTTAAACACCTCCAGGGACTGTGACTCCACCACCTCCGTGGGCAGACAGTTCCAGTGCCCAACCACTCTCTCAGGAAAGAATTTTTTCCTGATGTCCAACCTAAACTTCCCCTGGCACAGCCTGAGACTGGCTGGAGGCTGACAGAGATGTCAGCAGACATCCACAGCTTCTCAAATCCTTTAATTGCCTTCAACCCCCAAACCGATGGAGCTTTCCTCCCCCCACTCCTCTATCCCCCCTCCTTTCCCACCACTGTAGCTTGCAAGACAAATTTAATTTGGGATTTTCCTACTTTGTTCACAGGGTCATTTAAGTGACAACACCATTTTTTCCAACAGCAGAACAAGTTTTCCCCTTGATATCCAAAGGGCAAGGGCAAACTGGGAACACCAGGGAAAAAAAAGCTCAGAAAGTGTGTTCAGGTTCCTGGTGCAGCAGGGTTGGGACATTTCAGGCTGCACAGGATCCGTGAATTCCTCCCTCAGTGATAACAACACCCTCACACTGATGTATAAGTGGATGCTCTGCAATGCATATTCTCCATACAAATATATTTTCTGTGTAGGGATAGATGCAGAAAATATTCCATAAGTGGGAAATACATCTCTCTGCATCTAAAAGATAATATTTGGGGTTGCAGATCCATTTTCCTGGCCATGCTAAATAACTTACTACTGAAATAAATCTTTAACCAACAAGAATCCATTTTCTTTTCCCATTATCCACTGGGAGAAAGAAAAACAAGTGAATAGAACAACTGAAAGGAAACAGAAAAGGAAACAGCTCCTGCTCTGCCTACTCCTGCCTCACCACCTGGAGGCTGGAGGACTTCTCCAGGTACTTTTGCAGACACAGTCCCAGAGCAGGGAGGTCACATCGTGTGCTCCAGCAGCCCCAAGGGATCAGGGCCCCTGAGTTAAGTGTGAGGTTCCATCAGGAGGGGATGACAGGCTGTGAAAGGAGTGAAGACACGGCACAGATTGCAGGCAGCTCCCCTTCCCACACAGGGATGCAGGAGCAGGGAAGAGTCAGGCAGGAGAAGGCAGAGGATCACAGCCTCTGAATTACAAGCCTGAGAAAAACATCTTTTATTTCCTTTCTTCTTCCCTCTGAAATAATCACCCGAGCCTAGAGATCCTCCAGGCAGTAATTCATGTCCTAAATTGCTTCCCTTTCCTGTTCAGCTTACTTGAAAGTGTTACACAAATTGCACCCCAGGAATGCTCTTTTGTTCTCCTTTGAATTAGCTGGCACAGGGGTGTGAAACAGGAGAGATTTAGACTGAATATTAGGAGGAAATTCTTCCCTGGCAGGGTGGGCAGGCCCTGGCACAGGGTGCCCAGAGAAGCTGTGGCTGCCCCATCCCTGGCAGTGCCCAAGGCCAGGTTGGAGCAGCCTGGGACAGTGGAAGGTGTCCCTGCCCATGGCTGGGGTGGCACTGGATAAGCTTTAATTCCCTCCCAACCCAAACCATTTGGTGCTTTTATGAAACATCTTCTCATTTTTTTCTGGAGGAAAAAACAAACAAAAAAAAACATTTAGGAACCTATCGAGTTGTAGAACACAAAATGTCCTACATGAGGAAAATTGAGAAATAGTAATTAAAAAAAAAAAAAGACAGGGAGGGTGTGACCTTTTGCAGAATTCAGTAATCAAGAAGTTCACCTCCTCAGTACAAACCCAATTATTTTCTTGGTAGAAATGTCCAAAGACTAAAGTGGTATTGGATTTAAGGAGCTTGCAGAAGGGGTACACATATTAACTATTAGGAAAACAAATTAAAGACAAATGTGTGCACTGTGGCAACTGAGGAAATTGGGGTGGATGGGTGTAATTAATATTATTTTATAACAGTTATATTATTTCAGAAAAGGTATGATTTAAAAAACAGTGGGTGAATGTGACCATGGGTGATTTTTCTGTGCAGACACCGTGAAGAATGAGGAATGTGGAGGGAATGAAGCTCAGCAGGGGCAGTGGAGGGAAAGGGGGCAGAAGGATGGGACAATATCCAAACCCCACTCCCAAACAACACCACTGCAATTTACCCTCCTATTTGGGGAATCTGCTGAAGCAGCTGCACTCCCCAGTTCTTTTCACAGCCCACAGATGTTGAAACTGGGGGTGTGTGGCCAAGCAGGACTTGATTTTATCAGCTCAGTGATCCTTCAGTCAGTTCCTATGGGAATACATGGAAGTTTCTTCCTTTCATCACCACAAACACACTGAGAATTTTTCAGGAGTGACAAGAGTACTCCTCAGCAGCAATGTCATCAGCAAAACAGCCTGAGAAACAGATAAATATTGTGACAATGTCACTTCATCCACACGATGAA
Organism: Climacteris rufus; assembly: GCA_013398175.1. Classification (NCBI taxonomy): domain Eukaryota; kingdom Metazoa; phylum Chordata; class Aves; order Passeriformes; family Climacteridae; genus Climacteris; species Climacteris rufus. The sequence goes on from VZRZ01001147.1 coordinate 191,866, forward strand.
GAATAGAAACCTGTTCCAGGAGACCAGCAGCTCAGAGAATGCTGGTGTGTTTTACAAAACATTTTGGTTTTAACAAAATGCCCATCATGGAAGACAACTGCTAATTTAAGCTTTGAAGCAACTGTGCCCTGTGGGGATTGAAGAGATGAGTGGATGTGGCACTTGGGGACATGGTTTAGTGCCTTGGCAGTGCTGGGGGAATGGTTGGACTTTAGAGGTCTTTTCCAACCCAGACCATCTCCCTCTGCCTGGACTCTCAGAATCCTGAAAGGGAACGATAAATCCATAAATCATTGTGGCTTCAGTGGAGCCCAGGGACACAGGGCACCCTGCAGCACTCAAAGAGCTGCCCTCAGAGGTTTAGCCCTTGCTGCAGCTCCATTGCCTGAAATCTGGGATCACAACCAGAGGGAATCTCACTCTGAACACTGTCCCTGCGGTGAGGTGCATGAGCAAAGCTCCCAGAAGTGGTGTAAGAGCAGATCCTCTGAAATGCTCTGCACCAGCAGAGGCAGGAAATTGGCTGAGGGTGCTGTCACTGAAACATCAAAGTCTTCAGGCAAAAGCTGCTTTTCTCCTCTTTCCCTCAAACACATCAGGTTTGGTGCCAGCCTTGGCAGTTCCACCTATTTATAACTGTTGGCCAAGGACAACAGCAACATTTGAAAATCAAATGCAGTGCATCCCACTTTGGGAACAGCTTTTCCTGCACCTTTGGTCCCTTGAACAGAGCTGACTGAAAGGATAAACTGAGCTCTGTAAAGCAAGAAAGGGAATGATGGTCTTTCATATTCTGCCAGTCACTTTTCTCCAAAAATACACAGAAAGTCAGAGCAAATCAAGAAGAAGAGCCCATCAGGGGTGAGGAGGGATGTGAAGCCATCCTGCCTTCCCAAATATCCAGCTCTACACCAGGTTACTGCTCATCCCCAGCCCAGTGAGATGAGGGTCTGCAGCATTTGTAGACATGAAATCACTGCAGCAAGGATTCCTCATGTCCCACAGAGTGGGCTAGGAAATGATCCTGAAAGGTGCCAAGGCTGACTGTTCCTTTTCAATTGTCACTAAAGCCAAGCAGGAGGCTCCCAGGATTTGCTCCTGGCTGGGCTGAGGCTGTGATTTTCCCCATGGATGCTTTCCTGCATCCATGCACAGCTCTGCCTGTCCTCAGGCTCTGTCAAAGGCCAGCTCTGCCCACACCTTGCATTTGTGTTCTCTTTGTGTCTTATCCTCTTAGCATCTGCTTTTTGTGACTCTTGGGGGCCTGGTAGTGCTTTGTTGGGGCCTGGCAGAGACCTATGCCCTGACATTCTCCTGGAAACTCCCTGAACCAGGGAATCTCAGTTCATTTTTCTCTCTGACCCGTTTCATTTGCAGGATGCTCCTGCTCTGGGATGGGGGATGCTTTCAGGAGTGCCTGGCATCAGTGGTGCTGCCCATGGCAGGAGGTTGGAACCCAATGATCTGGGAGGTCCCTTCCAGCCTGAACCATTCTGGATTCCAGGTTTCCATGATTCTGTGCTCCTGGACAAGGCTGTTGCCTGTGTGGCCTCAAAATGGTTCTCCAGAACCACTGACTCATTGAAATGGCCACTTTGATGTCCACTGAACCCCAAGTTTAGCACCAGTGATCAAAACTAGTTTGAGGGTCCCTGCCCAAGGGACTTGGTATTTTTGGGAAATCCCATAAAAGCTCTTAATGCAGGGTTATGAAATTCTTGTCCCAGCTCCAGCATTTTTCCCTGAGTGGCTGAAGCATCCCTGATGCCAGCTGGGCACAGCCACAGGCACCTGGGGAGGGCAGAGGGGCAGGGGCAGCACCCTCAGCCAGGCAAACACACCCTGGTGGTGCCAGCAGCGGCTCCAGCAGGGCTTCAGCTGGGGAAACAGCAGGAGAGCTCCCCCCAGCCTCCTGTGAGTGCTCCAAGCACGGGGCTGGGGTGCAGGGAAGCTGGCACAAACCCTGGCACAAACCCTGGCACAAACCCTGGCACAAACCCTGGCACAGCCCGTGCCTGCTTCTCCGGCAGCCTCACGTGGAGAGGAGCTCTGAGCAGAGCTCAGCTCTTCCTAACGAGATGTGATGGTCCCAGGAGCTCCTGACTCATTTTCTGATGTTTCTCCACCCTTGTACCCTTCAGGCTACATCCTCAGACAGGCTGAGAGATGCTTTCTTTAGTGTAATTTTGCTCTGAGACAAGGCAAACCAAGAAAAGAAGGCAAGGCAAGCTCTGCTGTTTCAAATAAATGACAGAGCAAGGCTGTCTTGAAGCACAGGAGTTACGTGAGCGTTTTTTCTTGCCAGAGTTTAATTTTCCATAAGGAAGTTGCTCAGAAACGTTTCTGGGAAGACGTAGGGGATGAAGGATTTATAAAGTCACATTTTTTCTGCTTCAGCTGCTGGATGCCTCCCCACCCACCTCTCCCTCCCTCTGCCCTGGGCCCAGCTCTCCAGCTTTACCAGGTTAGCACTGAGTTAACATCTCTGATGTGCAGCAGCACAGAAAAGCAGCAGTTTAACAGGACAGAGCAGGAAAATAAATACAATTACTGCTGTTAGTGGCACTGCTGGTTTAAGGAGGGATGGGCAGAAGTGCTGGGCAGAGTGAGGACCTTTAAAAACATCCTGTTCTGTGCTGAATGTATTTCAGGGGTCCTGGTGCAGCACAGCCACCAAACAGCACAGGGAGTTACAGCTCAGCCAGCCAAGATGCCTGGAATTAGAGAATTCCTGCCCCTTTATCCCTGTACAACTGCAATATTCCACAAGGAAACCTCTATCCATGGCCCTGTCCTTCAGGGACCCAGAGTGCCTGGGCTCCTGGGAGCTTTTTGGTTTCTCAGAGTGAATTTTCTTCCACAGGTGCAGATATTGCCCAAAGGATTGACAAAAGGTTCTTCCTGGCAGGAGCTTGAGCTGGTGTGGATAAATGGGAGTTCTTACAGAGCTTCCACATGGACACTGAGTTCCACAAACCTCTGGGACTAAATCAAAGAAACAGCAGCACAAGCTTGAATCCAGAGGTACTTTAAAATAAAAGAAATTAACAAAAAATAAAGAAAACAAATGTTAAAACCTTTTTTAACCCCCCCATTTTCAGAAAAAAAGAGGTGCAAAGCTGATCTTTTAATCTAGTTCGGGTGACATTTAATTTTGAATCCTCCTCTCTCAAGCCTTCTTACCTCACCATTGCTCTAAAAGGTCATCCAGGCTCTTCCTGTAACTTTTTCCTGTATTCCTTCCATTGCCACCCAGCTCACAGCCAAGGATATCGATCATTTTAGATTTTCCATGCTGTGCTTTGGGTCATTCCCCACAATTAACAACATTAATGTTCCAGTGTAATCTCTTCAGCTGCCAACTTTCCTCACTCCCTGATACAAGATGGGATTGCATCCCTGAGGTTCCTTCACTCAGGCACAGGAACAAGGACAGCTCCAAGGAACTCCTCATGGAGAGAGGTGAGGCCTTCTGGAAACAGGGGTCTGGAAATGGCATTCCCGTCTTTCCTTGTGCAGCATTTCCATATCCCTGTTGTGTTCAGCTGTGGAATCTCCATTTCGTTGGTTTTGAGGGGTTTTCCCTTTCACACATCACGCTTTTCTTTAATTGGTTCATTATTCCATTTCCATGCTCAGCATAAGGGGAAATCCCACTCATTTCCTGTACTAATTGTGTTTTACAAAACATTTTGATTTTAACAAAATGCCCATCATGGAAGAAACTGCTCATTTAAGCTTTGAAGCAACTGTGCCCTGTGGGGATTGAAAAGATGAGTGGATGTGGCACTTGGGACATGGTTTAGTGCCTTGGCAGTGCTGGGGGAATGGTTGGACTTTAGAGGTCTTTTCCAACCCACACAATCTCCCTCTGCCTGGAGAGTGATTGTGTATTAAATCCTATCCCCATCCCACACCAACGGTGTCACCCCAAATTCCACACCCAGAGGTGTCCTGTTCCACCTTCACTGGGCAGTTGTCCCTTCCTGAGGCATCAGAGCTCCTCTTTCCAGCAGTTCCCACTGCAGTGCCCCCACAGCCTCCAGCAGCTGCTGAAGCCCTTGGCTCTGTTTGGGGACCCAGGCAAGGACAGGGACAGCAGCAGGGCCAGCTCAGGGGCACCCTGCCCTGCTCTGCTGCACCACTGTGCTGCCTTGCTCTTTGCTGCTGAAAATTGTTATCCCATGGTAGATAGTTTTCAAGGTTATTTTTCTGTAAATATGGCCATGTTATTGTAACTCTATCTTATCATATACATTCCTTTCTCATGGACACAGACCCTTGATGGACATTTCCTTTGACCACTGTAGTTGAAGAAGGAAGACCTGATTTCCTCCAATGAGTAGTAATTTCCAAAAGAATATATAAAATAAAGAAGGTGGGTCTTGTGCCTTTTCTTCCTTTCCTTTGAACCTGAACACAGCTATCTCTGGCTCTTCCTTCTGCGCCGTCAGCATCACCACTGCACCCTTCCAGCAGGTCCCAGCCTTGCCTAAAAGCGCCTTTTGTTCCACAGCTGCCTCCCCTGGGCAGGGCAGGCAGTCAGGGCAGGCACTCTGCTCTGCCCTGGAGCTGGAGCAGGTAAATCCCAGTGGTGGATCCACTGCTGGCACAAACTAACTCCATCTGACTGCTGAGGGGCTGTGCTCTTCCCTGGCTCACTTTTCTTATCCTTAAATGCCTTCCTGTCTCCTCTCCCACACTGAGAGCATCTCCCAGAGAACTGTGGTGTCTCCTTGCAGTCAGCTTCCAGAGCAGCTTGGAATTTCAACACATCCCTCTGAGAGCCAGAAGGAAAGGTCACCAGGAGTGGACTTCCCTTGCTTGTTTAACTAAGAATTGCTGGGTTTTCTTTTTAGTTTTCAAAGCCCTTATCACTAAAAAAAAAAAAAGTCAGGCAGAGAAGACATCAAAGTCTCCGTCAGATTAGTCCAAAAACCCAGAATTGTATTATAAATAAAAGTAAATAATTTCTCCTTTCTTGAGCGTGAGGATTTCAGACACTGAATAAACATTTCAGCTTTTAATAAAACATCTGTTTTCCAGTCTTATGGTAGCACAGAGAATTTGGGACCACAGACAAATTCAAAGCAGCCAACTTCAAGGTTGGATCAGGTCACTGAGTGCCTTCTGCAACCCTCCCAGAATGTACATCCCTCACATCCATGGACAACCTGTTCTGGTGCCTCACAACTCCAGGGGCTCAGCAGCTTCACCCAAGGCTCTAAAATGGGTTCAGAAACCTGCAGGGAGCTAAACAAAAATGGTAGAATAAATTGCTTTACACAATCCGTGTGATGAAGGGAACCTTCACCAAAATACAGATGTAAAGAGAGGTGGCAAACCAGGTCAGGCTGGCTCAGCTTTCCTCTGTTTATAGCCTGTTATGAGCAACTCCAAAAAGAGAAAAATCTGGTTACCTCACCAGTTAAAGTGCTTTAGCAGTTGGTTCCCCTTCAGTGTTTCATTTTCTTTTCATCCCTTCTCACCACGGCCAGTTTAGGTGGACACATCTCCATGAAAACCTGGAATCTCACAAGTGCATGTCACTTTTGAAGAAGCACAGAGAATATTGTGAGGGTCCAGCTTCATTCTGAGAGGTCTCTGTCTGTTCACCCATCACCACAGGGCTTCTGCAGAGGCTCCTGCCCAGGGGGATTTTTGGAAAACCCACAGCAGGTACCACCTCCATCCTTTCCTGGTGCAGTTCCACACTCCAAAGCCTGTTTTGATGCTCTTACTAATGGCTTTGTTCTTTCACTTCTCAAGCTGACAGTTTATTTTCCCTCCTCCAGGTTGCTGCCATCACACCAGGGAATATTTACAGGGAATATATCCAGTGGCCATGCATCCTTCCAGACACTGGCTCCTGGGATATGCACTCTCCCTGAAAGGAGAGCTAGGGAACTGTAAGTTGACTTGAGGATGAGTCTCTCAGAGTGTTCAGGCTCCTTGTGGCTCCCTTAATTTCCTCCCAACCTCTCCAGAATATGGAAAATAAAGACACCACAGTAAAAGATTTCAAAAGCCATTTCTAAGAAAAGAAACCCACAAGGCAGGGAGGGAATTCAGGAAGAATTTCTTCATGGAAAGGGTGGTCAGGCATTGGCAGGGGCTGCTCAGGGAGGTTTGGAGTGCCCATCCCTGGAGGTGTCCAAGGAAGGCCTGGATGTGGCACTCAGGGCTCTGGGCTGGGGACAAGGTGGGGATGGGCACAGCTTGGACTCGATGATCTTGGAGGGCTTTTCCAGCCTGGATGATTCTGGAATTCTGTGTGTGGCTGCTGGTCCTCAGCAGCAGCTCTGGTGCAGGTGCAGCTGTTTCCAGCTGTTGGGCTGCTGAGAAAGAACTGGAGGGTCCTTGTTGGAGTCACCTGCTTTGCTCAAGCCCTTTGGTCCCAGCCTGGCTAAGCCTGGGCTTGGCCTCCTCTCTTGCTGATCCTGACTTGGCTTCCTGGCTGAATCCAGGATCTGTCCCCTCAAACCTGTCTGGACATGACTGGGTGACCCCAGTGGTGGCTGCTGGACCCCCTGTTCTCAGCCAGGACCTCCCTCCATCCCTGCCTCTCTGCTCCCCTGGGAACAGCCCCTCCTGCTGCTCCCTGCCAACTTCTGACCTTGTCCTTGTTGGAAAACACAGTGCAGAAAAGCAGGAAGGCGTGGGAGAGCATCTTCCTTCCTCTTGTTATAAAACAGAGCCGAGTTGTTTCTGGGTTTGCAGAGCTTGTTGCTGATATTTTACTTCCTGTGCTTTTGCCTTAGGCTCCTCTACTCGAACCAAAAAAAAAAAAAATTCCACCATTTCATTGGAAAGGAGCCCATTTGTGGGTGACTCATTCCTGTGGATTCACACTTAGGGCTGTCTGCCACTCTGTTGTTGGCCTTTGGAGTCTGTGGTTGGGATGTGCTGATTCCAGTGCCAGGCAATCCTGGGAAAGGCCACTTCCCCTGCGTGCTGGGACAGCTCTCCATCCTCAGGACACCCCAGCCCACATCCCAGCCTCTCTGCTGCTGCAGATAGGAAGCCTGAATGGATGCTTTGTGCAAATAGAACATTAATTTTACTGACAGGGTAATAATAAAGCCACTAAATCAGTACTGGGATTTTTTTGCGTTACACACACTATTTAAATGACTTGTCATCCCTACAAATTGTACACTGGATAAATGACTGGTCCAATGTTTACACATGTGACTTGGAATTGAGACTTTCTAGCCATGAAGTGGCATTAGTGAAGAAAAATGTGCTGGGCAGTGATAGTCCTCAAATAATTCACTCTTCCTGAACAGGAACTGTCTCTCCTGAAGTGCTTTAGTGCTGAGATCAGACTATGACCTCCTGAGCTACTGTTTAATCTACATTAAAAGGTGAAAATCAGGCAATATGACTCAGGATCCTTCTTCTTGCAGGGGCAGGTGCTTACAAAGCTCAGAGCTGAGTGATGTGAGCTCCCTCTCTCCTCCCCACCAAGTGTTTGTTTGCAACAACCAGTGGTTGCTCCAAGCAAAGTTCAGCCTCTGCTTCAGCATAAATGGATTGGACAAAGCAGAAGCTGCACAATATGTTCCAGAGAGGGGAATTCTGGTATTAGGAGTCGCTCTCCAAGATCTTGAGGCTGTTCTGACCTGTGGCTGCTCTCTGTGGTTTCTGCTTTGCTCCAGGGTGTGTCTTTTGGGAAGATGCTGCCCTGCAGGAGGCCCAGCAGGGAGCACAGGCAGGACCCAGCACGTGGTGCTGAGCATTTTGGGCTTTGAAGGAACTACAGAATCACAGGATCAGTTAGGTTGGAAAAGACTTCTGAGACCATTGAGTCCAACCTGTGGCCCAACACCACCTTGTCAGCCAGACCATGGCACGTCCAGTCCTTCCTCAAACACCTCCAACTGCAGTGAAACCACAGCGTCCTGCAGGAACAGCTCAGGGCAGTCTGACAGAACACACACATGAGCACTCACCCCGTGCCTTTTGGCAAGGTCAGACCTGATTCTTTCATTTCATCTTCCTGTGGCCAAGTCTAAATTGTGAGCTGGGCTCCCTTCCACTGGAGGATGCCCAGACATGATTTGGACATACCAAACCAGTTAATTTTGGGGCCTGATCCCACCTCATCCAAGAGGAACAGATTCTTGTAGAGGACAGAAAAGAAAAGTTCCCATTGTTCCCTGCTTTGCACCACCAGCTCAGCTAAGTGACAGGGGTTGTGGATGGACTGACATTTATACCTCTTAATCTCTGCAATGCTCTCACAAAAGATCATGCCCTGATATCTCTTCTGGTGCACACGGAGGGCATTGGATGAAAGATTTATGGGACAACACAAAGTCCTTTTCCACTGAGTGGCTTTTCTGTCTATTTAGCGTCTGAGTCAAGTATTCCAGGAGGAGGTTTCCTTGAAAAAGAGCTATTTCTTTCAAGCCTCCCATTTTAAGCCATAACAGAGCAGCAAATGTGCTGAAAAGAGTGCCCTGTCCCAGGGAGCACGTGTTTGGCAACGAGGGCCTGAGTTCAAACCATTCTGGCAGGAAAGGACCGTGACCTGCAGCTGGCAGCTCCCTCTCACATCCTGCACAATCACTGTGATTTCAAGGTCCTCGTGTGGATAACAGCCATTGCTCAGTTTGAAGCTCTCAGAGCTGTCACAGAGTCTGGAAGGAATCACTTGTGGGATTAGAAGCTGCTTGCAAACCACTTGTTGGCTCTGCTGGAAGGAGATTCAGAGCACGTGGCTGGGCTTGTTCAGGGAAATTCCTGAGAATTCAGGGCTTTGCTCCAAGGATGGGGTGTCAGGACTGGGGCTGAGGTGGACAGACCTTTTTGCCCAAGGACAGACAAGGCAGGAGAAGGAGACCTCCCCTTTTGCCTTTCCCCTCCCCATCCTTGCCATTGGAAGGGCTCCTGCCTTTGGGACAGCCCCACGATGTGAAATCCCCTCTGGTTTTCTGCCTTGCTCTGCCACTCTTCTGTGTGTGGCCATGGAAAAGTCACTGTCCTTTCCTGCACCTTCAGATCCCCTTTCCCATCCCAGCCTGTGGAATATTCACTCCCTGGACAAGGACTCTCAAATGTACAGCTCCATGGGGAACAGTCTTACCAGGTACAGTCCTTGACTGAACACAGGCACATCACCCCTCTGGGAATCACTCCAGGACTCCTCTCTTTGCCATTTAAGAAATTCCTTTGCCAAATTAAGAAACCCTTACTCAGCTGCCTCTTTGGAGGGAGAGGGAGCCATGGGAGTGAGTAATTCTGTGACTTCACACAGACCTGCACCTCAGACCTTGCTGGTTTGCTGCCTGCTCAGGCTTTCCCTCTATATTAAGCTGCACATCTTTGATTCACCAGCATTCCTGGGAAGCTTCCAAGGCTTCTTGCTTCTAGGCTCGTGCTGTGGCAGGGCTCCTATTACCAGCCAGAAAAGTTTGGGAGTTCAGAACAAGGTAAAGTTACACAACCTCCATTAAAATAACACCACAGCAACAAGCTCTGCTTTCCCAGTCTCAGTAACAACCACTCTGTTCTCTTCCAAGAGAAAGTCTTGCTTGAGCATTCTGGCTGCACGAGCCTGAGCCCTTGGTGTTAATCCCCAGCCCTCTCCAATCCCGGATTTCAGCTCCTTGCCATGCCTGGCAGTTCACACCCTAAGGCAGCAGGGATTTTTCAGGACCATTCAGGCTCCCTGGAGAAGTCTGCCTGGGCGAGGAGCCTGTTCTGTACCTGCCTGTGTCCCCTCCACGGTGGGCTGTGGGGGGTGCCTGAGACAAGCCCTGCCCTGGGGTGGCCGTGCAGCACATCAGGGACAGGCTCGGCCCAAGGGGAGCACTTTCCTCCCAGGGAACCACAAGGAACAAAACACCACAATAAAAAGAAGCAGATTTGTGTTGTTACTGTGCCACAAATCCAATGCAGCCTCTGCACTGAACAGCCAGGAGTGCCCACTGTGTTGGACAAGAGACCATGGGATATCCTGAGCTGGGAGGGACCCACAGGGATCACCCAGTCCCACCCGTGGCCCTGCACAGACACCCAACAATCCCACCCTGGGCATCCCTGGCAGCGCTGCCCAAACTCTCCTGGAGCTCTGGCAGCCTTGGGACCATTCCCTGGGGAGCCTGGGCAGTGCCCAGCACCCTCTGGGGGAAGAATCTTTCCCTAATATCCAACCCAAACCCCCCTGGCACAGCTCCATGTTGTTCCTGCCCATCTGATTGCCTCACTTTCTGTTTAGTTTTTTTTTCTTTCTCCTCATTTTTCCTTCTCTTGGGTGCAGCTGTTTCACAAACCCTGCACACCTCGTGCCTTCCAAAGCCCCAGCTCAGTGCTGGGGTGGGATTTCTGAGCCCCCCCTGCCCTGGCAGCTGCTCCCTGAGCACACACCAACACATTCCTGGGCCCACTGGATGCACTGGGCTGTTCCTTACGTGAGCATCGTGTTACAGGCATTTGCAAAGGGCCACTGGCACCTCAGCTGTTGCTGGCTTAAAATAAGCAGAGTTGCTGGGTCTGGTGGCTCTGCACCTTGTTGTGACTGCTGTATTAAAGAAAAGGTCCCAACAAGGCTTTGGTTCTGCTCTCAGCAAAATGCAGCAGAAGAGCTAAGCTTAGGCTTCATTTAATCACAGCTTTATAGACCTCTTAAAGCACCATGAAAGAAATATGTTCCTTAGCCCAGGCAGTGCATTTTATTATGCTCATCCAACAGCATAACCTTAGTTTAACTCCAGGTTAATGAAACTTAGGCTAGCACTGATAGAATAAAAAGTGCCACTGAGCAAAAAGAATCCTAAATCTACATTTTTTTCAGTTATACAACCTTAGATTTGACCTCAGGAGCAGAGCTGCAGAAGCAAAAGCCATCTGAACTAGAAGTTTTACTGGAGAGTCCAAAATCAGGCTGGATGCTGTGGGAGTTCTTGGGCATGGACTTGTCTTTCACTGTGTCATGAAGGGTCCACAATGAGACTTGTGTTTCCTCTGTTTACATCACAGGGGTGGCAACAACTGCCTGCCGGGACAGAAATCAGAAATCTGCCTTGGAGCACTTACAATAAATACACTCACTCCTTCCCCATTAAAATATGCCAGAAAGACTTTCCATGACAAATGCTTCCATAGGCCCTTTTTAAATGAGCAAAGCTCATGGGAGCCATCAATTGCTGCAGCAGAGCACCAGGAGCTGGGAGAAACCTGCCTGTTCTTGCCTAGGCCAGTGGTGACCTGAAGGCTTTTGTGGCCAAAGCCATGAAACCACACAGCTCCAGATTCTTCTGTGCCTCTCTCACCACTGTCCCTGCTCTCCCTCCTGCCAGAATTCCCAGAGCTACTGAGTTTCCAGGAGAGGAAAAACAGAGGCACCCAGCACAGGGAAAGCAGTCCTTGCCTTCCTGCTGCATCCTGAGACACAGAGTGTGCCCAGGGTTCCTCTGACAGAGCACAGAATGCTCTGGGTGGGGAGGGACCTGAAACAGTTCGTGGCCAGGGATGCCACCCACAAAATCAGGTGGCTCCAGTGCCCATCCAGCCTGGCCTTCCCGACTCCTCCCCTCACTCCATCCCTCCCTAACCCTCCATCTCAGAGATTCAAATCTCCAGAGCCCTGAGCTACCCCTGCTCCAGCCCCACATAATCCTCTTGGCTGCTAAAGAGCCCCAGATTTATTATCCAAACTATCCAAAGCACCTCAGATCCATCCCAGAGCTCCCTCTGTTGCCAACATCTGGACCCAAACCCGTGTGTGACCCCCTGGAACTCCAGCAGCCCAGCCCCACAGCAGCACTGGGAGCAGAACTGCAGGGTTTGCCTGGGCCATGGGCACAGTTTGTGTGAGGAGGGGATGGGACTGGGACCCACTTGGCCTGTGAGTGGTGTCCCCAGCCCTGGGGCTGGCTGGGAATGAGGTCCCTTGGCTGACATTGCCCTGCAGGAATGCACAGCAGATCTCTGGGTTCAGCTGCACTCAGGCTGTGCGGGAGGGATGAAGCAGGGATGACATTTGGATTGTGGATTCCTGCAGAAGATGGAAAGCAAAGTGGGGTGAGACAGGAGCTCCTGCCCAGATCCTGCAGGCAGAGGTGCAAACAGCCCCAGCTTTGTCTTTACAACAACCACAGAGCAGCAAAGGAAGCAGCTGTGACCTGAAGGATGCTGTGCTGGGCTCTGCCATGGTGCCTAGGGAGGCAGAAGCCTTTTGCAGACCAGGAAAGGCCTGCAGGAATCCCTCTGTCTGCTTCAGTCATTCTGATATGCCTGGAGAGGAGAGGGCTCTGGGGAGACTTCACTGAGTCCTTCCAGTACTTAAGGGGACTTAAAAATAGGGAGAGCAATGTTTTGTACAGCAGATAGTGATAGGACAAGGGGGAGCTGTTTTAAGTTAAAAGATGAGAGATTTAGATTGTAAATTAGGAAGGAATTCTTCCCTGTGAGGGTGGGGAGGCCCTGGCACAGGTTTCCCAGAGAAGCTGTGGGTGCCCCATCCCTGGAAGTGTCCCAGGCCAGGTTGGACAGGGCTTGGAGCAGCCTGGGACAGTGGAAGGTGTCCCTGCCCATGGCAGGGGGTGGGGTGAGATGGGTTTTGAGGCCTCTTTCAACCCAAACCAGATTGTGAATCCAAGATTCTACAATAACATCTCTGTTCTTCCCCCACCAGTTCTTCCCTCCATCCAGACTATCCCTGAGCCTCTCTGGGTGGTTTTGTTTTTGCAGTGGATCAACATGAGCCATCCCAGCCCTTCTGTTCTGTATTCCCACACACGAGCAGCACAGCATTTGGAAGGATGGTGTTTGCCACCCAGCTGAGTTCCTGTGTCTGCAGGGTGCTCGGGGGTTATGTTCGCCTCGAAACTCCAGAATGCCAACCCAAATCAGGGCCCTGCTGTGCTCACAGCCAGGAACCAGCCCTGGCACGCAGAGTTTGCAGCCAATATAGGAAAGACAGTGCATTTCCCACTTTCTAGACTAAAACAGAGACCTAAGGAGCCTATTTAAAGCAGATTTAAGCTGCAGGGAAGACTCTCCTCAACTTCCCCAGGTTTTGGATCACACTCAGGGAAATTAAACAGGTTGCCAAAATTCACACAGTGAGTTTGTAGAAAAGCCAGGACCCAAAAGCTGGATTTGCCAAGCCCCAGCATTGGTGCTCCAGCCCGATGCTGGAGGTGCTGGAATGGCAACAACAATCTGCTCAAGTGTGAAATCCTCGCTGCCAGCCTGGCAAGGCTCTCAGTTCCCTGACCTATTCCATTGCTCAGATCCAGGATTTTCCTTGAGCAGACAGGAATTACAGCAAAGAGCCAGCAGCATCACTGGCCAAGGCACTGGCAGCTCCATGTTATTCCCTGGCCTCAGGGACAAGGGAAAGAAGCTCATTTTCAGGGCTTGAGACATTCCTTGGGGTCAGCAGGGTGAGCCAAGGAGGCAGCTTGGGGCAGCTCAGGCACGAGATTTCCAGGCTGAGAGCTCTCACATGGGTTTGCCTCCCTGCAGGCTGCATCCCTGCATCCCAGGGGTGTTGGTTTTGCTGCCAGCCAACCAAGGGGATCCAATCCTGAGTGGGCAGCAGAGACTCTGCCTGCTCCACTGACACTCCCCCTCAGTGTGAGAGGATGAGATGATGGCCCAGACAATGTGTTCATTTCATTCCACCAGCTGAGTCCTGAGGTTTCCCCCCTGCTTCATCCACAAGAGAGTTTGGCATTGTTTTTATTTGTGTAGTTATTCTAGCTGAGGGGCTTTCCCTAAAGAAAAATAGTTACTGCCTTGGACAATGGATTCTTTGGAATCACTTCATATATCAATAAAGTGCAGCCTCCTCTGCAGGGAAATGCAGCAGCAATTTAACAGCAGTGGCCAGGAATGAAGACAACTGCAATGAATGAACAACTGCACCAAGGAAAGCTGCAAAGAAAACTGAGTGTACACAGGCACACACAGACTTTTGGTTTTGGCTAAGTTCTAGCAGCCACTTGTTAGAAAAGCCTCACTGAAGCTCTTCTGACTAAATGCCCTTTCGTTTTGGATCTGATAAAAGCATCTTCTGCAGAGAAGGTGAGATGGCGAATCTATTTGAAGCAACAAATTTGAAAACAGAGTATTCTGAGGGGATTTATTTAAAGATCTTGCCACTGTTCTGGGTTCTGAAGATCTATTTTTATGCCTTTGTTTTCATCTGAAAGAGAACACATTATTCCAACTGCCCTATGACTAGCAAAGATGATTATGAGAAAGAAAAGAAATGTGCATTTCCTTCTTCTCCTAGCCAAGGAATTTGCATGTTATAATAATGGATGTGAATTTACCAGAGTTGAACAAAGCAGCAAGCCCAGACATCTGTGGTGGCATCTCCCCCCAGCACTCTGCTTTGTGTGGGGGATGCAGGAGATCCACGGGAGCCCTTGAGAAAGGGCACAGATTTGGGGTGAGTGTGTTGGGATCTGGAACAAACACGTGGTGCAGGATCCCTGCTGCATCGTGGCAGGGCTTCAATGCTGGTGTTTTAAAGATCTGGGCCACACTGTGGATTTCCAGCGCTGCTCAGAGGGATGTCAATGCTGCAGTTTGGTGGGGCTGCCCAGGGGAGACTCCTGTTCCAGGGACAGCTCTAAAATCAGCCCTTGGATGGTGCACAGAAGTGTTAGTTCTACACTCCAGTGGTGTATTACGAGTTTTACTTGAACATTTCGTGTTCCTGGCAGGAATTCAGTGGATGTGATGAACAGCAGGTATTACCAGGCAAGACAATGTTCCAGTGCAAACCAGGCCCCCAGCCCTGCCAGGATGTGCCTCTGCCCACCCATGCCCAGGCACAGCTCACACCAGCTGGGCAGAGATTCACAGAGCACTGATAGCAAAGATTTTTTTTCTCCTCCCACACAAAGAACAAACTCATGAATTTACCTCAGCAGCAGGTTAATCAGAGTCCCGAGGGAGCAATGACATGGAGAGCAAATACTTGTCTTTGCTGTTTTCCAACACAGGGACAAGCTAAAAAAAATCCCCAATGAAATATTGAGTGTTGAATTCAGGAGGAGAATATCCTGTCCCAAATTACAGCAGCTCTGTGGGAACCTCAGACTTGGGACATCCAAGGTTTTGAATTTTGGAAACAAGACAAGACTTGATACTTTAATGGAATGTGAATTCAGCACTAAGGAGTTTTGGTTTTTTTTAATATTAAATCTTGTCTACAAGATGCAAACAGACCTCAGCCAGTAAAATGGAGGGTTGAGGACTCCATGAATTTGCTTAGAATTTCCTCTCTTGTACAAGGAAAAGACAAAATTAAGGGAACCTCAGGAGTTTTTTTGCCATTTCTGGCAAATCCAGGCAAGAGGTAGGTGAGGTGCTAACACATGAAACTGCTGAGCAGAATCAGTTTTGAACCAGGGTCCAGCACCACAGTCGTGTGGCTGCTCAGTGCCACCACAAGATCTCTCTAAAGGCCTTTCCATTTGTTTCACAGGGAGGAAATCCTTCCAATAAAGTATCTCAGTGAAGAATTGAGAGCATCTCAATGAAGAATCAATAGCCAGTAATGTGTGTCAGTGTGAGCTTGTCACCAACAGATGCAGGCAAGGAAAAGAAGGTTAATATTTGGGAAGGAATAATATTGTCACCAAATATGCTGCTCTAGAATAATC
Organism: Climacteris rufus; assembly: GCA_013398175.1. Taxonomy (NCBI): domain Eukaryota; kingdom Metazoa; phylum Chordata; class Aves; order Passeriformes; family Climacteridae; genus Climacteris; species Climacteris rufus. The sequence goes on from VZRZ01001147.1 coordinate 207,498, forward strand.
AAGCCTACATGGACTTCCACTGCATCAGCAACTGCTCCTGCAAGAAAAAGCAAAGGGGGGTGGATGGTTGATGAAGCTTTGCTAGATTAAACATTTTGATTTTCTCTCAAGTGGTTCAAAAAACGCTCTTACCTTTGACAGACAGTGTCAGAACAAAGCTCTGTATCTGCTCCAGTTTGACACGAGTGCTGTCAGCAAGGGAAGAGAAGGATACAACCTGTTTGTCTCCAGCTCAAATACTCTGGGTTTGGGCAGCTGAGTGAAAACACCAGGATCTCCTCAGAAATACAATAAAGGTGTGGCTGGGGAGGGTTTTCAGAAGAGTTGGACACTTTGAATCAGTGAATCACAGAATGGGTGGGAAGGGACCTTAAGGTCAACCCATCCCACCCCTGCCGTGGGCAGGGACACCTTCCACCATCCCAGGGTGCTCCAAGCCCTCTCCAGCCTGGCCTTGTTCTTATTCCCAAAGCTCCCTTGGAGAGCTGATCATCTCTGGACAGGGAAGTGCTTGTAGGCACCCAGAGAATGGGTGGATTTTTTTTTATTTACAGAAATGCTTTTTTAATAAGTGGAACTCCCAAGCCTGCCTCACATTTCCCTCCATCCTTGCTTGTGCCTCCCACAGGAGCTCTGCAAGGAGAAAATACCCTGGTCCTCCCTCCCAAGCCATCCCCAGCCAACATCCCATGTCCCAGCACTCCACAAGGCTGAGCAGGGCAGGGTGAGGATGCTCAGTCCTCCTGGCTCTCCCATTTTCCCTCTGCAGGACAGACAGAACTGCACAGGTTTTAACAAAACAGAAGAATTCCAAAGCACTGGGAGCTCAGGCTTTGCTACAGCTCAAAGAAAGGTGCATCAGAAGGCACAAACAACAGGTTTTTACAAGCACCCTGAGGGTGTAACACATCCTTTCCAAGCTCAGCCACCCTGCAGCCCTCTGGAGCCACCTCTGCCCTGGTGTTTCCAGGGCATGGAGCTGACAGGGAACCTCAGGACTCACCAGCTCCTCCTGCAAAGGGCTGGAACCCTCTCCTAAAAGGCTTCTTTGAAAGCAGCACACTTCAAAAACGCTAATGAAGAGCACCTTAGGAGGATTCACATCTCCCTGCACATTCCTGAGGTTGGACCTGGGCTGAAATGAACCTGCTGCTGATCTTCTTCCACTCTGCCCTGCTGGTCCCCAGCTGGCCAACCCACAGAAAGCAGAGCTCGAGGCAGAAGTGGGGTTGGGATGGTGAAAGAAATCCATCTACATGAAATCCAGGGAGGAAAATGGATTTCCAGAGGAGCAAGGAGCCCTCTCAGGGCAAAGAGGGAACAGATTTAATAAAGTGCATAAATCAGATGCATGGCAGGAAGGAGCAGGAGCAGAATCTCACAGCAAGAGGAGCAGCAACTCTGGGGGCTCAGAGTTCACCTTCCCTCCTGGGGCAGCTCCAGACACCCCCAGGGATTGCTCTCCTGAGCCCCACGATGCTCCTGATGTTCTCCTTCAGCCCCCAGCACCCCCAGGGCTGGACAAGACCCTTGGCTCCGGGAATGTGCCGTGTCCCTGGACACACAGATGTCTCAGTTAACACACGGCAGTGTCCCCCTGGCTCAGAACAGCATTCAGGGAACAAGAAAACACCTAAAAAATGCTCATAAAGGTGAATTAGAACAGGATTGGTGCTCAAAAAAAGACACAAGCAACTTAATTGTAAATATTTTTGTCTAAAGAAAGGAAGGTGACAGCACATGAGGAACATAGAGGGGTTCTGCTGATTAATATCCACAAAAGAGACCAGTCCAAGAAGTCCAAGATGGGAATTCTAGAGGATGATAAAGGAATCCCAAGGCTCTGTCTCCATATCTTGTCCCAAGTGAGTTCAAGCACAATCAGCACTCAGCAAGCCAGGAGAAACCTGCAGATTTGAAAGCATTTGAATTAATACAGAGCACTTAGAGGTATCAATTACACCAACAGCACCGTGCAAGGGGGATTCTTCTTTGTTCATCAGGCCTGAAACTAAATGTTAATTGTTAAAGACAGGGAAGATACAATGTGTGGGTGAGTCCTTCCATTAAGTTCTCCTACTTTGTTCTGAAGAAGCAGCTACTTTTAGCTTTAAATCAACATAAACCTAAGCAAGAAGGGCCTGATCCAGCCTGACAATTCTTATGTTGCTTCATTGCTTATATGAATTTGTGAGCCACCTGTTAAAGCTGCCTTCTTACCTCGGGACTGATCCTTTAGGTGCAACCATTAAGCAAATTCCTTGTGCCCAGCACTCTGGAGGAAGGTCAGCCCTTCAGAGGTGCTTGGTTACACTGTACTCTGTGCTCTTTTGTCATAAAACATCTGATTTCAGAATTGCATGGTTTGATTTTAAGAAAATGGGATGTGCAGAGTGCTTGGTCAGTGAGTGCTGCTCTGCCTGACTTTTTTTCCCTTTCCAAGCAGTTCTTCCATGGTGTCCAGCAAGGCATTTGGGGTGCAATCCCAGGGCAGAGGTGGGGCCTGGCAGAGGAGAGGTGACAGATCAGCCCTGCAGAGCCCCCAGCACTGTTTGTTTGCTGTGCACACCGAGCCAGCTCTGTGCTCCATCACCACGGCATTATCGACATCCAGGCATCTCCACAGACCTCTGAGCCCTTCCCAGGACTGCAAATGAGAGGAACAGAGGTGCCAGAAGACACCCTGAGTGAGGAACAGTGAGCAGAGGAGCCCATGCAAAGTGGGAATGCATCCAAGGGGGAAATCAGAGTCACCTCAGCACCTCCAGCAAACCAGACAAGTCCAGGACGTGCCACGAGCTGCCTAAAATGCCAAGGAATCTCAGCATTATTCCTGTGTTGCATAAATGACATTCAGAGCCTGCAGAGATCAGTGCAAGGCCTTGCCACGATGTGACGTGTGCCATCACATCCCAACACAGCCCCCACGGAGGTGGCTGGGGAAGGATCCCAGCACAGCAGCTCCTGACCCTCCTCTGCACCCTCCCACCAGGACAGCAGGGAGAAAGTGCTCAGCAGAGCCATGGAAATGGAACCAAGAAAGATCTGCCTCACATTTGCTGCTTTTGAACAGCCAGAGGCAGCTGCAGGCTTTTCCATTCCTAAAAGCACAAGAGCTCCAGAACAGAAAAAGATGTTTTTTTCTGATGACACACCAGAAGCCTTTTCATTGCAGGACTTGATAGAAAAAGCCAAACAAATCCCATTGCTCCAGTTTTCAATTCAAGGTTCCCCATTTTCTAGTAAATCCCAGCTTTGTCTTGTCAGGTGCCAACAAATCCCGGAATTATGAACACTGAGGAACATCTCCAAGTGCTGCCCCTTCCTCTGAGTCTGACACATCCCCTGTGGTGCTGGATCCAGCACAGAGCTCCTTCAGGAGTTCCCAGGGGATCACAGAGGTCCCTCCTTGGGTTGTAAGATAGCACAGAACAGCTGGAGAGGGTTATCCATATATCCAAATAAAAGCTAAAGAGCAGCAAGCCCTAAGTCTGGAAGGCAACACCCCCCTGCCTCTCACTGCTTTACACAGAGGGAAAACAACCACACATTTTGGCCTCCAAGCCAGCAAACCACAGTCACCACAGCAGGTTTTGCAGGGGTGATGTTCACCTGCTCCGAAGCACAGTTATTTTTAGAAGGTCATTTCCTTGGGAGCAGGCTCTGGGAATATCCATTTCCCACTCAGCTGGGTAAATCAGGCTGTGTTTGATGCTTGCTGGATTTGTGCACCAAAAAAGCTCTTCAGGGGTTGGGGAAATGTGAGTGAGGCAAAGGGACTCGGCCTGCAGGCCCCATGGATGGCACAGGGCTGCCACATTGTCACCTCACTGCCCCCTTTGCCTCCAAAGGGGTTCTGCATGGCCAAGAAGCTGTGTCTGGGCTGTATTGCACATTTTGAGGGGATGTTCAGCCAGCAGGAGGGACTGGCTGTGTGTCAGCAGGAGGGGTGGTGTCAGCTACAGCATCTCACCCAAAATCCACGGCTTATTGAGCTCACACTTGGTGCCCCCCAGTACAAATCTCCAGCTGGAGGGAAGTGGCAGACTGGCAAATGTTCTGCACTGGACCTTGGAGGAGGATCCAGCCCAGCTCTGTGGATAAACCATTCCTGCCTTCCCTGATTCTTCCACTGTGCACAGACCCAGGGCCCCAGGGCTGTGCAGTCCTGGCCCTGCACACCCTGCACCTCCCAGCACCTCCCAGCACCTGGAGCCTCCTCCAGCTTGGGGAAACCCAAACCTCAGCATCTGCTGTGCTCTCCATGGAAGAGACCAAGCACAGGGCCCTGGGAATGTTGCAGGGCACAGGGACAAATTCCCTGTTCCAGGGCAGCCCAGGGCAGAGCCAGGCTGGGCACACACTGCTCTCTTCTTTGTACCCTTTAAACACCTGCAAAGCACCTCTGCTGATGTGTAACACACCTGCCTCACTTCCCCATTTGGGTGCCACCAGGAATTGTTCTGCCTGTCCTTTTATTCAGATTTTAATGGCACTCCAGCCATCCTTCCCTCCCTCAGCTGGTCTCTGTTGTCTGAATGCCCCCACTCACCACCTTGCACAGGAAGACAACCTCCCCATCCATCCTTTATCATTTCCTCCCTCAAAGATATTTTGTCTACTTTTCCAAGTGCTTCCCATCCACTCTGAGATTCTCCTGAAGGACAATGGGCTCCTTCATCCCAAGGAGCCATCCTAGGGCTCCTGCCTCCTCCTTATGCAGCTGTACCAGGGCAGAATTTGGGAGCTCCCCCAGTGCCCCTGAGCAGCAGAAATCCCAGGGGACACACAGGGGCAGCCTCTGTGCTTCAAGGGAGTTGTTCCTGCTGATCTTTCACTCCCTGATTTCAGTTTTGCAGCTTATTAGTATAGTTATTGAGATACATTTGGTGCTGGTTTTCTGACCCTTGGAGGAAGAAAGAAAGAGAGAAGAAAAAGGCCCAAATCTCAGCTGTGGTCTCCTGATTCAACACTGAAACCAGAGCAGTGTGGATGTAAAACTCAAGCCACACTGAGGTTCAATTCTCCAGCTCTCCAAAATGACCCAGCTCTGGAGTCTGACCCCGTGAGTTCCTTGGATCCCAGCCACTGGGTCCCACTGACACCTCCTGCCTCACTATTATTTCTCTCTTGGCTGACATGACAATTAGGGGAACAAAAACCTTTTCAGGCAGGAGTCATGAAGAGAGAAAACTTCCCTGAACCTTCCCAAGGCAGGGTCTGCTCCTCAGACACCACAACTCCTTACAAAACCCTTTGTGTCTCATGCTTAAAGCTTCTGGGGTCAGTGAGACACTGAAAATAAGGTCAGCTGCCAGAGATGCCAGATCCTCTCACTGCCTCCAGACATTTCCCACCCTTACCCCAACAGAAAACATTGAGGGCAAGCTTTCAAACAGCCTGCTTGAATAAAACTCAATGATCTTCCTTGGCTTTCATCACTGCTCACTTTGTTCCTTGCTGTGTGGCACAGCTCAGCACCTTGATGCTCACAGATGAAGAGGCATCAGCTGAGCACAGCAGACTAAGGGCTAATTGAGGAGAGATTTTATAAAATATATAGATATATAAAGTACCCAGGCAAAGGAAAGGATCCCACGCAGCATCTGCCTACCCACAGTGTCCAGAAATGATAAAAAAAATTAGGACCCAGAAAAAAAAAAAGAGCAGTTTAGAACTTGCAAATAACAAATGAAATGCAACCAAGACAACGAGAAAGTCCCTTGGAGGGGAGAGAAAATGAAGAGAACAGGCTGGGATTCAAACTGAATCCCATTTCCATGGGATGGGACATTAAAAGAGAAGATCAGGCTCTGTGGGGAGATGAACAGGGACTGTGACAGTCCTGTGAAGATCCTTTGAAACACATCCTGTAGACCCAGGGATATTTTGGTCTCTCCTGCAGCAGGGACACTGCTGGGCAATGTTTGCCAGCCACAGGGTTAATTAAAAGGTTTGATCAGAGCCTTTACAGAACTGGAACTCAGCTGCTCCTGCTGCAGCCCAGAAGAGAAGGCTGGATGCTGATCCATGCTTCAGGAGCTGAGAGATCCATGGGGAGCCAGCACAGCCCAGGACAGGCCCATGGAGCTCAGACCAGCAGCTCCCCCATCCCGTCCTGTGCCACACACAGGGAGCCACAAACAGCCTGGCTCACCCCCTCAGCCACCAGAGACAAAAACAGCCCAGAACAGGAGGAACAGCATCAGCAGAAAGAGGCCCCTGCAAGAGGAGCAGGGCTGGCAATAAGGGGCAGCCCAAAGGCAGCAGTGTGGGCAGGGGTTGTGCAGCCTGGGCTTGTCTGCTGGGGCAGCTCTGGGACAGCCAGGCAGCTTTGGGCTTGGAAAATCCCTGTGCCATCCATTCTCTTCCGTGTATGGAGGGCAGTATAGAAACTTTGAAAAACCCCAGCAGTCCAGGGCTGTATCACAGAATCCCAGAATGGTTTGGTTGGAAGGGACATTGAAGCTCATTTTGTTCCAGCTTCTGCCCTCCCAGGTTGTTCCAAGCCCCATCCAACCTGGTCTTGGACACTCCCAGGGATGGGGCAGCCACAGCTTCTCTGGGCACCCTGTGCCAGGGCCTCCCCACCCTCCCAGGGAACAATTCCTGCCCAATATCCCATCTATCCCTGCCCTCTGGCACTGGGAAGCCATTCCCCTTGTCCTGTCTCTCCATCCCTTGTCCCCAGTCCCTCTCCAGCTCTCCTGGAGCCCCTTTAGGCCCTGGAAGGGGCTCTGAGGTCTCCCTGAGGTCTCTCTGGAGCCTTCTCTTCTCCAGGGGAGCACCCCCAGCTCTCCCAGCCCTTCCTCAGTGGTTCCTGCTCTGGGCACTTGGCTCATGGCAGCAGTGGGGGCAGAAGCAAACTCCTCCAGGTGGGGCAGGGAGCACAGGAGCAGGACCTGAGGACAGTCTTTTCTCATTTTGGCATGTAGGCAAACGATGGCTTCAGTCCCTCCATCAGGCACAGCACAGACACAGAGAATTGATGCACAGCCTTTCTAGCCCACAGGAGCACCCACAAATGCAGCAACTCTTGTTGGGAAAAGCTTCTTCCCCCAGGGGGTGGTCAGGCACCGAATGGTCCCGGCCCCAAGGCTGCCAGAGCTCCAGGAGAGTTTGGACAACGCTCCCAGGGATGCCCAGGGTGGGATTGTTGGGGTGTCTTGCAGAGCCAGGGGTTGGATCAATGATCCCGGTGGGTCCCTCCCAGCTCAGGAGATCCTGTGGTTCCAGGATTCTGTGACTCTCCCATGCCAATGCTTTCCCACACATCACCCAGCCACAGACCTGCCACAGGAGTGATCCCTGTGCTCTCCCTCCATTCCTGAAGCCCTGTGCCTACAGAAGACCCCTGCAAACCCTTCCCAGGACCTGTTTTGTTCCTTACAGCCCCAGGTGTCCCAGGTGCTGAACAGCAGCTCCCCTCACATCTCAGTCTTTGGAAGAGGAAGGTGCTCTCCTGCAGCTGCCACTCAGGACATCAGGCTCCTTGTCGTGTTTGAAACTAGGAATAAAGGAGTAGAATGTCAGGCAGCAGCCTCTCACCCTGCCTTTTGTAAAAGAGTCAGTTTAAAATAACAATAAGCAATAATACAGCCCTGTCATCTCTGGAGTTCTCTCCCTTATGTAAGGCTGGATTTGATAAGAATTTACAGGAAGAAAAGCCCAGCCAGAGACAACACAGCCTTTGTATCACCAGGGAACCTTTCAGCAGCCCCTTATCCAAGGCACAGAGGGCAGAGAGAGCCCCTGCACCCCCAGGCCAGCACTGCCAGGACCTCAGGGCTGTCACTGGAGCCCCACGAGCTGCTCTGTCTCCCTGGGCTGGCTCAACCATCCTCCCAAAACACACCAGGGAATTTCAGAGGAGCTGCCAGTGGCTGGGAGGGATGAAAGTGCTGGACTCCCAGGAGCGCAGGTTGGGCAGCACAAGGTTTACAAACAGCCAAGCTAATGCCCAGCCTCTGGGACAGTAACTGCAGTTCACCAGCTCCATATTGCAAACTTTGTACCGATACAGGCTTGGCAGAAAAGGCTTTTCTTCGCTTTTATTGCAGTTTAATGAGATGGGAGGCCAGCAGCAAGGCCTCAGGGCCTGATCCTGGGCTGCTGCTCAGGAGGAGCACGGGGTGTTCTGCAGAGTTACAGAACCATCTGTGCTTTGGACATTTATTCATTCAGACCAAGCTCTCCTTGATCAGCCTTGAAAGGAATCGAGGTATTGGAGGTGCTGGGAGCAGATCTGAGGTACCACGAGCACTTCAAGGGCTGTGAATTAAGCACATTAGTCAGGAATTGAAACCCCTAAATATCCTCAAATCGTTCGAATTACCAGAATGTTTAGATCAAACATCAAAACAGGCAGTGGAGACAATTTAACTTCTTTTACGCTTCGTTTCAAAGCGCTGGGTTTTTCGAACTGATAAAATTTGACCATTTGAAATGTGAGCTTTGTGCAGTACAGCAGCGAGGCACACCAATTAAAAGATGAAAAAAAGAAAAAGGCATTTGTCATTTTTTCTGAAGATATCAGAGTGGCAGCTTTTTAAGGAGAAGACGATTGGAAGCAAAAATATTGTCAAAACAGCAATGTGGGCAAGCTTCAGGAGAACAGCCTTTGGCTAGGGAAGCAGCAGAGCTCCTGGGCAGCCCTGCTTTGGGAAGTTTGGGGATTTTAGAGAAGTTCAGCTCCAGCCCAAAGGTCTGAAAGGGCAAGGTTCTGACTGACAGATCAGCTTCTCTTTTGAAGTGAACGTCAACATTTCCTGACTCAAGGTAGATGTTGGCAAGCACGAGCTACACATTCAGCTGAAGGAAAAAAAGACTGAAAACAGGGCATGGAGCTATTAATCAGTGCTCTGTATAGGTGACACCTTTCACAGGAATTCCCTGAGTCTCCTGCCTTCAGTGAGAAGATTCAGCCTTTAGTTTAATACTTTATGAGGAAGAGAACCAGGAAAATCAGCAGAACATGACAGCACTGCCAGCACAAAGCCAAGAGACGCCTGCAAACTGGTGAGATTTGGCCACACATGAGAATGGTGCAGGTACAAAGGAAGGGCTGAAAACTGAAGGGGAAATACCAGCTTAAAAATTGCTGAGATTTGCAGCCCCACGGCTGAAGCTGAAATGAAAAGAAGCACTTCTTGCTAAGAGAGTCATTTGAAAGTGGGAGAGCTGTCAGTGCAAGGAAACATCTCTTTCATTGGGCTTATCTAGCACTGATTGGGCCTCAGCAAGGGGAAACATTTTCTTCCCCAATTGTACACATGTCCCGTGATTTATATTCTTTACAGTGTTTTTATGAGCTTCTTTAGCACATCATCCAGTGTAATAACAGCATGGTAATTGTGTTGGCTGCATGTCCTGGCACTTAATTATAATCCTGTCATTGTCATTTCCCAGCTTGTCTAACAGAATAACCTTGCCACGTGGCTGACATCCAATTAAAGGAAAGGGGGGAGAACAAGAGGAAAAATACACAAATATGATGTCAATATAAAAGACAGTTGCTTGATGGCTTTGTGATAAAGTCCTTGAGGTACAATTGTGCACACAGTGCCCACCTTCACCTGCAGGCTTCTCACACAGCATTCTGTGCACAAGGTCCTCCTGCACTTCAAAGTTTTCTTTGAGAGGCCTCCTCTTCCTTTCCTTCTGGACCAGCACAAGTCAAGCTCCATCCTAACTCTGGCAGTATTTGCTGTCCTCACATGAATGGAGATTTCTCCCTTCCCTGGGTGCAGCCCCAACCTTGAAATAACTGCCTGAAAACAGCCAGTGGAGATGCAAGGGAAAAGGGTGGGTGGAGAATGAAGTGACACCTCAGGGAAGTTTCAAACTGAGTCAGAAGGCAGCAATGAGTTATTCTTTAATCCTCTATGTTTTCTGGTTTCTGTTCCATGTCTCCATTTCTGCTCCTGCTGGCTGACACAGTTGATGGGGCTGGCACCCTCCTCCAGTCCATCCTTACTCACCAGCTCCCACCCAAAATCCAATTGAGGAAATCTGGCAAATCTGTAATATCTCATCTACCACCTCCAGGATGCTCAGCATGTTCCAAAACCCAAATCACTCCTCAAGGCAGTGTCTCTTAATCAAAGCACCAGACAGGCAGGACTAAATTTACTGTGGGGATCCAGTCTGTCCCCTCCTGCAGGGGGGGTTTTAGGGAGTTTGCTCTGGAATCACTCACACATTAAATTCCAAGTAAAGGTGCATGGACTGTGCTGCTACAACCAGTCATGAGTACTGCCAGCTCACCCAGGAGCTCCTACGACAGCTCACAACACTCATGGTAAATAACTCATTTGTGCTTCCCATGCAGCTACACAGAGCCAGGCTGTGCTCTCTGGCACAGATGGATGGAATTTTTTATAGCATCATAGCCAGGTATTAGAAGGGCATTATTAAATCATCATTATCTGATCCCACAGCTGAGCAGCACAGGAACTAAGGAGACACTGCAGCTGCTTCACAACTGTAGGAATTCCAGCCCTGGAAACCTCAGGGAAAGCAGATTGCTGTGTACTCAGTGTCCTTTTCTGCAGTGATTATTTATGTAACCAGGATTAATAGACAGAAAAAAAAGAGCTGTTGACAAATAATACACCTGTACAACAACCAACTGCAGTGCTGTGAGAATTCCTCACTGCTGGGAAGCCCTTATGCAGAAGTTTGCCCTAAGAAATTTCTGTAGCTTTTCAGGAGAAAATTTCCTGTCCCACACTTCTTTCCTAGATGAACAAGAGGTGTGAACGGCGAGGTCTTTCACGGGCTCCTCTTGCTCCTGCCTTGCCCCTGCCCTGCCAGTGCCAGCAGGGCTGTGCCCAGGGTAAGAGCCAGAGCAATGTGGCACTGCAGTTGTTGTGGCTGTGTTTATTCTTCCCTGACTGCCTTGCCTGAGTAAGAATAAAACCTTGGAAACCAAAGAAAAGCAGGAGCTGGAGTAAGAGTGAGAACTGTGGGGTTTGGGGAGGCTGTTGCACTCAGAGTGCCCATCACAGCTGGCACGTGGAGTCTCTGCAGGTGGGAGCAGGAGCAAGCAAATGTCCTTTTTTTCCCTTTTTCCCAGGGCTGGCCATGGCTTTCTTGTGAGTTGTGGAGGATTTGCTTCTCTCCCAAGGAGCAGCCCCACAGCCTGCAGAGCAGGGGGGCTGAGGGGACTGAGGGATGCTCCGTGCAGGGAGTTCAAGTGAATGGAAAGTGGCAGGGAAGAAAGGCTGGCTTTCCCCTGCCCACCCAGAAAATCCCACGGGGATAAAACCACTGAATCAAAGCTGGGCTTAAAGAGACTCGAGGTGAAAGCAGCAGGATTTGGGGAAGAAGGGCAATCTGCAGCTGCCTCTGCCAAGGCAAAGCTGACACAGTCAGGGGTTGATCCCTGCCTGTAGCCTGTGGGGTGTTCCAGCAAGGTGGGACAGCATGGGATGCTCTGGGCACAGCCCAACAGCTCCTGCTCACTTCTGCCCTGCTGCTGAGGCAGCTTGGCTGGCCCAGCTCCCTTCCCCAAATGCAGGCTGTGCTCCTGATTCCACTCTCAGCAACCCCAGCAGCAGCTCCACAAGAGAACAACACGTGCTGGAGCAAAGTCCCACGTCCCAGGGAGCGTGCAGAGGGTCACTGGGAATTGTTTCCTCCCCGTTCTTGTTTTTGTTTCAAAGGCAGCCTGCTGAAGTGCTGCTTTAATGTAAATTTTCCTACAACTCGCATTGAAATTGATTTATGAGCGCGCACACCGAGGGCTGCACCAGCTTAACCAAGGCAATTAAAAACCTGATGTTAGCTTAATTGGCTCGAGGTTTCCTCCAAGCAGAGCTGCAGTGCTGAGCTGCCTGTCCAGAGGCACAGCATGCCTGGATGTCCTGGTGTTCCAAAGGCACAGCTCTGTGCTGCTGCCCTTTGCACATCACAGCAAATCGACCCCACCAAGACACCTCTGTGAGAGCTGAGACTCCCCCAGGGTGCTCAAGGGGACACTGAATTCAGCTTTTCCAAATAAAATCCACGAGCCCCAGTTGGAATCAGTTCACCTGTAATGGGACTCAAGTGCCTGCCCTTTGCAGCTGTTATATTAAAACTTCAGGATTAAAACCTGAAATTAAACCTGTATTGAAACCTCAAATACAAACCAGGAGATGGTTAAAATCCAAGTTCATGAATATCCCCAATCCCAAAGTACAGAGGTTTCAATAAAATCTTTTGATTGAGCCCACCTTTCCTGGTAAATGGATAACCAGAATTTTTGTTGTTAATCGATTTTTTCTGTCCTGCAAACAACTCTCCCTCCCTCCAGTATAACATGAGCACCCAAACGAAATGGATCTGACCCTGGGAGGGGTGAGCACACCAAACTGGGAGAAACAACATCCCCTGCCCCACTGATCTCCTGCTCTTTTGCAGATCTGAATGGGAGCTAAGGCTTTCACAAGCAGCCTTTACACAGAAATTGCTGTATAGCAGGGAACTGAGTGAAATCAAGCAGGCATTTCTCAACTAAACCACAATATTCGTAGCCTGAAAATATTTTTATCTGGGCAGCTGACACACAGTCTGCCCCTGAGAGCATCTCCCACCATGAACCACCCTTCTTTGCTAATTAGAAGCCCTTTCCTGAAAGAAAAAAGGTTATTCAAAGCTAAGGTGGGTAGAAAGAAGCTCTTAGTCTTGATCAGGTAAAACCAAGGCTAAAGAAAACTTCATTAAGGCCAAATTCAATCTCATTTCTTTTAGAATTCCTCCATGATCACTGCCTAAAGACTATTTCCCATGTGTACATTTCCATTTGACAGAAGAATCTCTATTTAATTCTGCTTGGAATGGTGGTGGTTGCAGGTTAGTGAGAACAGGGCTTTGCCTCTATCCAGGCAGGCTGAAAAATGGAACAGCTCTTAAGAGGCCACTTCTTGTAGCTCTTCTAGAAGTCCTTAAAACCCTCCAGCTCCTGCAAGATTGCCCATCCAAACTGTGCAACCTCCAGCAGCTCAGGAAAAGAATTTGCTTTTTCCATGTCTTGTTTCATGTCTGGATCTCCACCACCGCTGGGTTCAGGGATCTCAGACGCAAACACCTCCCCACACTCCAGGTTCTCCTTACACCAGGCTGCCTGTTTGGCACGAGCCAACTCATTGAACAGTTCCACTTGTCTTTTAGCAATCAGGAGAATTAATTAAAACACCAGTGACATCGACATGCACTTGACTGGAGCAGTTCATGGGCACTGAGACAAGAAAGAGGAAAGAGGAGTAAAGCAAGCAAGGAGTGGGTAAAGCACAGCTCATCTGTCCTCAGGCAGGTGAGGATGCAAACATCAACCACCTCATGGCCACAGGCAGGTCAGGACAACCCACCTGTCCATAATAAAGAAGTTTTGCCATTATTTTGCATTGTCTCATAGTAAAAGCAGAAATGCAGCTTAGACCAAAATGATCCTCAAGAGTAATTGTTTTTGCAATTATCATTTCAGCTTCTGCACTGAGGTTTGGTCTCACTCCAGCCCCCATCACCTCAATGTTTGGAAAACCTTCCTTACCCTGACCTTGTATTGAGGATTTATTGTGTTTCTACCACTTTGATGCCAGAAATTTTACTATACCTCACTACTCTCATTTTTCTCTTCATCCAAGTTATTTAAGGGAACTTTTCCCATCTGATCCAGGCAAAGCCCTTTCATTTAGCAGCTGGAGATCAAAGTTAATTTAGCCATATTACAAAAACACAATTGAAAATATATCCTCCAGTTCAAGGTGCATCCTCAGACCCACAAACAGGTGAGACAGAAGCAGCACAAGGATCCCCCACACCAGGATCCTCTTTGAAAGGAAGAAACAAAGGAGTGGAAGGCAAAAATGAAAGGACAAAGGAAAAACCAGAGGAGACAGTGAAAAAAACTGATGAAGATCCCTCTCTCCACAACATCAACCTTCCATCACCTCTGTATCCTGAGATGTGCTGTTTCAGACATAATTTTACAAGGATAAAACCTTTATATTTTTGAATGCTTCAGGTTTTTTCAGCAGCCCCAGAGCTGACAGGAGCACAAGTCAAGGAGTGTGTAAGCCAAGGACAGCCCCAGGTGAGGGTTGGTTGTGGGGGCTGTAAAATTTTTGTGTGATCAGAAAAATCTGACTTGAGAGTCTCAGTAAGTGCTCTTGAAAAGGGCTCTATCCAGTTTGCTCTTGCAGCATGGAATTCTGTTTACCAGAATTACAAAGTTAACCTGGTGCTTTTTCAGTTTTTTAAATTAATTTTGGGGGTTTGTTTTAAATTTATTTAGATAATATTTTTATTTTAATTCATTTGCGTGTTATTTATTTTCGTTTTGCCTGATGTTGCCCCACCTGAGAGCAATTTTTCTAAGAATCCTCTGCACTGGAGAGCAGAGAAAATCTTATCAACTTTCTTGTCTTCCTCTGCCACAAACTCCATGGTGTGCCTCCCTTTGGTGATGATCCCTACAGCCAGGGGGCAATTCCAGGCTTGAGTCCAAGCACAGAAATTTAACACTTCTGTATGAACCTTTAGCACAGCCCTTGCCATGCTGCACTCCTCAGCTCTCAGGGTTTCCAAACAATTTTCCTGGACCAAGAGGAAGGAAAAAGCCAAGAGATCCAAGCCCTGCTTCCTTCCAGGCAGAGCCTGGACCATTCCCATCTATTCCCAAGGCTCCCAGCAGCAGAATGCAGGTTTTGTTTGGAAATAGCTGCAGGGTGGGCAGTGCTGGAGGGGTCAGGAGGGTGGGGATGGGGGCAGAATGGTGGAGATTGCCAGGAAAACCAGGCTGGATGAGCTGCAGAGTTTCCACCACCCTGCCATGGCCCCTCTCTAATAACTCAAAGCTTTACAGGGTCCCATGAAGTCCAGAGCCTGGAAATATCAGGTGCCACAGGGCTCACCAAGGACAAACCCTGCCCAGGCCTCAGGGATTTGCTTCTGTGCATGGTTTTGCTCCTTCTGAGCCCTTCAAATAAAAGAGAAAATTAAAAATGCAGTTGGCCTTGTACCGCCCTCAGGAGAGTTCAGCAATGGGAAATTAATCTTTCATAGAATCCCAGAATGGTTTGGGTTGGGAGGGACCTTAAAGCCCATCCCATCCCATGGGCAGGGACATCTTCCACCGTCCCAGGTTGCTCCAAAGCCCATCCAGCCTGGCCTTGGGCACTGCCAGGGATGGGGCAGCCACAGCTTCTCTGGGCACCCTGTGCCAGGGCCTGCCCACCCTCCCAGGGAACAATTCCATCCCAATATCCCATGCAGCCCTGCCCTCTGGCAGTGGGAAGCCATTCCCTGTGTCCTGTCCCTCCATCCCTTGTCCCCAGTCCCTCTCCAGCTCTCCTGGAGCACCTTTGGGGCCTGGAAGGACTCGGGGCTCTCCCTGGATCCCTCTTCTCCTGCTGAAGGTTTGGAGCTGGGATGGCTCCAATCCCTCCCCTCATCCTTCCTCCTGCTCCAGTTCCCAACTCAATCCCAGCAGCCTGTTGCTTTAGTGCACACAGGTCTCCCTCATAAAAATATGCTTTATGAACACTTTGCATAATCAATACCATTTTCTCTTGCTCTCTAAAAGACTTGACCAGCATCACAATGAGGAATTGAGGTCAGGTCAGTGAGTTCACTGTCTGTAACAGCAAAGCATCATCTTCAATAAACATTAGTGTCCAGGGAGTGCTCTGGCAGCCTCTGCTGAGCTGCCCCCAAACTGACAGCACGTGGTAATTTGCAGGTTTGCCCCTTTTCCCGTAAGGCTTTTCAAATAAGGATCTGATATTTATATCTCATACACTCTGCTTTGCTGGAAGTGATCAAGCATTTCTAATGAGACAACAATAAAATGCATTTACTTTATTTGGTGCACTGACAATTTCATTTTGCATGATTTAGCACACGCTGTAATTTCTGTTCCTGAACACTGTTGCCTGCTTAGGAGTTCCCACCAAAGGTTTGTTCATTAGTGAGAAGATGTTGTCACCAGGTACAAACAGGGAATTCTCAGAATGCTCCCTGTGTGAGGCCAGGGGAAGGAGCAAGGTCAAGATGCAGTTGCTGGGCTTCTTGTGGAAAAATGAGGTTGGTTAATTAAAGTCATAACCCACACTGTGAGCTTAGATCAGCACAGCTCTGCAGGGGCAGCAGCTCTGGGGGGAAATGGAAATGCCTCTTGCCACGAGTTCAACACTGTGTGCACAAACATCCCTGGGCAGCAGCCTGACACTGGGCTGGTCACTGTGGGGGCAGAGGTGGCAAACCTCACCCTGCAAGGATTGCTGGGCAGAAAGAGTTCTGCAAGCAAAAGAACAGAGGGAAGGAGTGTGAGTCAGCCTGGGTGAAAGGATGGCACAGATTGTGCCCATTGCCTGGATCAATCCTTTGAGTGAAGGCTGAGAAGGGGCTGAAATAGGAGTAGGAAATGAGTAGACTGCAGGCAGAATGTTCTGGCTTTCATTACTCATCTCATGGCAGAGAAAAAGAGTAGAAAATAACAAATAAACATAATGTTCTACATAAACGATGTGAAAATCCTACATGATTTAACATAAATTTGGGGGGTGATTCAGAAATGCTGAAGGTTGATTTGGTGGTGGATGGACTCAGCCTCCATCTGGGTTTCCTGAGCAAGGACATGAGCTCCTAGAAATTGTCCCTTTGCCAGGAGATCCTCACTAAAAAACCCTGTTCTGGACACAGATTTCCATGGCTTTCCAAACACCACCGTGCTCCCAGAGAATGTGGATGATGAGGGCACAGGCTTTAGAGGAGCACAGAACACAACAGCTGAGGCTTGGAAATAGATTTCCCACCCTGGTTTTGCATTCAGACAGCATCGTATCACAATTAGTCATTGTTTCTTTCAGAAAACTCGTGTCAGGGTCCCAAAATACAGATTCTCATGATCACAGGGCACTTGCAAGTCAAGGCTTTAGGCTTTTTCTGGCTACTTTGATCTCCAAGCCTTTCCTTTCACCATTTTTCCCCTGGATTCTGGCTTGCCAGCTGGGATTTTGCAATACTTTCCCTCTCCTCCTCCTGCTGTGGGACACAAAGCCAAAGGGTTGGAATAGGCAGCCCCTGGTGAACACCCCTGGAGCCTTGGAGGGACAGAACTGCAGCCAGCTGGAGTTAGGAGAGTGCAGAGAAGGGTGCAGCCTCCTCTTGGTGCCTTAGGATTTGAGCTTTTATATTTTTCATACATTTGTAATCCTGCAATTCTTTAGTGTATAACTCTAAACTCCACACAGAGTGTCAGCTGCTGTTTTCTCCCAGTTTGGTCAGACAACACAATTCCTCTCCAGGCCTGAGACCCAAGGACACCTCCCTGTCTCAAGCCCCAAGAAATGTAAACAAAAGTGGGATGGGGGGGGAGGAAACTGGGGGTAAATCCCTTCACTACTTGAAGCTGTAATTGGAAGATTAAACCCCAATATGCAAATGGACCAAATTTATAAAAGTATGAAAACCCCTGACCCATTGTCCATTTTGGGTGAAGCTCCTGGGGGGCTCTGCCTGCCCTAAATGTACCTTCAGAAATAAACTGCTTTTTTACTCTCCTAATTTCGTGTGGCTTCTGTTTTTAGGTAGTCCATGAAAAGGCATCACTCTGTGCAGGAGAAGGGATTTAGGACAGTGGTTTCAGGGATCTGGAGGAAGGAAAGAGCCAGGAAGGAAGAGGTGACCCCACAAGACAGAAGGAAATTCCATCTGATAGTGAAATGGGATCAGAGCACCCAGGAGGAATAACCTGGGCACACAGAGCTGAAGGAGGGGTGGATTGCTCTTGGAAAAGGAACTTCCAGAGCTGGAAGCAAACATTCTTGGAGAAGCCAGTCCAGAACTGTGCAGTTTCCCTGCTATGACAGACAACACCAGGGAGGAGTCTCAGGCCAAGCCAGGCTGCACAATCCCCCCAGCAAACCCACCCTGTGCATCCAAAGGCTCCCAAAACCCACCTGGGGACAGCTGTGCCCTTTCCACCCCTGACTGGCTCTGGGCTGGCAGCTGCACTGCACAACACACGTGCAAACCTCGCCACAGCCTCAGCCAGAGCTCACAGGGAACCTGCTCTCTTCATCCTTTACCTGCTGCTGCCCAGCAGTGCCTCTCCTGAAGAAACAGCCCCGAGGAGCCAGGTTTTGGGAGCATCTGCTCAGAGATGGGTTTTGCTGAAGGGTGTGTGCCACAGTCCCCTCCCTGTGGCCCTGTGCCAGCTCAGCCCAGCTCCTCCTGCCCTGAAAGGAATATTCCTTTGCCAGTGTTGTCACAGGCAACCTGCAGCCTGGGACTGGGATCCCCCCATGGGTTTATGATGTCTCTGTGGCATCCCTGAATTTGCCTTTCTGTGATTCCTAAAACATTTTCTTTTTTCTCAATACCGCTTGGCTTTGTTGCTTTTTAAAAGGAGCACAGCTCATCAGGAGTATGGGAAAGGCAATAAACCCACTGTTTACTGTAATCTGAGCTACCAAACAATTTTTAAAACCTTTTTTTCATAGATTCTTGATGGATATTAAGACATTTTGTAGGTGAATATTTTTCGAAGTTACCAGGGAAAATCCAACCCAGCAACTTGGCACTTGAGTAAATAATGCCAAATATGACAAATAACAAGAGCAACTGTGTTTCCTACCCAAATCCCCAAAGAAAACTAGAAATGGGCAGAAAAAGGAAGGGTAAAAATGATACCGTGGACACTTCAGGCACAGCAGAGACAGAAATGTTTAAAGAAAATCAGCTGTAGAATATACAGATACAGAAATAAGGAAAACTAAGAAGTGAGGATGTTCCCTTTTTGCTGTAGAAAAGCTGGGAGTTGTGAAGGAAAGGAGACTTCACTCATTTGGTACTGCAGGATTCAGCTCCTGGAGTCCTGTGATTTCTACTGCTATTGCTGCCAGCTCTCATTTTCCAGTGCTTGCAACTGCAAAGAAACCTTCCAAAAGCCTCTCCTTTTCCCCAGAACTCCATGTCTGCCTCACTGTGAGTCCAGAAAGAATTAGAAAAACTCTGCCCTGTGCCAAGAGCCACCTGGAAGTGATGTCTGAGGGTTTCTCTTTGTGTGGTCAGACTGGTGTGGAGCTCATCCTGCCCACAGGGCTCTGAGACCCTTTTAGATGGTGAATATTAAAAAGCAAGGTAGAGCAGCGTTATTATTGTTATTATTATTATTATTATTTTCCGCTTTATTTCTTTGATTTAATTTCATGCTTCACTTTTGTTTTGTTGGTGTTTTGTGCACTGGAACATTTATAATCAGTCATTATTCTGGTTGATGGAGAATGCACAATGTTTTAGGAGTGATATGACATTTACATTCACTTATGAGTTATTAGATGTCTTCTCACAAGCAATGAAGAATGTCAGATCTTGACATCTTGCATTTTGCATATCACTAAGTTTCCTTTGGAGCTATTTCACTACAGAATCACAGAATGGTTTGGGTTGGAAGGAACCTTAAAGCTCATCTCATTCCAAGCCCTGCCATAGGAGAGGATTTTTCCCCTGGAACAGATTGTTCTTACCCTGGGACAGAGGCAATCACACCTTCCCAACATGGACAGAAATCATAATTACAGCACCCCTCCCATAACTCACATCCTGCCTGTACAATACAGGTGTGAGGCAGATATAAGACACAATTCTGCATCTTTCTTCATGTGACTGATGTCTGTAGAGTCAAGGATTCTACTCCAGTGAGAAAGAACTACTCAAGGTTGCAAAAACAGATCTTGGATGTACTGTAAAGTAGAATTATAGTGCTATTTAACTCTCAGTTATAAGCTGGAGCCTACAGAGTAAAGAAATGGGCATCTTTCTCACTTCATAAAAAAATCACTGTCATTACCAACCTTGGAAATGGTTATTAAAATCCTTTAGGGAGCTGCTGGTTCCCTGCACCTCCCCAGGCAGGGGTGGCTGCTGCCCCAGCACACCCTGACAGCTCAAGGGAATTCTTCCCTGGGGGATCAGCTCCTGCTGCTGCACAGGGGCTTTGTGGGGACATCAGGCACGTCCTGAGGAAGGAACTGCCTCCATTCCCACAGGATCCAGAGTGGGGATTGCAGAATGGGAGCCTACAAAACAGAGAGACACCACAAGAGCACAACAGGACAAGGGGGAACGGTTTCCAGTGCCAGAGGGCAGGGTTAGCTGGGATATGGGGAAGGAATTGTTCTCTGTGGCTGCCCCATCCCTGGCAGTGCCCAAGGGCAGGTTGGATGGGGTTTGGAGCACCCTGGGATAGTGGGAGGTGTCCCTGCCATGGCAGGGGTGGCACTGGATGGGCTTCAAAGTCCCTCCAACCCAAACCATTCTGGGATTCTGTGCTCCCTAAAGAGACTTGAACATCCACCCTCCCATCCCAAAGCCTGGGAAGTTATGTTAAAAGTGTTCCTAGACAGCATCTCCCCAAGAAATTTACTTCTGGAAGAAACTGAGATCTTCATTTAGGCCCTGTGTCCTTTCAACAGTGCAAAAAGCCTCAATGAGGAGAATTTCCTGTTGTCCATAGTGTGTCTGCCTTCTCCTACGGATCAAACTGCATCAAACTTTCATAAGAGGCATTTAAACTCGGAGTGGCAGGAGGGCAAACCACACACAGACACCATCCCCTGTCACTTTATCTCCCTGTGTTCCTGCAGGAGGGAGGAGCAGCGTTCCAAGTTTAATTGTGTCTAAGCACAGCCTCTCAGGCAGGCTGCTCACCCAGCTCAGCCCCACAGTGCCCACACACCGAGCACCCCGAGCCATTTCTCTACATCAGGAATTTCCTACAGCCTGCTCAGCTGCTCCAGGGCTTTGATTTGAGCCACTGCTCCTCCTCAGAGGAGCATCAGAGCATCCTTCAGGCAGGGTGGGGCTGCTGGAAGCACTCTGGTGCTGCATTCATCTCTGGTGCAAGCAGGGCAGAGAACAGCAGGCACACAGGGAGCTGGCAGAGGGGAGCAGAGCACACACAGGGAGCAGCAGCCCCAGGGATAATGCTCTTTTCAGGCAGGTTACATCCTGCTTGCTGCTGCTCAGGTGTGGGGAAGGCTTTTCTCCCCAAGCCAGCCTGGCACTCTCCCTGATTCTGGACCAAAAGGTGGCAGCAGTCTAAGCAGTTAAAAATTTAAACCAGTCTAAGCATGTAAAATTTCATGTGATTGTCCCCCATCCTGCTTCTATTTCCCAAGGTGCCGCAGAGAAAAGGACTTACAAACCTCAGCTTTCACAGTCAAGCAGATTCTTCAAATATTGCCAGGAACTTACACTCCATTAAATTAACTTTCCATAGGTTGGTTGGGGTTCTTCTTCTTGTTATTATTATTTCCAAGTACTTTACAAGCAAGCTTATCCAACCAGACAGCACACCAGTATCCACAATATCCACAGAGAGAAGATGTGGAGTCTGTAAGAGAGTGGGCCATGCAACAGAGGAGCAGAAACAGTGATGGGGATAAGATATGGGCACTCCTTCAAAGTGAAATTAAATGGTTTTAATTACTTTGTCATTCAAAATAAGGAAAAGACATGAAGGACAAGCACTGGTTAAAAAGGAAATAAATTCTGCCAGAGAAGCTGTGGCTGCCCCATCCCTGGAAGTGTCCAAGGTCAGGTTGAAAAGGGCTTGGAGCAACCTGAGAGAGTGGAAGGTGGAACAAGATGGTCATTAAAGTCCCTTTTCTTCCAAACCACTCTGGGATTCTCTGATAGGCAAAAAGAAAAAAAATACTTTAGGAAATAATTTTGAAAAGCTCTCTCCAATGGGAACACACCCTGATCCAGAACCAGAGAGCAACCCAGGGTGGTTGAGCAGACATCTCACTAAAAATTCAGCCCTAATTCAGATTTAGGTAGAAACTCAGGAGCAACCATGTGCAACTTGAGGCAGAAGGATGAAGAGCACACAAATTAATAGCACAGGCACCACCAGCAGCTCAGGCAGCATCAGGGTGATCCCCCCACTGCCTGGGGGAGAAAGAGAGGGATGGAACACAGACACCCCCTCAGCATCAGCCCAGCTGGGATCTGCATTTGTGCAAACCAGGGAAACAATCAGAATTCTAAACAGCTCATTTCTACACTCACATTAATACACAGATCTCCATTCACAGTCACTGCTTTGCCCTGTTTGTTGTGGGTTGATTTTCTCCTTGCAAGCAGAAGATGCAGCAGCCCCTGGCCTCAGCACAAAACTCTGCACAGTTGCTTGGTCATGGGACTAAGAAGTAAATTCACCTCTGTTTTGTTCCCAAACTGAGTTCACAAGTTGTGCTTGAAGAGTTGAAGGTGAAAACCTGACACTGGTGGAGTCAGGGAGTGCTTTTCCCCACTGCCTACCCTAACAACACAGTAACTACATTTATTTATTTCTTTATTTGTGAACTGTTGTAGGCAAGAGAGATCTAAGGCAAGGATTTCCCCAGAGTTCATTTAGTTGAAATATCAGCTATGTATTGCCCACAGAGCTGGATCAGGCACCTGATCCTACATTTGCACCCACTTTTGTTACCAGAGATTTGCAAAACTGTGCAAAACCCCCCAGGATCACACACTGCGCAATGAGAGCTTCTCCTACAGCTGTCACACACACAGTTGCATGTCACTTCTTGTCATTCCCATTAATATTCAAACAGTCCTTTTCTCACAGAACTTCTCCCAAACACAATTTACTTCCATGAATGCTGATGAGGAATGGACAAGAATGGAGCAGAAAATGCTGGAAAACTTGTTATTTTGATTGGAATAAGTGTTCACACACATTCCTGTCTTCATTCAGGCACACACTGGAGAAGGCATCCTTTTAGTTATTACTGGGGTTTAGTTTGCTGTGTTTGCTGAGCCCACCTTTGTGCAGAGCAGCACAAGCAGCATCAGAGCACCAGCAGCAATGACAGCTCAGCTTTGGCACCCAAATCCCTGTGACTCTGTCAGCTGCAGCAGAATGTGTCAGCCACAGAGGGTTTGGCTTCCCAGGCACTGCCACTTCCCTCTCCCAAAGCACAGCAGGCAGGATCTGATCCCTGCAAAATCCCTTTCCTGTTCTACATCCCTCTGGGATCACCATCCAGCCACTGTCACACCAGCCAAGGCTCCTGAGAGATCACCCAGGAGCAACAGAGCCTGTGCAGCAGCACCATGACCTTGGAAGGAATTGGAAGGAATTCTTTAGAGGCTGATTAAGAAAAATCATCAGCACTTCTGGGCTGGGCTGAGCCCTGTGCTGGGCAGATTCTTCTCCATCACCCCTTGAATAACTATAAATCAACTCTTTTACTCCTCTTGGAGATTGCTGAGTTACATCCACTGGGGCTGCAGTTCTCACCTATCTTGGGACCCAGTTCCCAAGCACGTTTTAGCACATGCTGGAATAGTCACCAGTGCAGGAAAGGGAGCTGGGATCCCAGTTAATCAGCCAGGCAAGCTCCTGCAAAGAGCTGATAGAAAGGAGCTGATAACCAAGCACCTGCAGGGCCTGTGCAGGTCAGCCCTTGCATGCACAGTTCATTATCAAGGATTGCATCCCACATCACCAGAGGTGAATTTAGGGTGTACAGACAGTGCCCAGCTTCTGAGGTCTTGAATTTGCCAACTTTAAAATGCCCTCAGCTCATGGATTCTTATAAAAGCTGAGAAGGAAAAAACATCCCACGGCCCAGCAGCACTGATTGCTCACAGTTAATCAGCAGGGTTTGGATGTTCTGACCCACAGCAAGTCCTCCAGCTAAGCTCTAATGAGGAGCAGTAAAAGCTGCTGCAGCTCTCCTGGACCTCCAGGACAGAGGGCTGGAGATGGTGATTACCAGTTGTTCACTAGACAGCAGAGATAAATGCCTGATTAATGCCTCTGGATACTTCCTGCCATCCCCAGCCTCTCCCTAAAGTCCTCTGCAGCCCTTGCCCATCTCCTCTGTCACTGCCAGCAGACGCTCCCAGGCCAGCTCCCACCTCCAGGAGCTGCCTTTAGCCCACAGCTCTTACCTAGGCTCCCTTTCTCTCTCCTCCTCCTCGACAATCAAGCCCCAAGAGGCTGATTTTGTTGGCAGCTTCCTCTCCTATCTGGAACACAAGGTGCCTGCAGCCACCCAGAAGTTCCAAGTCTGAAACGACTCCCCTAAATACACATTTCATCTCTTCCTTGGGCCTCCTGTGATGCAAATCCATCCCCTTTGGACAGGGTATCAGTGCTCAGGCACCTCTCACCATTAAGTTGCTGAACACAAGATTTCACTCAGCTCAAGCTGCATTTTCAGGCTATATTTGCATTTTTCTCAGCCTGGATGTTCTCCTCCTGCACCACCCCAGGGGTCTTGTGCCGATTTCCAGCAGGGCTTTGCTGTGGAGAGCAGTGTGGATGCTCCTGATCCCTTCAGGAAGGAGCTCCCCACTCCCAGATAAGCCCCAGCCAAAGGAAAATGGCCCATCCCCTGCTGGCTCATCCCCCCGGCCCCTCAGGGCCAGCACTGCCCTGCCTTGGTCGCTGCCTTGGTCCTGTTCATTCTCTGGGCAAAAGGAGGAGTTTTAACCCTCTGAGCCCCTTGGGCTCTGCTCCTTGCCTTGCCTGCACTGCAGGAGGGTGAGACCACATCCTGCTCCAGGAACAGCACTTGGGACCTGCTTAAGGTCTAGACCTACTTAGGTCTAGACAACCATGTTAGAGGATGAAAAGCAAGATTGCAACCTGGCCAGCAAATATTTGAAAGGTTCAAACACCTCTTCAAAGCCAGTTTTGTGTTAATGGGGATGCCATGGGTGGGATCCTGCTGGTTCTCCCCACTCCCAGCACAAAGCAGGCTCTTGGTCCCAGCCTTCCTGAGCTCAGCACACGCTGAGGACAAGCCCTGCCCTTCCTTGCCCTCTGTGCTGGGGCTGGGCATGGACTCACTGAGCTGCCTCCTCCTCCTTCTCCTCTTCCTCCTCCTCCCCCTGGCTGCCAGAACTTTGGCAGCAGCAGAGTCACGTTTCATCCAAAAGCAGCTGGGATCCACGGAGCAGGCAAGGCTCAGCAGGAGATGAGCAGGAAATCCAGGATCTGTGAATAAATCTGGTCCATGGCAGTGGTGGTTGCAGGGTCTCTGCTGCTCCTCCTTGCCCAGGGGGGCTCTGGGCTCAGCCAGCTCTGCAGAGTCTCCTGTGGTCTCTCCCCTCCTCTGGCAGGTGAACTCTTTCCAAAGGGAAGTGGCAGTGCAGTTCTGGTGCTTCTGGTACTGAGGTCCCTCATCCCTGTGACTGCTACACCAAGCTGTACCCAACACCTCTGGCAGGTCGGGGTGCCAGCATGGCAAGCTCAGAGCTGCCCGTGGTGGCCCTCACCCTGGGGAGCACAACGTGGGCCAGGGAAAACTTCTTCTAAACCCAATAAAATCAGAGTTCTGAGCTCTGACCTCCAGCCCATGTTCTGCCCAAGCCAAGAAGCCACTGTGCCCTGCAAAGCCTGTCGGGTCACTTTGGCTGTGATGATGGAATCACCTCCTGCCTGCTTGAACAACAAAATCCAACAGGATCCAGCACTGTGATCCTGCTGCCACACAGATGCAGCAGGACTCAGAGTGCTCAGGATGTTTTTGCTCTGTTTCAAACAAAAACCACACCTTCCACAAATGATTGGAAACCACAAGGAAAAGCTCTGAAGCCAACTCAAGGAACAGGCAGAGTTCCTTCAGATTAATATTCATGAGTAGTTCTTTATTGTCTTTATGCCCCACATATGCAGATCTAAAACTTCCAAGTGAAATTTGGGGAAGTATCTTCTTGTGTGGGGGGGAGAAACAGCTTTTGTGCCCCATGGGCTCAGGTGAGCTGGGGAGGTCACAAATTCTAAACCACTGAAAATTAAATTCTAAAACCTGCCAAGCTAAAATAAAATTCCTTGCAGAGGTGCTGGAGAGCTTGTTACAAGCCAAAATCAGAGCAGTGGAGTTTAGCATTTCCCCCACAACTGCATTAACAATAGGTCAGAAAAGGAGGAAATCACTTCCAGCTCCTATTTTGTAATATTTTCATTTGTCACTCTGAATCCTCTCTGGGATTTTAACTCTGGACTCAGCCTGTGAGCTGCTCAGGGCTGCTGGGGCTTGTCACCTCACCAGTGCCAAGGCAGGAGCTCAAATCTGCCTCTAGACTTCCCTACAGCATCCCAGCCATGGTGAGAAGAACAAAGGACTGAGTGGGTCAGAGCTGTACCTGTCATGGACCCAAAAACAGACTGGAAAGATTAAAGTTCTTAGGTCTAATCCCCACTGAGCAAGCTGTATTTCTTTACTCATTAGGAAATGTGCTGATTACCATGAGGTTTCTCAAAAATCATGGAATCCCAGAATATCCTGAGCTGGATGGACCCACAGGGATCATGCAGTGCCACCCCTGGCCCTGCACAGACACCCCAACAATCCCACCCTGGGCAGCCCTGGGAGTGTTGCCCAAAGTACAGAGAGAAACTGGGTTTGTGGAGCTGGGATTCTGCTGAGGGCAGGGATGTAAGAACACAACAGAAGTGCCAGAGGGACTTTCCACACATCTTTAGTAAAGGAATCCCTGTGGTCCTCAGTCCATCCCTCACAGCCAGGCAGCAATGCCAGCACGTGGAGGGCTCAGAGGGTGGGATTCAGAGATGAGAAGGTGCCTGTGGAGCAAAACTGTGACAGGGAAGCACTCCTCCTTCTGGGAAAGTGTTTAGTACCTCACAGAGATTGGGGACAGAGTGACAGAGTAGAGCCACTCTCACCTCTGGAGGGGCGTGTGCAGGGAAGTGACAAATTCCTGCAGAGCACGTTCCCCTGGCACACTGCTCCTAAAAAATGGAGCCAGCTCCAAGCAGGTAGAAGGAGATAGATTGATGGTCAAAGTTCAGAAGAGATGTCAGAGGAGCTTGATAAATACAACCCATCAGAGCATCAGTGACACGAGAATGAAGGATGTAAAATAACATTGACTAAAACTCAGCCATCTCAAATGCAGCTGGAGAACTCCATGCAACTCCTGCCCTCTGTTTTCTACCTGCTGTTTCCTTCCCAGTGTGCCCAGTGGAGGAGGGAGAGGAGCTCTCTCATCAGATATTTCACTGCACAAGCCCCTTGTCAAGCATGATCTGCTTTCCTACTCTGCCTAAAGAGCAAGATGGGCAAATTCTTTTGCTCCCTGTGTTTGTTTTGCTACCAGTGACCCTCACTGGGAAAGGTCCCCTGTGCCCAAAATGGTCCTCAGCACTCAGACACAGTGCCCAGCCTGTCTCTGGGTAAACACTGTATTAATATCACCTGACCCCAATAATTAACAATAATTAACAATATGGGAATGCTTTCCATCTGTCACCTCTGCACACCCTGAGAGATCCCAGCGAGGAGTGGACAGATGACAGAACTGTTTGTTCCTCCTTTCTGGACAAAGTGGAGATGTAGCCAGGCAGAAATCATGGAATGGTTTGGGTTGGAAGGGACCCCAAAGCCCATCCAGTGCCACCCCAGCCATGGGCAGGGACACTTTCCACTATCCCAGGCTGCTCCAAGCCCTGTCCAGCCTGGCCTTGGACACTTCCAGGGATGGGGCAGCCACAGCTTCTCTGGGCACCCTGTGCCAGGGCCTTGCCAAGCTCACAGGGAACAATTCCTGCCAATATCTAATCTAAATCTCTCCTTTTTGGTTTAAACCCCTTCCTTCTTGTCCTAACTCTGGCTGCCCAGGTAAATGTGTTCAGGCAGTTTCCTTCTGAGGGAAGACTCGGAATCACCCACCCTGTGTAAATGTTCTCAGTGAGGACAGAGGTGTCTCTGTCTCAGGGTTGGTTATCCTCAATACTCCAGACTTTGCTGTCCCTGGAGCTTACAGGCTCACCTGGTCATACACATCCTGCACACGAG
Organism: Climacteris rufus; assembly: GCA_013398175.1. Lineage (NCBI taxonomy): Eukaryota > Metazoa > Chordata > Aves > Passeriformes > Climacteridae > Climacteris > Climacteris rufus. The sequence continues at coordinate 235,328 of VZRZ01001147.1, forward strand.
GACTGGGTTTTGCAGAAAAAGGTGGTGTCACTTCTCAGGTGAGGACCAGTGGAGTTCCTTAGGCTGGACTTGATGATCTCAAAGGTCTTTTCTAACCTAGTTCATTCTGTGATTCTGTGATTCTTACCCTGGGGGCAAAGAAAGCTGGTTTTTTGCCCAAATGCAGGAGGGTGCCACCATCACCCAGCATGAGCAGCAGTGATGTAGCCAAACTGGCCCAGAGGAGCCCTGGCCATGCTCAGGGCTGCAGAGGAAGGCAGAAAATCCCCAGGGACACGTCCCAGTGCATCCTGTGGGAAAAGCCTCCCTTCCCCCAGTGCAGGACACCTTCATGGTGTGTGAGCAGGCAGCAACCTGGCCAAAAGGGAGCAGACACCCGGCAAGATGCTGCAGAGAAAGTCACAATCCCCTGGGAGGCAGTGCCAGTCTGTCCCGGGGGAAAATCCCTTCCTGATCCCAGAGTGGGGACCGGCTGTTCCCTGAGCATTGAGCAGGACCTCGACCCCCAGGCGGGTCACACCTCCCAGGGGATGCCCAAGCCCTGTTCCCCCTCAGCCTGGAGCCATCTCAGGACCTTCCAAGTGACAAAATCCCCAGTTTGATCACCCTTAGGAACAAGAATTCCCATTGTGCTGGGCAGTGGGTGCTCCGAAGCATCACTTGTGCCTCCCATTCCTCACGTGTCCCTGGCTCCAGGGGGGAGGATGGAGAGTCCCACGGTGCTCTCTGTGCCAGCATTACCTTGTGGCACCACTGGCATCCAGCTGTAAAGTTCTGGCAGCCTCAGGCTCCTCCAGGGGCTGGAAGTGCCCTCCTTACCCTGCTGGTTCTGCTCCTCTCCTGGGGAGCTCACAGTGTCCCCTGAAGGATGAGAGGATTCCTGCCCCCAGAAGAGCTCTAAAGCTGGCCCTGCCAGGAGCTGGCCTTCCTGCAGAGCACCTCACCCAGCCTCCAGCCTTCTTCCAAGTGATTCCATGGGCTCCTCACAGAATTCCTCTGAGTGCCTTTGGGCTGCCCCAGGATGGCTCTGCCTGAGGGTGAAGTTTTCAGGCTGGCAATGGAACACAGGAGCAGATTTCTTTGTCCATCCTAACCTCCTGCTGGACAGGACCTCTGGCTGCTCCTACAGGAATCCTTAAGGAAGGAAGTGAAGCTCCTCTTTTGTCCTGGAGCTCAGGATGCCACGTGTGAGCAGCACAACAGGAGCTCCTTCCCCTGCAGTGACATTTTCAGCCCCCCACACCTGCAGAGGTTGGGGAGCTGGAGCCTGCTCTGGACAGGTGAACCTGCTCAAAGGCATTGATTTCATGGGAGATCAATGTGCTGGAAATGGAACTATCAGTTTCTGCAAAGGGTGACATGCAGTGGCATTTAAGGCAGAGCTAAGTGGAATTGCCTCTGTTGCATGGCCCAGAATACTAACAGGAATTGATTTCACTCTCTGAAGTTCTCTGTTTGTTCATTCAGTGGCCAAGGGGGTTTCTGGGGGTTCTCCCCGATTTTGAATGCTTTGCCTAATCCCCTGGTTGAAGCAGATGAGAGGGAGAATCAGCATGCCCTGTGTAAAATCCAGCCAAGTTTGCAGACGAGCAGGATTCAGCTCCAAAGGCAGAGTTAGAAGCTGGAGTCCAAAGCAACTTCTACCTTTTATCTCTCCCTCTGCCAGCTCAGTGCTCTCTGAAGCAAGAGCTGCTCCCGTGGGATGCAGAGAGCAGGGGACAGCCTTGGTTTGTGCAATCCCAGGAGAGCACCTGCTCCAGACAAGCTGCTCACAAAGCCACACAAAGAGAACTCCAAAAGCCACACAAAGCTGCTCACAAAGCCACACAAAGCTGCTCACAAAGCCACAAGCCTGGCCCTGCGTGGCCTGGGCCCTGCTGGCCTCTCCAGGCTCCTTGCTGGAGGTGCCACTTTCATCCTCGCTGAGAATTTTCCTTCCAGGATGCTGCAGGCAAGCAAAGCCCACAGAAAACGTGTCTGAGGGAGCCTTGGACTCCCCACCCAGGAGCAGGATAAACATGATCACAAATGAGCAAAGCATGGGCAGTGCTGGGCTCAGAGCACTGGGGCTGGGGCAGGAACTCCTCAGCTCTGCCTTCTCCTGCTCAGCAAGGCTTGGAGCCCACAGAGCTCCTCCTGAGCCTGCTCAGGGCCCACAGGCCATCCCAAAGGGTATTGCAGGATGAATTAAGACCCTAAAAATCCAATCCAGTGCCCACTGGGGTTGGTGGTAAAGCTCCCAGTGATGCTCCAGAGGGTTTGCTGAGTGCAGGCCATTTCCTGGGTGCTCAGCCACCATCTGTGGAACCACTGAATGGGTTGGGTTGGAAGGGACCTTAAAGTCCACCCAGTGCCACCCCTGCCATGGGCAGGGACACCTCCCACTGTCCCAGGTGCTCCAAGCCCTGTCCAACCTGGCCTTGGGCACTGCCAGGGATGGGGCAGCCACAGCTTCTCTGGGCACCCTGTGCCAGGGCCTCACCACCCTCACAAGGAACAATTCCTTCCTCATATCTCACCTAAATCTCCCCACTTTCAGGTGCCAGACTCCCATTTTCTTGTGGAGCTGGTACATTTAGGAAACAGCTGAGTTTCCAAGTGGAAATTCATACTCCTGCTGCTGTTATCCTGGTAAGCAAAATTTGCAACTCCAGCCTCTTCAGCAAGGGAAAGATGTGTCTTGAGATTTTTTTTTTTTGGTCTCATCTAATAATTATTTTCTCATCCTTTTGTTCAGAGAATATTCATTAAATAGGGAATGGGGCAGGTGGAAGCACTGCAGAAGGGACAGAAGGGAATTTCATATCACTGTGCTGTGCTGATTCTGCTGCTGCTGAGTGTTTCCACAGCCCAGCTCTGCAAAAGGAGAGAGGCAGCACTGCCAGTGCTGAAAAATTCATCCTCACACCCTCTGCTTGGGCTTGCCAGGGATTTTAAGGGCAGAATGGACCATTCTGATTATCGAGCCTGATCTCCCTGATAACCCAAAGTTCACCCCAGGATTTCTACATCAAAGCCAGAGCCTGGCAGCAGAACTGGGTGTTTGAAAAGGACACTGGACCTCAGTTCAAAAGGTTCCATCTCAGTAACCTGGCTCAGTGATTTAAGCACTCCCACCACCCAAAAGTTCATTTTGTTTCTGAGTATATCCACCTATTACCTACAGCCAAATTCCTCTTATTTACAGATTTTGCAGTGTATCTTCTACTCAGTTGCATCATTTCCTGCAATAACAAATGAACCTACTGTTTTAGCAGTGATGGATCATCCCTGCTTGTCAAAAAAAAAAAGGAAATTAGAAGGCATTTTGGCTGACAAAAGATGAGTTAGGGATTGCAGGATGGCCGTGCCAAGTGCAAGGACATTGATAGTTGAAGAGTGGGAAGTGCAGGAACTGTGGTGGCTGTGAAGATTGTGATTGATACAGGTGTAATCCAACAAAGGGACAATGATTGATATGTTTATTATTTGAAGTTCAGTTTCAATCATTTTGCCTCAGCCTTAAATGCATCAGGGTTTATTTGCACTTAAGGGAGACAAGCTCAGCTAATTGCTGGAGGCTCTGGCTCTGAGTTTTGGGAAGGTCCAGCTCTGGGATGCACGGAGAAATTGCCAGTCAGGATTTAGTCAGGCTCAACAGCATCACAGTCTGTTTCTGGAATGAATAATGCTCAAGAATATGCAGCAGAAGTTTCCTTCCTAAATGGGATATTGTCTCAAGGAACAAAAAAAAAAATTGAAACAGGAACATGAAATCTCTTTTTCTACATTTGTAAAGCTTTTTTAGCCAAACAATCCACCACAATCACTATCAAATGTTTTGTTAGACAAAACCGGATTTTCACAGCAGAAAAAAATACAGGCTTGGGTGAAAAGAGAAGAAATCCCCTTGCAAGGGTTAAAAAATTTTAATTTCTCACTGGGTCACGAACACACAGAGTTAAAGCTGACCTTCCCAGATTTTTAGGACGATTCTTTAGGAATTCCTGATGAATGCTGTAATCTTGCTCATGAAGCAGCTCCTGCTGCCCTCCCAACATCCTCGCCAGGGTTAGTGAGCTAATGAGCCACCAGAGCTGGGGATGGCAGGGAGGAGGGAGCTCATTCCAGCTCCAAATGGCTGCAAACAAAAGAAGGCAAGTGCAGCAATTCCTCCATTTATCTACTTCCTCAAAAAAAAAATCCAGCCCAGTCTCCTTTAAGGATGACATATCTATGACAGGATTCCTTTTTAAATGCTATTTTGTTTAATAAATCATGTAAATTCCAGCATGTAAACTAGAGCATTACAGACAGGCTTGTAAATAATTAACTGCTCGTTTGCATGAAGGGGGAGAAAATACCCAATTCAGCAAATCAGGCAGGAAGCTGAGTGTTGGCCCTCCTGAGGAATAAAGGGTTGGCTCCTAAAATTCTTGTGAGTGTGCTGGGGTGAGGGGAGAGATGGTTTTTGCTCAGGATTTTGGTTGGAGATGGGGAACACGGTGTGGTTTGACTTGGCTAATAAGTGCCTCCCTATGTCTAAGCTTTGTAATAAATATTTCCTTGCACTCAAGGTTTTTTGGGGGCTTGGTTTGGGGTTTTTGGAGAGTTTTTTCATTTATTTTTTTTCCTGGCACCCTTTAACTCAGCTGTACGAGTGATGGGGAAGGAGACACAAACAGTGAGGTGATGTAGCAAGAACAAAAGTCAATGTATGGAGGAAATACTGATAAATATCTGAATATTCTAGAGCCTAAGAATTCACTCTGTCTTCTCAGGGCATCCTTTACTGGTTTTAGCAAAGGAAATAATTCCAATTCTTACAATTCTGTTGTCTTCAACAATTAAAGCCTCCAGGGCTCCAGAGAATCTGTGTAAGAAAAGCTCCTCAGCATATTTGCCACTCTCTCAGGAAGTACCAAGGCCTTCATTAGGCTTGAATTTTGGGAATTATGGGGTTTGGTGTTGCTGGGTGAAGTGTTTAACCAATTAATACCAAAGATTTCTGTTCTCTCCCCTTGGAGCTCCCAGTCTGTGAAGCTGTTATTACAGAAGCCTCTTATTGGGACAATAAAAACAACGAAATAGGGAGTTAGGTAGACAGGACTCTCTGCATCAAGGCCTCTGGACAGCCTCAAGTGAGATGTGCCAGCCCAAAGTGCCACTCTGCAGTTGAATTGCTGTGATTTGATTTATTTGATGGAATCACAGGGGGCTACCAGGCCACTTACTGTGAGATCTCAGGGAAAATAACAAAATTATGAAGAAGCAGAACACATTAGCCAGAAAAACTTGCTGCTGCCTAAAAAAGTCCTTGGCTGCCCCAAGCCTTCCTGAGCAGGCTCTGTCCCTGCCCTTGGGCAGCAGCTGATGCCTCTGTGATGCTCGTGCATATTATTTGTACTGATTGGAAAGTGGATGTGGACACGAACTGCAGCATCCTGCCAGGCTGCCTGTAAAATGGGCTGTGCTCAGGAACAACAGCATCTGCAGTGTCTGTGTGGTGCAACAGAGCTGGGGCTGTCGGCAGACAGAGCTTTGCTCCTCTGCAGCCCCAGGAACTGGGTTCAAATCAGAGCCTAAGCGTGGGTTAGGCTGGGGTTAATCCTGGCTCGGGCTGGGGGGTCAGTGCTGCTGGCTGCTGCTGTCAGGGGACAGAAATAGGCCAGGGAGGTGAGCTGGGGACAGAGCCACTACCTGCAGTGCTGTGGGATGAGCTCCCACCTGCTGCCCTGGCTGGGATCCATCCCTGCCCTGCACACCTCGGCCTGCAGGGTTACAGGGCTCCCCTGCTCCTCTAGTGTGTCCTTTGGGATGGGGAAGGTGTCCCAGGCAGGGAGAGCAGCCCCAGGCTGTGCAGGGACACCCCAAGTTGGGGAGGTGAGGTTTGTGCAGCCCCCGTGTGTCCTCATCCCCAGCCTGACACTGGCACAGCATCCTCTGCACTGCATTCCTGCAGAGCTCCCTTTCCTTGGGAGCCCTGCCCTGCTGGAGCCTGGCACCCTGCTGCCACCAACACTGATACCTGCTTCTCCACAGCATTTTGTGCTTGCTCTCTTCCCTCCTTCCACCTGCTCTTCCAAGGGGACCCCAGTCCTGCTAGCGAGCTCCGTCTGTTGCTATGGAAATGGTTGTCACAAATGAAGATTCCCAGCAAGGCAGTGGGACTAAACCCAGCCGTTTACATGTGCCTCTGGCTCCGGGGGGGCTGGGGGCTCCTGCCTGAGCACGGGGAAGGATGAGGCTGCTTCCCTGCTCCACCCAGCGCGGTGCTGGCCAGGGAGGCACCAGGTAGTGCAGGGAGCCCTTGGCAGCGCCTGTCTGCTGGAATGTGGGTCAGCAGCCAGTCCTGCAGCACTAATGCCTCCTCCTCCTCCTCCTCAAACACTGCAGCCTTCCCTCTGAAGTGCTGTGCCCAGAGCAGCAGTGTCAGCAGGCAGGGAAGAGCCCTGGCCGTCAATGTGTAGGGAGGGCAGCCGTGGGAGCCAAAGCTGCAGCCTCCTGCACTCGCTGGGGATCAAAGCTTCCCCTGGGAAGGGGCTTCAGGGTAACAGCAGCAATCCAAACATGGCACCTTCGCCTTCCTCCCCCCTAAGCATTGCTAAGTTTGCCTGTGTTGCCTCCAAGAAGAACTGCTCGGCTAAATCCCAGGGCCTGGCTTTGAAAATTTCAGCACGTCCCCTGTACTGCAAAATCAAAGCCTCTTCCCCGCTGAATACACCTTTGATCAGAACTGTGAGAAATATTTGCAACCATGTGAAACTTGAATGATTTGGGGTTTCATTACACACTTGAAACTCAGACCATTTTCATCAAAGGCATTGCTAAAGTTCACCAACCCTCCGACAGAACCTTTGATGCTTTATGGCTCGCATTTTGTGTAAAGCTCGCAGGTTTGCTGGACTTTTTATAAGTGAAACTAGCTGAAAGTGGCTCTGACTGCATTTTGAGACTCATTGAAAAAGCAGCCAGATGAGTTTTGTTGTGTTTAGAGCTGCATGCTGTCATCTGGCAAGCAAGGGTAATTCTGCTGAGAGCAGCAGCCAGGCTTGGTGGCTGTAGCTGGGTGAGGAGGTGGCAGAGAACCCTGCTGTGCCTGTCCTCTGCTCTTCCCTCTGGCCTGGACATCCCATGGCCTCAGAAGGGCTTGGTGTTGGGCACTTTGGCTTTTCTCAGTGCCTTGCCCTGGTCACTCTTCCATCAGAGCACTTAGTGAGGTCCCAGCTTCCAGAACGTGGCACTCCACGGAGAACAACCTATCCTCATCCTGGTGCTGTCCCCAACAGGGTGTTTTGTCATCTCTAATGGTTCTGTTCCCCAGAACATCACCCACTCCCTCCTCTCTTGCCTCATCAGTAATTTCTGCACCTCCTTTCCCAGTCTGCCACAGCCACATCTCCTCCCGTGGCCTGTGAGCTGTGGCCTGTCCCTGCTTGTCCAGGACTCTGCTCCCTCTCTCTGGCCATGAGGTTCCTCCCCAGACTCCAGCCAGGGCTCTTCTGGACTCTGCTCATCCCACAAACAGCCTGGTGCAGGCAGAGTGGGTTTTCCCAGTTCCTCTGTCCCTGGAAGGGAAGGGTGACCTCTCAGCAAGCACAAAGCTCTCCAACTACAGCACTGCCTTGCTCCAGCTCAAGCCCTGCTGCGAAGGAGCAGTGAGAAGGGAAAAGCAGTGATTGACACTAAAGGGCCACAGTCAAAGTTGGAAAAAACCTCAGAAATCGAGTCCAACCATGAAGCAGATGGATAAATGTTACATTTGCCATTTTCACAGGCACTGGCTCTGTGTGTGTTGTATTTGCAAGTCTCTGTTCTCTCCTGCAGATCACTGAGATGTTCAGAGCAGTGTTTCCTACCTGGAGGCATTTGCAAACCCTCAGATGTCAGCAGCCAGAGCCTCTGCCACGTTTCCATCTCACCTTTTATTTCATGGATTTAACTTCCCTCTGCAAGAGCTGGAGCTTGGTTTTGGGTAACCCTTTGTCCAAAGGCACAACCCTGATGAAACTGCAATGTTATTCTTCTCTTCTGGGTTGGAAGAGAGCTGGGAGAGTCACACCTGCATTACAAGTGCCTACCTGAGAAGTCTTTGCATGTTTAAATGCAAACTTTTGATCCAAATGAAATATAATCCTAAATTATGTGTGTAGGTGGGATACAACCAATGCTGATCCCTTGCTGCCTGGGGAAGTGCTGCTGGGGTGGCTCAGGGGATGCCAGAAATGTCCAGCACATTGCACTTGCTGCTCTAGGTGACTTCTAGGCCCTGAAACATGGCTTTTATCACATTTTTTGGTCAGATTTCATTCTATTCCATCAGCCAAGTAGCAGGACTTTGATTTAATGATGAGCATGCTTATCTTGAGCCCAAACATCACACTTTGAAATGCAGCATTTGGTTTCAAACGTGACCTGAAATGCTTCCTCTGGTACTGATGGTGCTGGGAGGACCCTGCTTGCTTCTCCCCCTGCCTTTTTCTCCAGTTCTCTGCCCACCTCACCCCACATGAGGCTTCCTCTCCCAGTGGGAGCTCCAGTGTGTTCCAGGGATGGCAGTGCTGGGGCACAGCCACCTCTGCAGGGCTGGTTTGGCTCTTGTGGGGACAGCCTGCCTCTGCATCTTCTCTGGGGGTGGCCTTCTCTCCCAGCACATGAACACTTTCCTGCTTTGTGCCTTTTCCTTGTTCAGTGGAAGCAAAGCTGCCCTGATGCTGCCCCAGTCCTCTCCAGCTGACCCCCAGTCCCGTGCTGGGGGTGACCACAGCTCTGTGTGGCAGCCAAATGGAGGAAATGAATAGCAAGTGAGGGCAAAGGGATACAAAAACATATTCAAGGCTGAACTTGTTGAATTGTCACTGGAGCAGGCAGGGAATGTCATTCCTACCTTTGCCCACTCAAGGCATTGCATTCCTGGTGGATCCTGAGCTCACCTCCCCAGGACTCAGAGGCAGATGGAAACCAGGGCAATGCTGTGAGGAGGACATGGCCAAAAACTTTTCCTCTGGAATCCTAATGAGATAAAAAAATGGAGGAAAAAAATTAAAAATTGCTATTTTGGCCACATCTGAGCATGTGCATTCCTGGCCCATCACAGCTGTGCTTTTCTGTCTCGGAGATGCCTTTTCCAGAAGGAGGATTTGTAGTAGAGATCTGCACACACACACACAAACAGTGCACAGAGATTATTGTGGGGGTGGGAGTTTATGTGTGGAAGCAGGAGCCAGGCTAGGACAAATTGTTCTGGAAATCTAAGAGCCCAGGGAAATGCAGGCAGTGAATGCAAAAGGAGGAGGGTCAGTCACTGCTGGTCAGGCTGATGTGGAGCAGGGATGGGAAGGGGGACAGGGTCACCTCAGCCTCCTCTGCACACCCAGGGACTTGGCAACAGGGATGGGAGGCCATCATGGGCTTCTTAACACAGCAAGAGGGCAGAGCACATGGTCTGCCCAGCCCAGTGGCGTTCAGGATGGATTCCGGGGGTTTGGAATCCACCCAAGGCTCTGCTGTCCCGGGTGTGAGCTGAGCTGGTGAGATCCCAGCAAGCACTGGCTGCCTGGGCTGCATTCCTGCCAAAAGGTGGGATGTGGGCAAGCAGGGCTGGCCGAGGAGGACAGGAGAAGGCAGCTGAGGGGCTGCAGGGGAGGGAGGAGGTCAGGCATGCGGGAGGGAGCTGCTCACACCAGAGATGAGCCTGAGCCAGCGGGTTCCAGGGAGGGCGCGAAGAGTGATTGGAATGCAGAGCTGAAAACTGGGCCCAGCAGGGAATTTGGGAGGGCAGTCCTGAGCCAGAAAGTGCTGCCTAGCCTTTCCAGCAGGGCTGTGTCCCAGCAGCTCGGCTGTGTGTCAGCAGAGGAGCCCAAGGACACGGCACTACGGGGTGTGCAGGCTGGAAGGGGGAGAGGGCAGGGAAGCATCATTTCTGTGCTGCTCACACGGTGCTGTGCAACCCCATCTGGGGCACTGCAGGCTGAGGCCACCCCGAGGCAAGCACAGCTTTTGTGGGGGTGTGGGCTGTGTGGTGCTAAGGAGTGTGTGCAAACCCTCTGGCATGTGAGAGCGAGTCAGCATCCTCAGCAGGGCACCCAGAGACAGCCAGCCCTCTCCCCCATGCAGGGTTGGTGCCCTACCTCCTGCCAGAGGAAAGAAATTCAGCAGGAGCTCCAGGAAAAGCAGCGGCCCCACTGGGAGCAAAGCGCCTGTCAGCCTTGGAAATTAAATGGAAGCACGACAAATCTGGATTGTTCCTGCCAAAACCAACTTTCATTACTTTATAATTCAACATGTGTTACCAGCTCCTATTATTAGAAAGCCAAACTTCCTCCACTGTGGGAAGAGGCTGAGATGGAGCTTTCCAGCCTTCTGTAAGTTAATTACAGTACACATGTTAAAAGCAGCATCTGTCTTAGTCAATCTAGCTGATTATTGCAGCACTTTATTTTTAGCTATTATCAAGGTGGAGGATGACACTGATATAAGTGGGGAGCTTTGCACAGATCTGGCTCAACTCCGTGTTCTCCTAAACCAGGCCTGGTGGGTCTCCTCTCCTGGAGCTGGGCCAGGCAAAGCCCTTCATGGGCTTGTAGGAAAAAAGTCCCTGCAAAGGGCTTTGATTGTGGGCTTACAGCAAAGATACCAAAACTTGGCTGTGAAAATCAGCTGTGTAGGTGGCCCTTTGTGGTACTTCAGTGGCCAAAATCTCTGCTGCTCCACTTCTATTCTGAGCTCCCTCTGATGCAAATATTTCTGGCCTCAAGACTGAATGCTTTGATTTAACACATCATAGCAGCCTGTTTGTGCCCTCATGTCTAATTCTGCTGCTTGTGTTGTTTCCACTTCTGGACAATGTGTGAGTGTCAGGGTGATGCTGACACAACCAACAAAAGCAGGCCAGGTGAATTTTCCTTGGGAGTATGGGGAGCTTCTCCTGAACAAATGAGAGGTCTTGAGATCATTGCCAAAAGCCCAAAGTATGGCAACAACTCCTCCCTGCTGCTGTAGGGCAGTGGTGTTGGTGTCATGGAGGAAGGATGGAATCAGCATTTGTGGTGTATTTGAGTGCTCTTGGCTGGAATGCTGGCACTGGCACCATCCCCTGTGGAATGGAGACCTGGGGAAACCTTGGTTTGCTTTCTATTCACAGCACAAATGAGAAGAATCTGTCTGCTTCCCAGGCCAAACTGAAGAGGTAAAGGAGACAGGAGAAATCCTGAGCAGAAACCCCTTCCTTTTGGGGGAAAGCGCTTGAAAAGGCCAGGGAATGAGCAGTGTGGGATCTGAAGGCCACGGCTGTCTCCAGGGATGTTCCCCCTGGGCCTGACCTGTGATCTCATGGTCAGGAAACCTCTTAGGTGTGATGGAGAATGGAAAGAGAAGAGCCCCTCATCAAAGTGACACCAGTGCTGCTCCGTGGCCCGGTGTGGATTCCCAAAAAAACACTCCCCAGAGGCCCTGGTTCCCAAAAAAACACTCCCCAGAGGCCCTGGCTCCCTGAGCTCGTGGCTGTAAGAGCCCAAAGCTGCTCACATCCCTGTGTTGGGGTTCACAGAGGTGCTGCAGGTGCCAGCTGAGGGCTTGGTGTGACACACACCTCGTGCAGCAGCTCTGCTGCCTGTTCACCAGATCCAAAGGCAATCTAAATGGGCTGCCACCTCCGTGTCCTGCAGCAGCACAGCAGCCTCATGCTGTCTGATAAGAGAGCAAACTGCCCTGGGTTTTGTGCAAGGGCCATTACCAGTGTGGCTTTGTCACTCTTCTAATTCCTTTCTCCTTTCCCTTTGCTCTTTATCATTCCAGACTGACAGAACAAAATGCAGCTGGAAAAGTGATGCCTGACTGGTTGGATTCTAAATGTACAAGTGCTATCAGAGGGGGCTGTGATTCCTGGTGCTTCTTTCTCATCTCACCAGGAGGAAATCCCCACCATCCCCACCTTTCCAGAGCAGGAGGGTGTCGTGGCCGGAGTGGGAGCCTCAGAGTTTATCACCCTCCATTGACCCAGGAGGTGCAGCAAGGACCAAACTTTCCAAACTCCTTATCTTAGGAGTTTAAAGGATTATAAAGGTGTAATTTAACCTTTATACATCTTTCTCCTGCAGGATTAAGGATAGCAAACCAGATATGTTTATATAAAAATAACTTATTACTTATGATAACGATTAGACTAAAAGATCTCAATCAGAATTATTTACTAGAACAGGATAGGAGTTGCAACTATCAGTATGGTACAGTGCACTGGTTTTGAAGCAATAATGAAGTATTTATATCAAAGATAGCAAGCCCAATTATGAAGTAGATTGATGTCCCTCACCTAGACCAACAACCACGGGCAAATCTCTGTTCTTCTGTCACCTGGTAACCCAGTCCATGTGTGCTGGAGGGTGTGGTTTGGCAGAGTAAGCAGGGATGTACTGGTGCTACCACGACTGGACACCATCCCCAGGCTACTCTGCAGAGGTGAGAGGGGAGAACAAACGGGTCAGGTGTTAAGAAAAGCTCTGTGGGTGTTTCTGACTCAGCTGCTCTTGAAATCCTATGAGGAGTGAGCATGAAACGCTTGGAGGAGCCACAGCTTGCCAGGCAAAACGCAGAGAAACGGGGCTGGTTGGGAGGGGAATTATTGTCCCTTGGGACTGCAGGAATGTCAGATCCAGCAGCCCTGTCTCCTGTTTAAACTGGGCCTGGACAGCACCCAAAGGGTATCTGTGGGATCAGGAGCCCAGGAACAGCTGGAGCAGAGCAGTGGAGCCGCCGTGTCCAACGCCCACTGCCCACTGAGGCAGCGTGTTTGTTCTGAACCCGTGATGGCTGTGGGGTCAGAGAGGGCTCCTGCTCGGTGCAGAGCACTTCAAAGGTCACAGTTGCTGTGTGTTTACTCCCAGGAGGTCTGGGAAGCCACGCTGGCAGGAGGGATGGAGAACACCATGTCCTGGCTCTTGGGGATGCTCCCACAGCCCTGCCCAGGCTCCTCTCATCCCTCCCTGCCTGTGCCTCCAGCCCTGTGCTGGGCTGTGTTTGGTGGGGGGCTCTGTGTG
>VZRZ01001147.1:249253-267455 GCA_013398175.1 Climacteris rufus
TTTGGGATCTGTGTGTGTTTGGGGTCTGTGTTTGGGATCTGTGTGTGTTTGGGGGCTGTGTTTGGGGTCTGTGTTTGGGGTCTATATTTGGGATCTGTGTGTGTTTGGGGTCTATGTTTGGGATCTGTGTGTGTTTGGGGGCTGTGTTTGTGGGTCTGTGTGTGTTTGGGGTCTATGTTTGGGATCTGTGTGTGTTTGGGGGCTGTGTTTGGGATCTGCATTTCCACCTGTGCACAGCACGGGCCCCAGGCCGCCCTCCCTCCCCTGGCAGCCCCCAGCAGTGCTGCCGGGTGCCAGGGCCTGTGCCCAGCGGGAGCTCTGCAGGGCTGAGCCCGGGGCTGGAGGCTTCACACACACCCCGAGGGAGCCTTTCCCCCAGGGATGGTGTTTGCAGACACCCCCAGCCCTGGCTGCATCCCTGCCCCGCTCCCCCAGGCTGCCAGGTGAGGGCAGATGGAAGGTGCCTCCTCACTGGGTCACAAAGAATTCCCAGCTCATCCCGGAGCCGTTCAGCTGAACTGCTCTCTCTGCTCCTTTCATGTCTCCTCTTTGTTTGGTGGGTGCACTAATGCAAGCCCCAAATAAGCATCTGTGCTCGTAAGACATGAACAAATAGGGAAAGGATAATAATGCCCAAAGGTTTTACAGGAGAGGTTAAAAAGGGAGCCAGACTACAGAGACTGCTCAATAGTGGTTTGCTTGACTGATGGTACAAAGGCAAAAGACAGAAAAATCCTTGGAAAATACCTCTGAGCAGTGATTGCTTTCTCAGAAAGCCTTGCAATTAGCCATGAAAGGAGTCCTTCCAAGCTTCTCAGATGCATTAAAGATGTTATTATGAAGTAATTAGGCTACATGGAATAATTGGAGATCCACTCTGTCCCCCACCTCCCCATCAGCTGAGCTCTGTGCAGAGGGATATAACAGGCCTTGGCAGCCCTCAGGCCATTGGATGCTCGTGGCTCCCTGCTGAACTGGGCAGGAAAGGTGAAATATTGTTAACAAAGCATTGCAAGGTACAGCCCTGCACAGGCAGAGCCCTGCCAGCACCGACTGCTGACCTCAGGATCTGCCTGACACCTCAGGGAGCACCAGAGCTGCTGCCCCTGCCCCAGGGAGCCACCCTGCCCATGGCAGCTGTGGGTGCTGCCCAGCACCTCTGGCCTTCTGCAGGCCAGGGCTGGATTCCTTCATTCCTCAACCCATTCAGCACCTGATTGGTATCTTCTCCAATTCATCTTTCCCATATTTGCTCTGCTGCAGAGAATGGGAGGCCAGTGTTTTCTCAAGCAAACGTTATGTGTGATTGTGAGTTTCTGGGGAGCTAAAAAAGAAAGATTCAGTAGCTCAAAAACCCACAGTGGTGTCAGTGCTGAACTTGAAGAGTTTATTAGAGTAAGGCTTTGCTTTTCCTTCCCTACTGGAAGCTCCATGGGGACCTCATCTGTGTCTTCCCAGAGTCTGTAATCCTTCCCACTGCCCCCCATGTCTGGGCAGCTTTTAAATCCCACACAGCCCAGCCACAACTCTGTCAATGGCCTTGTCCCCTGACAAAAGGAACAACGCTGTGGCACTTCCCAGCTATAAAAATTACTGAACCTACAGAAGCCCCATAAACCCAGGGCACTCACAATTAATGTCGTTTGACTCCCAATTCCCCTCTGGGAAAGAATTAGGGCACAATCCTGCCTGGTGCAGAAGGTGAGGGGCAGGTCTGTTCATCCCATGGGCTCTGAGTCTGGGATTACACTTGGGACTGCTGCTGCTTCCCAAACCACCAGCCTGGTACAGCCTCTCTTTCTTCTCTGTCCCCCAAGCCCAGTGCCAGTTTGCTCCCAGTCTGTTGTTACCCTTATCCATAGGTTGTTATTCCAATATCTGACCTAATTTGCCCTCTTTCAGTTGGAACACAGGGATCAATCACCTCCTCCAAGGAGCCACTGAGGGAGCTGTCAGACAAAGTTCCTAATCCATCATATTTGAAAAATTGTGGCAGCCAGGTGAAGCTCCTGATGACTGGAAAAAGGGAAATGTAACCCCCATTTTAAAAGGGGGCGAAAAAGAAGACCTGGAGAACTGCAAACAAGGCTCCCAAGGTACCAGCCAGGTATCCAAGCACAAGTGCTGTGTTTGAGGGAGAGGTTCTGAGTTGTTCTCTCTTGTTGCCCTGAGTTTTGCAGTTCTGGATGTTATCATTCTTTGTAACTGGTTCTCAGACATTCTCTGTAAACACAGCCATGTTATTTTTATTTACATTCCTTTCTCCTGGGCACAGAGGTTTGATGGACATTTCCTTTGACCACTGTGATTGAGGGGAGGCTCATTGTCTCCTCCAATACACAGTGAATTATAAGGCACATATATAATAAAGATGGGCGGGGGAAACCCAGAACTTGTTCCTTCACTCTCCAGAGGTTTCTGTCTCCTTCTTTTGTGTCATTATTGTGACACTCTCTGCACTCCAATGTTCTGCATCTGCACCAGGACCTGCACTGGGTGATCTTTCCCAAGTGCACTCCCATGACAAGCAGTGGTGCAGAGCCTGGGCTCCTTGCTCAGGGTTTTTGCCCTCACGAACTCAGTGGGCTGAGTTAAAAACAGGGTTTGACACAAAGGATTTGACTTGAGGGGAAAAAAATAGAGAAGTTTCTTCCTGGGATTTGCTGCTAAGGAGATCTGTTACAGACCAAAGGAGATGTGTAGGTTTCCTGATCTGATATTTTCTTTCATTTCTTGAACTGGGCTGAACTCTGTGTATTGTCAAGCAATTCTTTTGTAAATGCATGGATTAATTAGCTGCAGGACTTAATACATGTCCTGAGAAAAACACTTTCTGCTTTCTGACACTGCCTTTAATGTAAAGTCTGTTTGACAGGAGGTTTCAGGAACATTTGCCTGGTGACTCATCTGAAGCACAGGGGGGAGTCTGCATTCCCATTACCTCGGTGCAAAATGATCCCTTCCTGTTGGTGTGTGAGCGCTGTTTGATGGGCTCCTTTGAAAGGAAACTTCATCCCTCCAGAGGATCTTTAGGGCAGGACTTGGTGATCTGAGCCAGGTCCAGCCTGCTGCAAGGCAGTGGTGATGCTCCCCAGCCCTGGGATGGGAGCTGGGCAGGCTTTGGGATGCCAAGCACGTGGACTGGCATGCTAAACCCTCCCTGGGGCTGCTCAGAGCTGCTGGGCCACTGACAGCACTCCTGGTTCTGCACAGTCCCAGGGGACCTTCTGCATCATCCACGAGCAGGAGTCTGTCTCCAGTTGAGAAACCAGGTCCTGGAGGGAAGAGACCATTTGGTTTCTCTTCCACCCTGCAGAGGTCCAAGCAAAAGGCAGAGAAGCAGATCAAAGTCCTTCCCACGCTGGGATGGGATGGAATTGAGGGCCAGAACTCCTTGGCAGGACCTGCTGGGCCCTTGGGACAGAGGCAGTGGTGGAGGAGCTCTTCCTCTCCATCCTGCTCCCTCTGGATCAACCAGAGCTGGAAGCCAACAGCACCTTGGAGCTCCTTGGTCCTTCTGCCTTGTGTGGCAATGCCAGGAGGCAGCAGGGGCTGGCAGGGGCTGGCAGGGGCTGTCAGGCTGGCTCTGGATCCCAGCAGCCAGGACTGATGTCCAACCTTGGCACCTCGTTATTCCAAGGTCCCAGATCACCAAGGGACAAAGCCCAATCCAGCACAAGTCACTCAAAAGGGTTTAGTATTAGTTTAGATGAAGAAAATTAGTTTCATCATCAAAAGGGCAAGAAGCTTTTCTTTTTTTTTCCTCTCTCTGGTGTTTTTTTGGGGTTTTTTTGTTAGTTTTTTTTTTTTTTTAATGAAAGCTGCAAGTCTGAAACACAGAATAAAATCCACGGGGATACTGCAAACCCTCAGAACTTGTGGAGTTTTATCCATGCTTGAACATCTCGTGTGCCTCTGCCTGTGCAAAACGAATTAAAGGTTTCAGTGCAGCTCCCCCATCACCACTGGCACTAAACTGGCTCCCTTGTTAGCAGCTCATGGGGAGCAAACTGCACACAGCCTGAACACCCAGCGAGGCCCCAGCAGCTCCTGGTGCTCTGCCTCTTCCAGGGAACACCAGCCACCCCTTCCCAGGCCTGCCAACTTGGCATTAAATTCCCTTCAGTCTCCTTTGCTGACGGGTTAATTGAGCTGGGAGAGATGCAAAGGAAAGGCTGCAGCTGCATCACCCAAAAAAAGCTCCCAAAAAGCCCCCAGACCTGCAGTGCTGCATGTCCAAGGGATCACAGCCCTGCCTGCAGCAAATATACATTTTCATGAGGAAAAAAACAACAGGTTAGGCCCCCCTAGAGCTGGAGGAAGGGGAATTGCACCTGGAAGTGGCTCTGTGGTGACTACAGTGCTTCATCCATCAATATTAATAATAACACATAAAGCTGGGGCTTGCATATTATCTCCCAATGAGCAGGAGACAGACACTGGGTTCCATGTAATTTAATTTCAATTAGTGCACTGGAGCTTTTTAAAGAATGGACTATATATTCTTCTGCAGTTACTCCAGACTATTAAACACAACGCAGAAAAATTTTTATGTAAATGAGAATTATCTTATTGGCTTTAGTATCTCTCTCCCTTTCCCTTCCCCAGGTAATTGGGTAGGAAGGTGCTGGGGGAAAAGAAGCAGGTGATGGGAAATGTGAATAATGAAATCTCTGCAGCATTGCCTCCTGTTAGATGCAGAAGCCCAAAATATATGTGTGTGTCAGTTTAATTTAATTTGCTGTTAATTAGCTTAAATGGCAGTGTTACCTTCCTGTGCTTTCACTGCATTTCTGTCCAGGCTCTCATTAGGCAGGGGGATAAAGCAGGTGCTTGTTAAAAATACCATAAGTGCCTATTTACATTACAAAGCTACTCCCAGCACTTGTGGTGAAGGAGCTGAAGTCTTGTCCCTGGATACAGCTGGTGGGAGAGGGGAAGCAGCTCCTGTTTTCACGTTTCAGCACTGGAACATCGATTCCTAACAGTAATAAGATGAGGATTTAAAACACGAGGTGCAGCAGCAGAGAATCCTGGAATGGTTTGGGCTGGAAGGGACCTCAAAGCCCATCCAGTGCCACCCTCAGCCATGAACAGGGACACCTCCCACTGTCCCAGGCTGCTCCAAGCCCTGTCCAACCTGGCCTTGGGCACTGCCAGGGATGGGGCAGCCACAGCTTCTCTGGGCACCCTGTGCCAGGGCCTCCCCACCCTCACAGGGAACGATTCCTGCCCAATATCCCATCCAGCCCTGCCCTCTGGCAGTGGGAAGCCTTTCCCTGTGTCCTGTCCCTCCATCCCTTGTCCAAAGTCCCCCTCCAGCTCTTCTGGAGCCCCTTAAGGCAATTAAAGGCCACAATTAGATCACCACAAACCTTCTCCAGGCCAGATAATGCCAATTCTCCTCATAGAGAGGTGTTCTATCCCTATAAATCCAGTACAAATGTAGGTGTGTAGCTTTCTCCAAAGCCAGGTGGGCAGCAGGAATTCAGGGGGGTGCCTGAAGGATTTAGGTGTTCCCTTCCCACCAATTTCCAGCTCACATAAAGGATGACACCTCTACAGGGACATGGAGATGTCCTCTGAACACACATCATTCAGAAATGAAGTTGCCCATTATTTCATTCAGGCCAACAAAGGAAATGTAAAATCCTGGGTTGGTTTTATCAGCATGGATAAACCTGGGAGAGAAAGAAGAGGTGGGGAAGAGGCAGCAGGGATGGAAAAGGGCACAGAGAAAGAATGCAGTGTAGGGGAGTGTGCTTTCAAATATTGATATGGGAAAGGTATAAATAGAAACAAGCACATGCTTGTGGAGCTAATAAAGGGCTTGTTTACAAGGGAGCAGAGAGGTTCATTAAGGATGGGAATGAGCACCTGCTCTGAAAAGAAGGGAAACACTTAATGAAGGCACAGAGAAGGTGGAGAAAGGGATTTGAGGCCAAAAGTGCTCAAGAAAAGCAAAAGTTCAGCACCTCACTTGTCTCACCTTCAGCAGTTGTGTGCAGGGGTGGGCAGGGCTGCAGAGGGGAGCCCTCCAGGGCACACCAGAGGGGATGGCACGAGGAGTTCAGGAACAGAGTATCTGCTTCTCACTGCTTTATTCCAAGGAGAATTAAATCCAAGCAAAAAAAAAAAAAAATAGCTCATTTCTTATTTTCAATTCAGCTGCTTCTCCATTTTTTTTTTTGTTTTTTTCACTTTATCTATCTCCAACTGGAGAAAAAAATACAGGCAGGGAGTGAGTCTAAACTCCCTGGCAAATGTCCTGCTTCCACTGTGTCCAGTTGGTGTCTTCAGCTCTGCAGGGGTGGGGGATCAGCAGGTTAAATCCTTCCTTGATTCACCTTCACAAGGACATGCCCTGACCCCTCCTCAAGGCACAGATGTGATGAGGCTGTGAGACCTCAACCCTGGCTGAGGAGGGAGGATGGTGCTCAAATAACCTGAGAGAATCACAGAATATCCCGAGTGAGAAGGGACCCACACCCAGTCCAGCTGCTGGACACCCCCAGAATTCCACCCTGTGCCCTGAAAATGAGTGTGGAGGTGAATAAGGAGTGTGGTGAGAAGGAACATCTGCTCTGAGCTCCCTCCAGACGAGCTCTCTGGACCCTGCCCACCATTCTGACATGGTGAGTGTTTCTCTGAGCTGCCACTCATTTTTCTCCTCTTTTCCTCAGTAGGAGTTGGAGAAAACACACAGGACATGTCCTGGTAGCCCCACGGCAGCCTTGCTATGGGAATTGTGTGCCCAGGGGTTCCTGCCCCTGCCTGGAGCTGGGGCAGCTCTGCAGCACTGCCCAGCCGCCCTGAGCCTCTCACCTGGCACAGGGGCTTCTCTGGAGTTTGGTGCCAGTGAAAGACAAGAATGTTTCCCTGTTACACTGAGGAATCTTCCTTTTCCTCCCTGCCAGCCAGCTCTGCCTGGGACAGACTAACAAAATAATGTGGGGGTGATCCTGGGAGAGCTGGAGCTGCTCCTGGAAAGGGGTTTGGAGCTGCTGGTTGGCAAACCAGGCTCTTCCCCAGATCACCTGGGTCCTGACATTTGGGCTGAGGATCAGCAGGGCCCCTGGCTGCAGAGCAGCCGTGAAGGCAGCACTGCCTTTCCTAGGGAATGGCTCAGTACTCCCTGGTGGCAGGCACTGCCCTGGGAAGGGGTGTCTGACTGGGAGGGATGGGCTGAGGTCTGAGCCCTCCTTTCTTCCTGCACTGAGGGGGATGAGGGTGTCCCACACCCTTAGGTGACCTGTGCCTGCTTTCTGCCAGCTCCAGCCCAAGCTGCTTCCCACAAGCCCTGGAGAGCAGTGCAGCAGATGTACCTGGACAGTGAGTTTAGCACAGATCCTGCTCCTGGGAGCAGAGCATCAAGCCCTGGAGCTCCTGCTGAACTCCTGCCTCAGCTGGAGCTCTGCAGAGGGAGAGGAGCCCAGGCTTTGATGGTGGGAGCTGCTCTGGCAGCTTGGCAGCGCTTCAAGCACTCCAACCCAGCTCTCCTGGGCCTGTGCTTCCCCTCCCTGTGCAAATGCCCCCAGTCAGGCAAGCACACCCTGTCTGTGTCCCCACTGCTGCTCTCCTGGCCTTGCTGGGACTCTCTCAGGGCTGTGTGCTGCCTTCAGGGAGAGCAGCCCTGCCTGCCCCAGCCCTGGGGCTGTTCACACTCAGAGGAGAGGGTTCCTTGCAGTCACTGTGCCCCTGGTGCCATCAGTCACCCCTGCCTGCTCAGCAAAGGGATTTTGCTCAGTTGTTGCCACACTGAGAACTTGTGTGGCCAAAACTTGGTTCAGCTCCAGGGCAGCAGTGGAGGGGAAGGTGCTGATCTCTTCTCTCTGGTGATACCAGAGGAGGAGATGGAAGGAAGCTGTGTCAGGGTGAGTTCACAATCACCCACATTCTGTCACAAGCCCTGAGGAGGTGAGGGGGTCTTGACCTTCCTGTACATTCCCATTGGGATGGGTTTGTAGGGCAGATGCAGAACGAGCTCCCAGGTCTCCCCCAAGAGCCCTGCTGTGAGGATGAGGAGTAAAGAGCCCATTTGTTCAGTCTGCCAGCATGATCTGATTTCATACTCTGTGTTTAGCAGAGAAGCTGTTTCCCCTTGAGCAGAGTTATGCACTTTGCAGATCCTTCTTTAAAATGACTTAGTTATACATTTGCTTCATGTTATTTTGAATTCTCTTGAAGATCAAGGACACTACAAAGCCAGCAAGATAAAATTAGCATCTGAGCTGTAGCCTTTGCTTGGTGTAAGAAATGCAGATCAGCTTCACTTGCAGTGAATGCTGGAAGGTGAATTTCATTTATGTCTTCCTCCAGCAGACCCAGTTCTGCCATCCCTGTTTGTTCTGAGTGCCACCACAACCCCTGAGCTGTCCCAGCATTTCTGTATCAGGCAACAGAACCGGACCTCACACTGATAAGAAATCAGTTTGTTCAAAATCAGTTCCAATGTGCTCCCAGTGTGATCCCTGGGTGGTTCAGCAGGGGAGCAGCCAGCCTGGGTTTGTCTGGGCACAGCTCCCAGAGCAGCCCCAGGTACAGCAGCAGCCCTGGGGTTGGAAGGCTGTTGGAGGGGGGAATGTGCCTGCAGAAGAGCCCAGGAACCACCCAAAGATGGGAGAAGTGCTCTGAGGTGAGGGCTGTAAAGGCCTGGGGGTCTGGGTGGTGCCCATGCTCATGGGGAGTTTGCTCTCAGTGTGCTGGAGGCCATTTCAGCAAAGCAGAGAGATGAACAATCCCTGCAGGAATCAGGGCACAGTTTAAAGGTGAGATTAACCATCAGGAGAGCTGGCCAAAGTGGTGGCCTAAAGACCTCTCAGTGTTTTCTCCTCAAGGCACATTCCCTAGGCAGCTGCTTCCCAGGAGTTTCACAGAATCTCAGACCATCCCCAGCTGGAAGGGACCCACCAGGATCACCAACTCCCTTCTGACAGGACTACCTAGAACTGAACATAGGATTAAGAGCATTGTCTGGGTGCTCCTTGAGCTCTGGCAGCCTCTGCCATGACCATTTCCTTGGGGAAGCTGCTCCAGGGACCAACCACCCTCTGGGGGAAGAACTCAATGTCCCACCTGAACTTTCCCTGGCACAACTTCATTCCATCTCCTCGTTTGATATCACCAGAGAGAGGAGATCAGCACCTTCCCCTCCACTGCTGCCCTGCAAGCTGAACCAAGTTCCAGCCTGTGCAAGTTCTCAGAGTGGCAAAAACTGAGCAAAATCCACGGAATGTACCAGACACCAAGGAGAGAATGTGCCCAGCACCACTTGGGCACAAGGTGACCCCTTCCATGCATTCAGCTGCAGGGCTGGAGCAGGATAGGCCATGAAATCCTGGGCAGAAATTCGAAGTTTAGACCCTTAATTCTTTCCCTTTGGCCACCATTTGAGCCTTTAGCCATCACCAACAGCCTCCATCCCTCTCCCTGTGGATTAGCTGGTGACAGGCCCTGTTATCTCTCTGAAAACAGACCCAGAACTGACAGCCTGCACAGCCCTGGCCCCTTTAGGTCTCACAGATGAAGCATTATGTTCTCAACCCGGAGCAGGGGTGACTGGAAGTGCACCCACACCATCCAGAGATGGGCTGAACCCTCTGGGCTCTGCAACCTCCCTGTCCTGCAGCTCAGGAGCCAGAGCACTGACCCCAGAAGCAAAGGTTTCATTTGAATCTGGCACATCCTAATCTTTAATTCATGGTGGGTCACCCATGGTGACAAAGAGTCAAAGGAAGAGGAGGAGGAGGAGAGATTAGAAGAGCTGCAAAACTGCCTGAAGATGCAGATGGGATCTCAGAGGGGACAGTCAGGATTAAGAGACCCATTTGCAAGGCAAGTTTGTTTTAAATGCTTTATGTTTACAAATTCTGCAGCCAGAACCTAAGGAGCTCCATATTCCCAGCAAATTAATTCCCTTGAAACAAGAGACATATTTTCTGTCTCTGTGTTTGCAGGTGTTTCAGAACAGCTCTGACTTTTTGCACAGCATTGGAGGTGATTTACTGAGTTGGGTTGTCAGTGAGCATAACCAGGTGTCAGTCCCTTGATCTTCATTGATTTCTATCCATTTATGCCAGCTCAGGATTATTCTTGCAAGAAGATGGCTGAGTACCCAAGCTTTAAAGCCCAAGTTGTTTTAATTGGACTCACAGGCAAAGTGCTTCAAGTCTCCGAAGTAGGATGAACTCACAGACTCTTTCACAGGGTTACTGATGCAAGCTTCAGAGTTGGTGTTTTTTCTGGGAATTGTGCTGTCATTTCTGCTCCTGGGTTTGCAGTGAGCCAGCAGGAAACAAGGCAAACACTGCACACTGGTCCATCTGGAACCACTGGCACCACCCTGCACTCCATGACAGCCACCAGGCAGACCTGGGCACTTCAAGAGGATAGTGTAAGGATTTCTGTTGGTACAGTCAAGTCGTTTGGTTGTTTTTTTCCTAGGGAAAAGGATAAAGTCCTTAAGGACCATGGATCTCTGGGATTCCCAGGAAGCAGCAGCAGTACCAGCAGGCTTCCTGCCTTACTGTTTTATGCTGAGGGTAATATTCCCAAATAAAAGGCAACAAAGGGAGCAGGACATGTCACCTTCCACTGTGCAGGACTTCCAGTGGTGAAACACAGAAAATTAAAGAGCCTGCAGTCTTCTTGTCTTCTCTTCCAAAGAACACAACTAAAAGGAAAGACCACGAGGAGGGTTTGTATTGCACCCCTCTAACATCTGCCTCAAACCCCCTGGAATGCTTTGCTGCATCCTCAGGTTGCTTTCATTTGAGGCTTCACACTTCCCTTTCTGCTGCTATTTTACATTTCATTATCTCAGTGTTTTCAGATTAAAATAGTCCCACTCCAGCCAATCCCTGGATGTTTTTCCTCTGTTGCAAACAGATTGCTGCCCCTCCTCAGCATCCAGCAGCAATATCCCTTTCATTAGATGGATCAGGAGCATCCTGCATCCTCCCAGGATGCTGGGATTGATGTGATGGAAATTTCCATGAGTTCTGTTACCTGTCCTAACACAAAATGCAGACGTGTGGGTGCATCCACACGCTGCTTTTCACCTCCTGCTTCCAAGCTGATGTGGAAGCTGTAGGGAAAAGACAAATGTTATTTGCCAGTTAGGTCTACTAATTACAGGACATGTTTTTGGGAGGAAAAAAAATTGTTTTCACTTGCAGCCTCTCCAATCTGTTTTGAATTAGGAGACACTTAGGATTAGAAAGTGTTTTCTCATTAGAACAAATGTCACAGATTTAAAAATCTCTTCATTTAAATTCCTCCTAATGTTCTTTGGCTTGAACGAGTGAGCTCTTAATGTCCATTTTAATTAAGGCATTTCCGTGGGATTTCAGCCTGGGCACCTAATGACAGCAGGTCTTGGGGAAGTGGAGGTGCTCCAGCTGAGAAGGGGAGCTCCTGCATGGGAACTTCAGCAGAAACTCCCTCCTTTTGGGGCTTTTTAGGGAAAAGTGCTGAAGGACACACAAAATCTAATTTGTCTAAGAAAGGATCCCACGCTTAGAGCAGGCAGAACTGCCACATGGATTGGGAGACACTGTCTGGGATTGCAAAGGGATCGATCTGGCTTTCCCAGGCCACTCTGAGTTTTTCCCTTGGTGCTGTTCCCAAGCCAGCAGCAGAGGCTCTGGCAGCCAGGCAGGGTCCCTGGGCTCAGGGCAGCACCCTGTCCCTGCTGCCAGAGCCCTCCTTCCCCACCCACTGCCCCACACCTTTCTCTTTCCTATTCAGGTGAAGGTTTGGTCCTTCCCCCACTGCCCAGAGCTCCCATGGTGCTGGATCCATTGACCAGTGCACAGCCATGGGAGTTTCTCAGGACAGAAATCCTTGGAAACAGCAGCTTTCAGCAGGCTGCAAGGTGCTGTGACATGAAAGCATTGCTGGAGTGCATCCACATCCCTCTCCTGGAGCGTGGCACAGGCACTGGGGAATTGGATTATCAGCTCTTCAGTGTTCTCCTTTTCCAGCTTGGACAGCCCCCATTTCTTCATTTTCCCTGGAACAGCCTGGGACAGACGCTGGTCCCTGCCTCTGCCTCACCACAGGGCTGCCATCCCAGGGGCATCCAAGAGGAGAAGGACCTGAAGGCCAAGATCTGTCAGATGGTGGGAGCAGCAGTGGCCAGTGTTTCTGCACAGTCAGAGCACCTTGGAAATAACAAACCACAGGGCCAGATGTCACTGATGGAAACCACCCAGCTGGGGAAAGGCAGCAACTTCGCCTGGGCTCACCCCAGTGGTGTTTGGCTCACTCCAGCCCTCCCTGGGGGAAGGATGAACCTGGAGACAGTTGATAATGCAAGGCTATTAGGATAAGATTTAGTCTTTATTGCTCTCGTGCTTCCTTCATTTGTCAGGCACTTGAACCAAAGAGAGGAAATGTCGATCTGGGAGACGCTGCTGATGCTCAGACAGGGGCAGATTTATTGGTGCCTGTGTGCCCAGGCACCACCCCAGGGACAAGGACAGCATCACCTACCTGGGCAGCATCACCCCGTGTCATTCTCTGCTCCTTTCCCTCAGGACAATCATTTCAATAAATCACCTGCACTTGGTAGCTCATAAACAGTGTCACTGCTGGAGCTGGGCAGCATTTCTGGGCCAAAAAGTACAACAGAAAAAGTGATGTTTTCAGGAAGAAAATAATGGAATGATGGAATGGGCTGTGTGGCAAGGGACCAATTATCCTCTTGTTCCAACCCCACCTTCCACCATCCCAGGTTGCTCCAAGCCCCATCCAACCTGGCCTTGAACACTCCCAGGGATGGGGCAGCCACAGCTTCTCTGGGCACCCTGTGCCAGTGCTGTTTAACCACCAAAATTCATGCAGATTGGTTCATTTTTAATGATCCTTGGAAGTAATATTCTTTACTTGCTTCCTCCCCTCCATCATGTTAATCGTTTTTCTGGTTTTTTAGAGAGATTCCTGTTTGTGCTCCCTCATATTTAGGGCCTGTGACTCCCTGCATATCCTGGTGAGGTGGAGGGAGTGCTTAGGAGCAAACCTTTGATCTCCTCAATTGAACAGTAAGAAAAACATCAGAAAATAAGCACAGGTTTTGTCCTCAGCCCATCTTCAGCTGCATGTGGTGTGCAGATCCTGGAAGACAAGGCACCTGGGTGTGCACAGGGAATGGGCACCATCCCAGAGCTCCAGGAGCGTTTGGACAGCGCTGCCAGGGATGCCCAGGGTGGGATTGTTGGGTGTCTGTGCAGGGCCAGGGGTTGGATCAATGCTCCCTGTGGGTCCCTCCCAGCTCAGGGCATTCTGATCCATGATCCTGTGATTCTCTGGCAGGAGTTCCTGCACTCCCAGCAGGACAGTGAGAGGGAACGTGCAGCCCTTCCCGAGCCAGCAGCAGCACAGACACAGCCACCTGTGAGTTATCTGCTTTCTGAGATCGTGTTCAGAGAGTTTTTCTCCTTTAACACGAAGAGGATGAGCCCCAGCTCCCCCCTCCCCAACATCCTTTTATTGCTTTTCCACTGACTGAGATGGGGTGGAAAAGGAAATCTGAGAGAGGTGAGGTCCAAGGTCAGCGCTGCTCACCTGACTCTGTCATCCCACTGAGCTCATAAATTGGTGTTAACACCTCCTGGAAAGAACAACAAATACAAAAAGAGAGCTTTGCTCAGTCTGGGAAGCAGACCCATTACTGGGGCAGCCAGTGCAGAGCAGGAGTCTGGCAGGACAGCAAATCCAGCCCAATTCCAATGCCTGCTCAGCCCAGAGGTGATCCCAGCCCCTGGCAGCATCCTGGTCACCTCCCAGGCTGGCAGGAGGAAGCTGCCTTTTTAGGCACTTTATTTTTCTTTAAACATCACAAAGCACCTGTATATTTCTTGTTCCTCTCCTGTTAGAAACTGACTTTTGCAGAATGCTTTTTTTATTTTATTTTTTTACTTGTTCTTTAAACAGCTCCTTGAAATGGGGCTTCGTGGTGTGGAAAGTACAAATTAGTTCTGAGCCTTTCATCTGCACTCCCTCACACCCTCCACTTATGATTCCCTTCAGTGGGATTCACAAGATCTATTATTGCTGCTGTAGATTGGCCATGCTGTGACTTTGGAGAAAATTCTTTCTACGTTGACACTGTTGCTTTATTGTTAGTCTTTCTGTACCAGTGAAACAAAATGAAAAATTCATTAAAAACAGAGGAAAAAAAAATAAAGGAGGAAAGAAACCCACTGGTATTTCTCTATCTCCCAGCACAAAAATCAAACATGGAAGGTTGAAAACAGGGTGATGGGAAGGATGAGTGAGAGGGTTAAATGTCTGAAGGATTCACAGCCACACTCAGTGTCTGGGACAAACGTCAATAAAAAGAATAAAAAGGACCTGTCATCTCCTTCACAGGGTCCCACTATCAAATCAGGAGCCAGGGCAGGGTCTCACAGGAGGACTCACTTTCTCTGGGAGGTGTCAGCAGGCAGGGACCCCTCAGAGGAGCTTTGGGAGCTGCCCATGGTCCCAGGGAGCTCCCCAAGCCTTCAGCCCTGCTCTCAGAGAGTCATGGAATAGAATATCCCGAGCTGGATGTGACCTACAGGGATCACCCAGTCCCACTCCTGACCCAGCAACCCCACCCTGGGCATCCCTGGCAGCGCTGTCCAAACCCTCCTGGAGCTCTGGCAGCCTTGGGACCATTCCCTGGGGAGCCTGGGGTTGGGAGGAACCTTTTCCTGTATCCAGCCTGACCCTGCCCTGGCACAGCTCCAGCCCTTCCCTGGGTCCCTGGGTGCTGCCCCTGTCCCAGAGCAGAGCTCAGAGCTGTCCCTGGGGAGGAGCTGCAGCCCCTGATGGGCTCTGACCTCAGCCTCCCCTTCTGCAGGCTGAGCCACCCAAGGGACCTCAGGCACCCCTCCTGTGGCCCCTCCAGGCTCTCCCTGCAGCCTGGCAGCTCCTCACAGAGCCCCCATTCCAGCCAGGCTGGCACCCCCAGTGCCCCCACGGCCCCAGGTGCCCACAGACATCACTTCTGCTCTGGTCTGCCCCTGTTTGCCAAGAGGGGAGGCAGGGCAGGAGGTGGCAGGGAGGGGCCAAGCTGAGGGAAACTGAGGCACAGACTCTGCCAGCAGTGGGGCTCTGGGAGCAGCTCCCCACCCCAGGGATGCTCTGGTGGGCTCCCAGTGCCTCCTTCTCTGCTGCTGGTTATGGGAGACTCTGTGCACAGGGCTTTCTGCCATCCCCAGTCTGCAGCCTCCAGAAAACCTTTTGAGGACTGGAGGGACAGCCAGAGGTGCTGGGCCATGCCCTGGAGCTGCTCCTCACCAGGGGCACCTCAGCAGAACTGCTCTGTGCAGTCCTGCAGCCCCAGACCCGTGTGTGGCTGTCAGGGCAATCCAAGGGACTTGGAACAGCAGATCCTCAGCTCTGCAGGGTGCAGCTCCCATCCACCCTTTGCTGGGATGAGGTGGACAAGGAGCAGGATCCCAGAGACAGAGGTGGACAAGGAGCAGGATCCCAGAGACAGAGGTGGACAAGGAGCAGGATCCCAGAGACAGAGGTGGACAAGGAGCAGGATCCCAGAGACAGAGGTGGACAAGGAGCAGGATCCCAGAGACAGAGGTGGACAAGAAGCATCTCCTGTGGTTCCCCACACGGAATCCCACCCATCCCAGATGCCTTGGGGCTGGGAAGGGCTTTGGTTGCTTTCCCAGGGCACCCAGGGATCCCAGGGAGCACCTCACAGCCCAGAGGGTACAGCAGGGAAAGTCTGGGATGCCTGGGCTCTGGGGAGATCAGGGATGGGTTGGACTCTACCTGGATACCAGTTACAAGAGGCAAGACCCCTCAGGGGTCTTTGCTGGGACCTGCCCTAACAGCAGTGACCTGAGAAGGGGACAGAATGAACTCTCAAGAGAGACCCTTAAGGGATCTCCTGGCTCCTCAATCCCTTTCCCAAACTGCTGCAGGGATCCTCCACAGCTGCAGCTTTTTATTCTCATGGCAGGTCTTGATCTTCACAATCACCACTACTTTATTTTCCATCCCACGAAGGGGACACCCACAAAAATAATCACTTAGATATATATTTTTTTAAAATAAAAATGACACAAAATTTCCCAGGGCCTCTGCTGAGGAATGTCACAGGGGAAGAAAAACTCTTTTTGTGATCAAGAGACTGAACTTCAAAACACCCAAACTGCACATCTCTGTGGGGCACCTTTCTGCAGGGTTATTAATAAGAAATAATTGTTTTAAATGCACAAAAGTCTGTGTACTTTCCATTCCCTTCCAAAAGCCCTGCATCACTTGTCCTTAATGAATAATGAAAGATGCTTTTGTATTGCTTCCCACCCATAGACTTTCAAGTGATTGTTAAGCAATAATAAATAGGACTTTAAGGAAAATCAGGGCTTGATGAAAAGTTAATTCTGGACTAATAAGAGAGGCACCTGCTGTTGCACAAGTTTACAGACATTCCTGGGGCTTTGGTGGGTGGAGAATTTCGGTGAAAACTCTGAATGTTCCAACACTGGAAAAATATCACGAAATGGTTCTGCAATGTTGTTGCATGGCTCCATAGGAATTAGAATTTGGTGGCCCTGGATTCTCCTTCTGGAAGGAAACCTGGAGACTGCCGTGCCCAGGGCTGGCCCTTTGGTCCCCTGAGCACAGCCCTGCTGTGATGCCCTGCCTCATCTCACTCTCAGGATTTGCCATGGAAAGCCAAACCCAAAGTGGGCTTTGTTCTCTGAGGAGAGATGGGGAGCAACATCCATGTCAGACTGGGGTATTTGGGTTTCATGAAAAACCAATGTATTCCAGCAGGAGGCTGATGTGGCTTTCAGCCCTGCCAAGGCACACTCACTCTGCAGGTGAAAAACACCTGAAGCTTGGAGGGGATATCACAGAATCATGGAATGCTTTGGGTTGGAAGGGACCTTAAAGATCATCTCATCTCACTCCCTGCCATGGGCAGGGACACCTTCCACTGTCCCAGGCTGCTCCAAGCCCTGTCCAACCTGGCCTTGGGCACTTCCAGGGATGGGGCAGCCCCAGGTTCTCTGGGAACCCTGTGCCAGGGCCTCCCCACCCTCCCAGGGAACAATTCCTTCCCAATATCCCATCTAAACCCTGCCCTCTGGCAGCCATGAGTTGCCCAAGAAAAATTAACCTGAAAAAACTCTACCAGTGACCAACCCAACGTTCAGAGGCCTCTCCTGATCAGCCCAGCACTCCCCAGTCCTGCCAGGAACCAGCCCTGTGCTGGTAGCTTTGTGTAGCTGAGCCCTTCAACACCACCACAGTCCTGTTGGGATCAGCGGGGAAAACTTCGGGGGGGATTTTCCCTTGCTTTGGTTATCAATTGATCATTTGTGCTGTCCCAGAAATGTAAGAGGAAGAAGTTTCTCCATGGAAGGGGTGCCCAGGCTGGCAGGCTGTGCAGGGCAGCGGGAGGGATTCCAGAGGTGTGTGGGTTTGTGCTCGGGGACGGGGTTAGCGCTGGGCTGGCAGTGCTGGGGGAGCCGTGCGGCTCGCTGATCTCAGAGGGTTTTCCAGCCTCACCGACTGTGATTCGATGATTTATGGCTCTGCATGACTGCCATGGGTCGCTCCTGCTGGCGAGCCCTTGCCCTGCTCTCGCAGGCTGCCCAGGGCAGCCGCACACGGTTACCGGCGGTGCTGTGACCCCGACAGCGTTCCCGGGAGCCGGCAGCACACGGCGGCAGCTCCCGGAGCCCGTGTGCCCCTCGCAGCGATGCTGTCCCCGCACACCGCCGCGCCTGCCGGGGCTCCCAGCGGGGGCTCGCCGCGCCTGTAGCGGGGTCGGAACGCCGGACGGTAATTCCGCTCGGGAAACATCACATTCCCAAGAGAAACGGTCTATTCCCGGTGAGTGCCGGGAGCCGGCGGGCACAGAACGGAGCAGCCGAGCTGG
This sequence comes from Climacteris rufus, assembly GCA_013398175.1. Lineage (NCBI taxonomy): Eukaryota > Metazoa > Chordata > Aves > Passeriformes > Climacteridae > Climacteris > Climacteris rufus. The sequence continues at coordinate 267,156 of VZRZ01001147.1, forward strand.
GCATCGCTGCCACCGAGAGCCCCGGGCAGAGCGGCCGGGCCGGAGCCGCGGCTCCGTTCCGCGCTCAGCGGGGCCGCCGCGGCTGCGAACTTCGGCTGCGGCTCCGGTGAACCGGGTGTGGGCAAAGAGCGAGCGCTGCCGGTGCGGGCGCTGGGAGCGGCTGCTGTGCAGCCCCCGGGCCGCGCTGCGGGGCCGGTCCCACCGAGAGGATCCCGATCCCGGTCCCGATCCCGATCCCGATCCCGATCCCGGTCCCGGCCCCGCCGCCCCCGCAGCGGGACCCGCGCCCGGAGCGGCCCC
>VZRZ01001147.1:267604-283578 GCA_013398175.1 Climacteris rufus
CGGCTCCCGCGGGCGAGGCGGGGCGGGCCGGGGCCTCGGTCCGCACGGCATCGCCGCTCCCACAGCGACACCGGCACCGGCACCGACCTGCCCGGTGAGTGCTGCCGCCCTGCACTGCCCTGCCCCCGGGCTGCCCCGCGGGGCCGCTCCCGCCAGCCGGAGCGTGCGGTCCGGGAGCGCCGCTGCCGCTGACTTAGTGCCGCTTTATTATTTTGTTTTTTTCCGTTCACCCTTCTCTTTCCCCGCCGGTTTTCTTGTGCTTAGGCTGGTTTTTCCGCCCCTCATCCGCGCTTTCCCCGTTTGACGGGGAGCGGGAAGGCAGCGCGGCGATGGGGAAGCGGCCGCCGGGCGGATCCGTCCCCGCCGGGGCTGAGGCGCTCCCGGACACTCGCGGGGATGATCGCGGGGGGCTTTGTGCCTCCTGCAACGCGGAGGTGCCGGGCTGCGCTGCCCCGGGGCCCCGGAGCGGCTTTGGGCCGGGAAACAGCGGCTTCGTGCCGAGGAAAGAGCGGAATAGCGAGAGCGACCGGCGCTGAGCCGGCCCGGCGGAGCCCTGCGAGCTCCGAGCCTGCGGAGCCTTCGCTGCCGCGGCGGGGTCCGGGCTGCTGCTTCTGTCGGGAGCTGGGTTTGGGAACAGGCTCCCCGGGAGCTGCTTCTGTCGGGAGCTGGGTTTGGGAACAGGCTCCCCGGGAGCTGCTTCTGTCAGGAGCTGTGTTTGGGAACAGGCTCCTCGGGAGCTGCTTCTGTCGGGAGCTGGGTTTGGGAACAGGCTCCCCGGGAGCTGGGTCCTGTCAGGAGCTGGATTTGGGAACAGGCTCCCCGGGAGCTGGGTCCTGTCAGGAGCTGTGTTTGGGAATAGGCTCCCCGGGAGCTGGATTTGGGGAACAGGCTCCCCGGAGGAGTGGTGGAAATTCACCGTTCCCGGGAATGCTGAAAAGGAGCAGAGGGGCACCCGGCCGTGCCTGGGCGCGGGGGGACTTGGTCAGAGGGTGCTGGATGATCCTGGAGGTCTCTCCCAACCATAATGATTTGAGGTGATGTGTGAAGCTCCAGGTCTTGCTCCAGAACGGCTTTGGTGGCTGTGAAGCAGTGGGGTTTGGCCGTGCCTTGGGAAGGGTGTCCGATGGCTCAGACACAAACTGCCGGGATGGAGAACAGGGGGATGGCACCTTTATTTTCCTGACTTGCTCCTGACGAGCAAGAGCCCACCTGCAGGAACGACCCATGGCAGCCGTGCTTGCTGCAGTGCTTCGGCACAGAATCCTGGAATTACTTGGCTTGGAAAATCCCGCTAAGATCATTGAGTCCATGAACCCAGCACGGCCAAGCCCACCGCTCACCTATGTTCCTAAGTGCCACTTGTACAGCTCTTTAAAATCCCTGCAGGGCTGCAGAGTCCAGCCCTTGTGAGTGTGATTGTGCCGTGATTTTTGGCGTGGGGAAGGGCTGGGAAGCAGCCCGGGCTGCTCGGTGCCCCCGGGGCCTTCCCAGGCTCCAGCGGCTGCTCCCATCCCCGGGAGCTCGGGCTTTTTGGGAGGCTGAACCTGACAGCATCACAGCCGCCTTGGGCTGACCAGCCAGGCCAGAAGAAAAGCCCCTCTTATTTCATCCTGAGGAAATGTTGTCTCTCTCGCAGCCCAGTGAATCCCCAGGTGAGCGCTGGGATGAGGAGGCTGCAGTTTGCAGGGAGGTGAGGAGCCCGTGCCGTGAGCAGGAGCTCAGCTCTGTGTCCCTGGAGCACACCTTGGCTGACAGCTTCTCAAGGGTCATTGCTCACCCTCCTGGAAGCTTTCTGTGAGCTGGTTTGGCCGTGTGTGAAGCCTTCCTTCGCGAGGTGTGGGTGTGCAGACACTCCTCCGGCTCTCTGTGCCAGGCGGGATTGCTGCTGGTTCACTTTTGTCAGGCTCATAGTGGAGATGGATTTCAGGGAAACAGCAAAAGAGAAAGAAGGTGGGGCTCTTAAGAAGCACTTTCTTTAGAAAAGGCAGATAATAGGCTGGGAGTTTGGGGAGGCTGTTTTATTTAGGGATTGAAAAGAGAGGATTAAAGCTCTTGACAGAGAAGAGTTCATGTGGATAAGTGATGGGACCTGATCATTCAGGAAAAGAAGACTCTTAACATGTTCCCATCACCAAGAGAGCTTTCGGCTCTCCTTGTCCCAAATTATTCAATGAAAGCAACAAAAGTCCTTTTGATTTGAGTTCTTTAGTGGTGGCTGCATAAGGAGTTTTCAGACATAGCAGTAAATTTGTATCTGCTCAAAGAAAACAGCCTGTGGATATAAATATCTGTGATGTGCTAAAGGTATTGTGGAGTTATCCGAGGTGTTAATTACAGGCACTGGAAGTAACTGTCCCGGAAAATTTCAGCTTTTCCTTCCTTGCCCCCTCCCATTAAGTTACTGCCTTGTCTGGCACAGGGCTGGGCTCCTGATTTGCTGAAGCACAAAGTCACTGCTCATAAAATCACTGAAATAAAGAAGGTTTGTGCAGGGGAGAGGAAACAATCAAATTTTAGGCTCAAATTTTGATTCCAAACCAAGTTGCTCATTCTTCTCACAGCTTGAGGTTTGTGATGGAAAGGTTGAAAACACCCAGCAAGAAAAACAGGCTGGGAAAAAAAAAATCTGAAATAAGCTGTACAAGTGAAATTCAGAATAAACTGTCATCAGAGAGTGTTTATAAACCTGCTGGAGAAAAGGGAGGGAGGGAGGAACCATTCAGATCAATAACAAGTCCCTTTTTTGTATCTGTAGAGCTTTAATCATATAGTTTTAAAAAATAATCCTAAGTGTGTGCTTTTTATACCTGTGCTCGTAGCTGGGGCTAAATCTGCAGAGTTCATGCTGATCTGGGTAATCTGAATCAAGCTGAATAGTAAAGAGGCTCTTAGGAGGATCTGAAACCCAGGAGGCATTTTTCAAACCTGAGTTATGTCACTTTTTTTTAGAGGTGCCTCAGGCAATTGCATTTTAAGAAGACAAAGCTTTTGTTTTCAAGCTGGCCTAGAAAAATGCCAAGGATGAATCCAAAGTAAAGGCTTTCAGAAGTTGTCATTTGTGATTAAGTTGATTTTGCTGTTGTGCACAAACGCTGCTGCCTTCCCCAGCCTGCTGAGAACTGGGGCTGGTTTTATTTTTGCCACCAGTGCTGGGGTCCCTGTTTAATTGAGGTGAGTAAAGTGCTCGGGGGGGTCTCAGCTGAGAGTGTATTTAATGTGAGGCTCAGGTGTGTGCTGGCTCCATCCCCAACAGCAATGAATGGTATGTGCTGTGGAAAAAGCAGAATTGAGCTGACACCAGGCAGGGATTGACTGAGCTGGGTGTTGTGCAGAATTAACATCTGTCTGTGTCTAGTTTAGTGTTTGAGATGCTGCAACTATCAAAGCCAAGGCTTCTAACCATCAGCAGAGACTTTGCTTTCACAAGCCTTGGCTTCCACCGAGCCAAGCCTGCCTGCAGAGAGCGAATCCAAAGCTCTTCTTGGGGCTTCTCATGTTACTCGCAGCCCAAAACAATCAGAAAGAGGATCCTGGTGTTGCCAGGCTGTGGGCAAACAACAGGAGCTGCTCAGGGGAGCCTGAGCTGGGGGAATATTGTGCAGGATGTAACAGATGAGGCTGGAGCGTGGATATGCAAGAGTCTGCTGCCTGCAGTCTGGAGTGGGGTGAGCTCCCAGCAAGATGCTCCTTGTTAGAGAAGGGTGAAATCCTGGCAGTATTCTAATGACTTCTTTTTCTTAAATTAAATGAGAATAGTTTTTGTCTTCAAGCCTGACCGTCTGAAAGCAGCTCTGGCTGCATGAGCAGTGCCAGGGCAGTCTCACCTGGGCAGGAGGTGTCCCTGGAGCTCAGCTCTCCCTGGGAGCAGCTGCTTCCTTCTCCATGGCTCTGGCTAGCCAGGGAAGGGCTGTAAGGGCAGAGTGAGTCATGCTTTTGGCTCTTGTATAACACACAAACAATCCTGTTTGTCCTGCTCACCGAGGGCTCTTGCATTGCCCAGCACAAAGATGTGGATGGACCCTCTGCAGGGGCACCTCCTGAGCTGCTGCTTTGGGAGCAGGTGGGTCCTGCATGGCACCTCATAATCCACAGGTTTAATTTTTTGTAAAGCAAGCCTTGAGAATGTGTTGTAAATGTGCAGATCAAGCTGTGCTGGGGAGAAGCCTCTGAGGCAAGACTTGGCCTTGCCTTGGCAGGGAAGGTCCCCAGATGATTTCAGGGCTTCTGGGCTTTTCCTTCCCCTGTGCTGCTGGAGCTGCCCAGCAGGATGGGCACAGCAGGATGCTGAGCTCTGTTCCACCAGCATCCCTGCACCTGCAGCAGAATATTTCCTTTACTGAACATCCACAGACTTTGCCAGTGATGTTGCACAACTGTCTGGGTTTTTTTTTTATTTGTTCCAAAAGGTCTGGGTTTAAAAGAGAAAATGTAACGCCACGTTGCTGGTTTGTTTTTTTTTATTCTACCAAGAATGAGGTAAATAGATGGGCATCTCTGGGCTGTGTCTGTGTGAATTCAGTGACTCCCAGGTGATGTCTGCAGCATCACTTCAGCGTGCTGATGGCACCAAACAAAAGGAGCTGAGAAGTGCCACGGCTTTATCTGATGCTTTTGCAAGCAGCTTACATTTCAACAAATACAGCCACGGTGGGAATGAATGTGAACTCATTTTCTGCTTGCTACTACAAGCAGAAGAAGAATGGACAGGTTCAATGTGTGAGCAGGAGCAGGAACTGAGGCAGTGCAGCTCCTGTCCTGCTGGGTCAGGGTTGTGGGGGCTCCTGCTGGGTCCCCCCTTCCCAGGTGGGGAGAGCCTCCTTCCTTCCTTCCTTCCCTGGAGGGAGAGCCTCCTTCCTTCCTTCCTTCCTTCCCTGGGAGGGAGAGCCTCCTTCCTTCCTTCCTTCCCTGGAGGGGAGAGCCTCCTTCCTTCCTTCCTTCCTTCCCTGGGAGGGAGAGCCTCCTTCCTTCCTTCCTTCCCTGGAGGGGAGAGCCTCCTTCCTTCCTTCCTTCCTTCCCTGGAGGGGAGAGCCTCCTTCCTTCCTTCTTCCCCTGGAGGGAGAGCCTCCTTCCTTCCTTCCTTCCTTCCTTCCTTCCCTGCAGGGGAGAGCCTCCTTCCTTCCTTCCCTGGGAGGGAGAGCCTCCTTCCTTCCTTCCTTCCCTGGAGGGAAGAGCCTCCTTCCTTCCTTCCTTCCCTGGAGGGGAGAACCTCCTTCCTTCCTTCCTTCCCTGGAGGGAGAGCATCCTTCCCTGGGGCTCTGCCTGCTGCCACTCCAGCACAGAGCCAGTTTGTGCAGGAGGAGCTGTGGGAATGTGCCCATGGACGCTCCTCCTGCAGTCACTGGTGCCCATTTTGATGTGTGAGTTCCCCAGTTCAGGGCTGGGCTGGCAAAGGACACAAGGTGGACAGAGGAGGTGGTTACAGATCACCCCCACCAGGGCTCTTGATGTCTTTATTACTGTAAATCTTGTGCTTTCCTTCTGTCTTTAGCAAACTTTTTTTTTAACTGTCTTGGGTGCACTGTGAGAGAAGAGGTTCCCCTGGGGAGCCCTGGCTCTGCCACTGTCCTGCACAGGGACCAAGGGCTGCAGGTGGAGCTCTGCTGAGCTGCACTGCTGGGGGAAGCCCAGTCTGGGAGAGATGAGGATGATCTGGTGCTCCAGTGAGGAGGTTTGGAGCTTGGCCATGAGGGGCTGCGTGGTGCCAGCTGTGGTGGCTGGGTGTGCCAGCTGTGCCAGTGCCCCCAGTGCCTTTCAGCTGCCCTTCAGTGCCACCCTGCACTCTCCAGGACTTCCAGGTGACTCTTCTGGCCTGAGCTGTGGCCCCTTTGTAGAAGATTGGAGGTGGTTGGTGCTCAAACAGAATTGTTTTATTTCAAATCTAGAAAAATCTGTGTGTGTGCAGTGGGACAGACATTGCAGAGCTGCTGGTGCTGCCTGGCCTGGGCTGTGCTCCTGCTGAAGGGCAGCACTGGGGGGTTTGGTGCTTCTGCAGCTCCTGGTTCCTGTCCCTGGAGCTGCATCTGCTGTAAAACAGGTATTTGCTTGTGACTCTTCCTGCTGCAGCAATCTGCAATGCTTGGGGCTCTGAGAGCTCCTGAGGCTCCTTCTGGAGTGGGTAAGAGTTGTAAGCACTGCAGAAATCCTCTTGAGCTGCTCTGGTAACTCAGGCTCAAATTTTTTATTTATAGTTTTTAACTTTTGCTCCAAAGCTCAGTATGCAGCTCTTATGCTCACACATTTCAACAGGCCAGGAAAACTGTGCCCATATCTGTGATGGGTCTGAGAGAATCCCAGAATGGGTTGGGTGGGAGGGACCTTAAAGCCCACCCAGTGCCACCCCTGCCATGGCAGGGACACCTTCCACTATCCCAGGCTGCTCCAAGCCCCATCCAGCCTGGCCTTGGGCACTGCCAGGGATGGGGCAGCCACAGCTTCTCTGGGCACCCTGTGCCAGGGCCTGCCCACCCTCCCAGGGAACAATTCCTTCCCAATATCCCATCTAACCCTGCCCTCTGGCAGTGGGAAGCCATTCCCTGTGTCCTGTCCCTCCAGCCCTTGTTCAGAGTCAAGGAACTGGCTCAGAAATTCCGGTTCATAATGAGAAATCCTTGGCCCAGCTCCCCTCCTGCAGCTCTGCTGGCACCTTGGCACCCACAGGGGTGGTGAGGAGAAGATCCCTGGGGAAGCTGCCGAGCCTGGCAGTGCTGGGGAGCATCTCCAGCACTCGGGGAGTGCCTGCTGCACATCCAGGGTGGGATTTGGGTGTTGTGCTGGTGATGAGGCCCGGGCTCTGCTGCTCCCCAGGCTGTGCCCGCAGCACCCGCAGCTTTGCAGGGAGGGCACCCAGCCCCAGGGTACTGCTGCTCCCCTGAGCACAAGCACCTCGTGGCACCAGAGAGGCAGGCAGGGCTGAGATGATTTTAATTAAAGTTGTTGTGAGGCAGAAATTAAATCTGGTCTCTTGCCCTGCTCGTCTGAGGAGGAGCGAGCGCGGCCTCTGAACGGAGCCATTCCTTCCCTGCCTTCTGTTTGCCTTGGAAAAAAGCAATTTCTCTGTCAGCTTTCAGCCTGGCTCCTGGGCCCCAATTGCTTGTTTATCTTCAGCTCCCCAAATCACTTTGAAGATGGGCTTGAACATTGATCATCTCTTACAGCCCTTCATCTTTGTTCTGCCAGCAGACATTAGGGAAGATATTTTAAATTACCTCTTTTCCCCCAAATGAATGGGCTGTGTGTATGGTCTGGGTGAATTAAAGCTCTTTCAGCCAGAGTATAAATCAGCTGCTCCCATGTTTTCATTCCAGTTCTCCTGGATTCCTCTTCCAGGCCAGTCTGCAAAGCAGCAAAGATTCCAGGAAAAATAAAAACCAAAGTGCAACTCTGATTTGGAGGCAGAATCTACCAGGGTCCCATTTGGGGAGCAGGATCCTGTTTAAAAATAACATTTTCTCCCCTTATTGCAGCAGTGGGATCTTTTTTCCTGCTGCTCCCTGGGGAGGGGCTGGGGGTGATGCTGTACAGACAAGGGGATGCAGGGAGAGGGAATGCCTGACGCTGGCAGGGGAATTTGGAAAAGAAACTTTGCATCTCTTCCTTTGCCATTTGAGCACTGAGATCCGGGGGAAAAAAACACTCCCTGGAAGCAAAACGTTTATTCTGTGTCAAGCAGGCAGGAGACAGCAGAGGTGGCTAATTCAGCATGGAAAAGCCCAGAGCTACAGCAGAACAGGCAGCAAGGTTTAATCAATCACTGGGAGCAGGTTTTTGGTGCTCCTTTATGCAGATACTTTTTATTTTGGTGTGGTTTTTGTTAACACTGTGATGGTGACGGGTCACCCCACCCTTTTTCCCCGAGCAGACCTGGGAGGGAGCACATTACTGAGGGGTTATTTGGAGGCACAGTCCCCCTTGTTCCTGCTGCATGTTCCAAAATACTGGTGAGAGGAGGTGCTGGAGGGCTTGGGATGAGGAGTTTGGCTCAGTGAGGGGGGATGCAGCAGCCTGAGCTCTGTGTGGGTTTGTGACCCAGGCTGGTCTCTGCATTCATTGCTTTTATTATCATTTATCATATCAGAGAGGCATGGACTGGTTTGGGTTGGAAAGGACCTTAAAACTCATCTCCTGCAGTTCAATTTGCAGATTGCACATCCCCATCCAGTTCTCTGTGCCTTTTCAACTCCTGGTTCGCAAGAGGGGAGAAACAGAAAGTCAGAGTTAATAGATTTCAGCCCCATCTGTAGCATAAACATGTATATTTTACAGTTTGTTGTGAGGCACTGGTGCAGGGCATTGTGGCTCAGGCAGGCAGAGGATTTTTGCCCATTCACTGATGTGAGGCATTTATGGCTTGCCCCAAGTCTGCACAGCTGGGCTGCCAAACTGCAGCATGTGGGGCTGTAAATATTGCATGTTTCCACACAGCCTGTTCTCTGCAAGCCCCAAAAAAGAGGATGAAGCACACTTTAGCAGGCTGCCCAGGCTGCATGGGTGCCATGGCCTGGGGCACAAGCAGTTGGGCAAAATGCAGCTGGGCAAAGCAGCCCAGCAGGATCCATAAATAAGTGAATTTTGATTTCTTTCCTGGGTTGTACCAGAAGGGGAGCATTCCTGAGCATCTCCACAACCTGCAGAGATGTGAGAGAGAAAGCTTTGTGCAGTGATGGGAAAGAGCCTTTAGATCCACTGAGTTACTGGTAAAAGAAAGTGTTTTTGGGAGCCTTTGGAAGTGGATGCCCTCAGCCCACACTGAACTGTTGTCCCTGTTGGTAACAGGCTGGGGCTGCTGAGGTGCAGGGAGCCAGGACTTTATAAATTTCCAGATTAAATCAGACAATGTTTGGATTTATTGTTTTTTTTCTTACCCTGAAGTTTATGAGCTTCTTATTTTAGTCTGAGTCTCACAGTCCTGAGCAAGAGGAATCTCTAGCAAGTAGACCAGCTGATTAAAGGGATGCAAACCAATTAATTCAGTTTATTAGAAATATAAAATATTCTGAGCTGGAAGCATCGAGTCCAACTCTTGGGCTTGCACAGGACACCCCAACCAATCCCACCCTGGATCTGAAATTAAGTATTCCCAAGCAAGTATGTCCAAGTATTCCCTGAGCCTGGCAGCTTTGGTGCTGTCATCCTTTCCTTGAATTCTTGTTTATCCATCAAATTCTGCTTGAAGTTTTCTAGTGAGAATAAAGGTGACCACGAGGTTTTGATAAGGCTTCCCACCCTCTAGAGCTGCTTTTTATCCCCTTCCTGGAAAAAAAAAAGACTTTTTTTCACAACTCTGAGAAAGCTGGGGGAGTTGGTAGCCAGAGCTGGCATTTGCCCTTGCAGTGGGTGGTGTGTGAACTGTGGGCATGGCCAGGAGCAGCCGTGGCTCTGCAGTTTGTGCTCTAAAAATACAGCAGGTAGGAGGGCCTGTGCCTGGGGCTGACCTTGGGCAGCCCAGAGCTGGCAGTGAAGCCAGGCCCCAGCTCCCCCAGCCCTGGGGTGTTGGCTGTGCTGCTCTGTCCCCAGAGTCACCCATGGGTGCCCCAGCCCAGGCTGCTGCCTCTCCCTGCCCATTGCTGGGGCTCTGATTTCCTCAGAGCCTCTGGACTCTGGGGAATGCCTGGCCTGGCATCTTCTGCTCAGAGCAGCCGTTCCTGCAGGGCTTGGTGTTGGCTTGGGAGGAGCTGACCCTGCTCTGAGCACCTTCCTGCCCACAGCACCTGCTCCCTCTTGCTGCATCCACTGATTTTCCTGCTTTTTTTTGTCTCAGGATTAAACTCTGGGAGATGAGACACCTGAAATCACAGAATCACTGAGGCTAGAAAAGACCTCTAAGAGCAGCCCAGCTGTTCCCCCAGCACTGTGTTCACCACTAAACCATGTGCCCAAGTGCCTCATCCACTTGGTTTTGGACACTTCCAGGCCTGTTCCAATGTCTGACCACTCCTTCAATGAAGAGATTTTCCCTGATACCCAAACTAAACCTCTCCTTGCACAGCTTGAGGTTGTTTCCTCTTGTCCTGTTGCTTGTTCTCTGTAAGAAGAGTCCAATCCCAACCTGTCCTAATGCACTTGGGTTTTGTCAGCTCCCCTGGGTGCTGCAGGAGTGTGCAGCTCATTCAGATCAAGAGGTTTTGTGCTGCTCTGGTTCTCCCCTGCTTCAGCAGCCCCAGGGCTCTGTCCCTGTGCTTGTGCCATGGACCATCCTCTGGAGATCCTGGGGGATGGATGTCAACCCTGCACACTCCTGCCCAGGGTCACAGGGCTTTCAGTCCTGCTAACAAAAGCTGGGTCTTAGCCTTGAAAATCACAGAATCCTACACTGCTTTGGGTTGGAGGGACCTGAATGATCCACAAAGATCCACCAAAGGAGTGATTTGCACTTCCTTGCAAGGGGCAAGAGGGCTGATTTTTAGGGAAGGCCTGGGCAGTCATTCCCTGGCACAAACAAGCTGGCATGGCTGTCCCACAGGGAGCATCTCACTTTGGGCAGCCATCAGGCCACTCCTTGGCTCTGAGGGATTCAGGAGAATCACAGGATCTCAGAATGGTTTGGGTTGGAAGGGACCTTAAAGTTCATCTCATCCCACCCCTGCCATGGGCAGGGACACCTTCCACTGTCCCAGGTTGCTCCAAGCCCTGTCCAGCCTGGCCTTAGATACTTTCAGGGATAGGCACCCCTGCAAAGTGTATTTAAACAAAAAATATTAAACAAAAAACAAACAAAACATGTATTTAAAGAAAATCATGGGCATGCTGCTCCCAAGTTCCCAGGTGAATCCTGCTGCAGCACCCCTGTGCACAGCTGCCTTTTGTTCCTGCACACTCCCAGGCAAAGCAGGTGGTGTTTAATTCTTTCTCATGAAAAAATAAATAAACCTACGCACGCTGTGCGAGGCCACTCACATCTGTGCACTCTATGTAGGTCAGATGTGCAGTTGCTTCTTTATGAAGAGTAAAGTTGACAGCGTTTCCTCTCTGCAGCCAGGGAGGGAGGATCACAAAATTCACATGCTGCCTCCGTGAGAAATGTCCTTAGGGAAGAGCCCGGAGGGGCGGTGTGGGGGTGAAGTTTCTTACCTTGCTGCAGCTCTGTGCCAATGAGCTCTATTGATGAAAGATTTATTGGGGCTGTGCAGCCAGGCTTGGTTCAGTGTCACAGCAGATTAGCCCTGCAGCTGGAAATGCCAAATGCTTCCCTGCCCTGCTGCAGCAGCTGCCTCTTGCTCAGCTCTCACTGAAAAGCCTCTTCCCTAATCCCTGCAGCCCCTGCTGCTCTTGCTGTGTTTCTGAACATGCAAATGCCTCTCCCTCCCCTCTCCTCCTCCATGTGCTGCTGTTCCTTGACCTCTTCTGACTCTGGCAGGGCTGGAGGAGAAAATGAGTTGGAAACAGGCAACCTGTGATGGCCAGAAGCAGCTTAGGGACCTGATCTCTCACCTTTTGCAGCAGTGAGGGTCTCTCTTTGCTCCATGGACACAGCCTCAGATCCAGGTGTGTTTGGTCTTGTGGGGGATGCTTCCCTGGGTGATCCAGTGGGTCACATCTAGATGTCATCCACAGCTTTTAATTCCAGGATTCCAAGGTAGTAATGGTATTCTGGAATGGTGAATCACATACAGAATGCTTTTTCTCAGCATTTAAGAATAGATTTAATTTTAAACACGACTACTATGGTGATTGAGATATATATTTGTGAGGTACAGTCGTTGGTGATACAAAGCACAAGATCTCTGTCTTTCTGCTTAACTGTAGGCAATTCATTGAGGCACCAGGTTTCCTAGAGGTTCCTTCACGTTAAACAGAAGGAAAGATTTGCACTTGTGTGGCAGCTGAGTTTCTCAAATATTTTTCTCACTATTCAAAGACTAAGAGAAGATTTAGAACCTCTTAAACACATGAGCTTGGTGGATGTTTGTGGCTGTTCAGCTTGGAGAACAGAAGGCTCCAGGGACACCCTCTCACCAGGGTCCTGTGATGTCCTCAGTTCTGCCCAGCCCATGAGACAGGAGAGCTGACCCAGTCTGGCTGGTTTCTGCCTGTTGGGGAGGTGCTTCTGTCTTCAGTCCTCAAGTTCTGTGGGCCTTGGAAGAACTTTGTTTCTCACACAAGGAGCTTCTTGGAGGGAAAACTTGAAAACAGGTTCCTGAGTGGAGATTCAAAACAGATAAACAGAGGACCTAGGGTTCATTTTAAATCTGAAGAGGGAACTGGCTTTGCTACCCACATTATTTTTTCTTAGCTGAGATGACTTGGGAAGCAACCATGACTGAAGCAGTGGCAGAGAGGGATCAGAGCAAATGAACATGGATTTGTGGGTGTCCTTATGCCACCCAGTGCAGGGTGGAAGATACTTCCAGTTTTAAAAAGGCTCTGCCTGCTCCACAAATCCATCAAGAAATGTTTGAAATGAAAGAAGGGCTCCACCTGCCACCTCCTCTAAAAATGAGAGCATCTACCAGCATGACCTTCAGCAAAGCAGGGACTGTCTGTGAGCACCAGCAGCCTCCTGGTGACTCCAGATGAGGTGTGAGGTGTGTCCTGGGCAGCTGGATGAGCACCCAGCACCGGGACAATGGCAAGGAGCACATCCTGGTGCCTGGAGCATAAATGGTGGGAGGTGGAGCATTACCTGGCTGTGGGTTTGGGAGCCTTGGCTTTGGGTTGGAGCAGCTTTTCAGTGTGAGGAAATGGACTCTGGGCTTCATAGGAGTTGCATGAAATGTCATGGGAAAGAGCAGTACTGGAGCACTTGAAATGGGAGTAATTAAAGATGGTGTGTCCCGTTCTGCAGGAATTGCAGCTGGATTGGTGATCCTCGGTGTGGAAAGGTGTGAAGTGAGGGGTGAGGACATCCCAGTGCCCATCCCTGTGCTGCAGAAAGCACATTGCTAATTGCCCTCTTGCTCTGCTCAGCAGCAAATCCAGGGATGAGCTGTTTCCCATGGCTGCTCCTTCCCTTCTTCCTAAAGAAGATGAACAGTGCCTTGTTAGGGGAGCTCCAGAGTGCAACCAATCTCCTCAACTCCTGCTGATCAACTGAAACTGAGAGGGAACTAATGAAATCCCTATGGCCACAACACATTTGTTTTGACCTTTAAAAGGAAAATGTGCTGGTGAGTCAGGAGTCCCACCAGGAGATCTGGGCTTCTTTTGGGCAGGAGGTGAGCAGAGATGCAGTGGGGACAGTGAGGGTTGAAACTGGAGGCAGAGAGCAGAGCAGGGGGTGAGTTTGCTGTGCCCTGGGTTATGGGGAGCTCACAAGTGCAGTCCCCTCAGCTTTTGGGGGTCTCTCAGCTGTTTTGGTTATGAAGCCAACAGAGGTACTTAAATATTCTGTAATTTTCTCCTGACTTCATTTTAAAACCAGGATATAAACACCTTATTTTTAGAGATTAAAAAGGAGGGAGGAAGGAGGATGCTGTGCCATTCCCTGCCTTCATATCCAAAGTGCCATGTCTGTTTTGGCCAAAACAAGGCACCTTGAACATTTTCATGGCAGAAAGTCCTTTTGAGAAAGGTTTGGGTGAAGTTTGTGCCTCAAGGGGAGTGAGCCTGGCTGAGCCTCACCAAAGCCTTTATTAATTTGCTGTAAACTCAGAGTTAAGTGGGAGAAGATGGGCTGAGGCTGAGCTTAGTGCTTTGAGGAGGTTCTCCTGAAGGTTTGGAGGCAGAGAGGATTTTGCATTGAGCAGGACTTGTATCCATGGATAAGTGACCTTGTGGAGAATTGGCTCTTCACATGTTTGGGGCTGGCTGTCTGCTGGCAAAGAGCTTTGCCCTGAAGGTCTCAGCTGCACCCAAGCTCAGGTGTTTGGGGAGCACAGGACCCCTGTCCCTGGCTGGGGTGCTGCTGGGTGTCTCAGGCCCTGCCCTGGCTCCAGGGGAGCACAACCAACCCAGTTCCATACTGGGCCCAGTGCTGTGGTGGAGGGGAAGCTGTGCCCTTGGGGGTGGGCACCATCCTGCTCCAAGGATCCCAGAGAGCCTTTCCCATCCCAGGGACTGGGCTCTGCTCCTGGGGTGCCAGGGCAGTGCTGTTTGTGTGCCAGCTGGAGGCAGGAGTGCTGCATACTTGGGATTGCTGGATGGATCTGCTTCCAGGAGCAGGCTGCTTCTCCCAGCAGCCTGTTGGTTCTCTCCCTCCTTAGAACTGGAGTTAAATCACTCCTCTGCCTGAGCTGTTGGAATGACTTCTGTGACAGCCAAGTGTGACAGCTCAGGAGGAACAACAAGGGCCACAGAGGTCCTGGGGCTGTCCAAAGCCTGCCAAACTCTGCCCCTGACCCTGCCAGCACCCTGTGTGCCTCCAGCCCTCTTCTAAGAGGAATTTATGAACCTCCTGCAGCAATTTTCTGTGTAGCTGCTCCTCGTCCAAAGCAGCCAAGGCAGGGAGAGGCTGGGGGGAATTGGGATGGAGCTGCCCCTGAGGCTCTGTTTGGGCTCTGCACCCTGCCTGCCTGGAGAGCTTTTCCCCAGGGAGCCTTGTCCATCTCTGTTGCTGCTTCAGGAGCAAACCATCCTGGTCAGGGTGCAGGAAGCACTGCTGGGTCCACTGAGGCTGTCCCCATTCACTTGTGGTGCTGAAAAGAAGTAGGAGTTGGTGGTGCTGGCTTGGGAAGTGCTGCCACCAAGGCTGTGCTTTGATTTGCCTCCATGCACACAGAGCTCATTTTGGTCTGCAATCACCTGGGAATGCCACAGGAGCTGGGAATCCTGCATCCCCTGCTTGCTGCAGTTCATTCAAATCCCCCAGCCCTAAACAAGAACTCTTCAAAGCCGTGTGCTCCAGGAGCTGCAGCGCTGGGTCATGTATAAAACATGACCCTGCACAAACCAGCCTCTGTGGGCAGCTCAGATCTGGCCAGCCTTGAAGTAATGCTCAAAACAAGGGGTCTCCTGCCTCTTCGGCACAGCCTGAGACTCCTTTAAATAAAAAAGTGACACTGGGTTTGGTCAATAGGATCTGATTTGTCCCTTGGAATGGGAATTATTGCCTGACTGATGGCAGCAGTGCCTCTGGGATGGTGGGTTTAGCTGCACATTAGCAGGAGTTACTTGGTGTAAAGTAGGCAGAAAACACGCCAGCCCAAGCAATTTGGCCAAACTTTCTATTTCTCTGTGTTGCAGGGACAGGGAGGAGCTCCCCAGGCCAGGCTGAAGCTCTCAGTGCTGGTGGCTGCCTGGGGCACCCTGTCCCCCTTGGAGAGGGCTCAGGAGGTGGGAGAATTCCCCTTTTCTGCCCATTTCTGAGGGAGAAATGTGCTGCTTTCACGGTGCTGTGAGCTGGCTGTGAGGCTTGAGCAGGAGCCCTGCACATCTGGGCTGTCCCATCACTGCTGCACATTTCCCTGGGCTGCAGTTTCAGCTATTGCAAGGTAATAATCTGGCACAATCAGCTAAAAAGTTGAATCAAACCCCATTCTTCCTACCTGTGCTATTCCCTGAGTAAAAGATCTTTCATTAAATTTTTACTCTCTCTCATTAAATTTTTACATCTTACATTCTTGGTGGGTTTTGTTCCCCTTTTCTGTCCCAGGAGAAATTTTCCCCAAATAACAAGTGGTCTCATGATTTCAAAATCTGTACTTTTTTTTTTTTGAGTGTTGTACTTTTCTTTCCTCTCTACCTTTTGCTGCCTGGACTTCCTCCAGGGATGTTGTTTTCAAGATTTATTCTGCAAGATTTATTCTTGCAGCTCTTTCAGCAGGATGGCCAGCAGCAGGCTTAGGGGAAAAAAAAAACCTCAAAAACCTCAGGATTTCATGTTGCTTGACCTCGGGAGCCCCAAGTGTTAAGAACCCAAAAATAAACACTGCCAGATCTTGGGAGGTGGGAGCTGGTGACCTTGTAGTGCATGTTTGGAGAGACTTGTGCTGCAGTTCCAGGTTCCTGCTGGTCTCTAAAATGTTGTGCTGCACCTTGACATCTAATGAAGGCATGGGAGGTTTGGGTTTTTTAAATTAATATAATAATTAATATTATAT
>VZRZ01001147.1:283621-296247 GCA_013398175.1 Climacteris rufus
TATCGTTTTAATATATAATATTGATATAAAATAAATATATATTATATAATTACATTTATATAATTACATATAAATATATAATGATTTTATATTTAATGTATTGTTTAATTTTATTTATAATTATAATTTTATATAATTATTTTTATATTTAATTTATGATATTTATATATAACATAATATTATAATAATATTCTGTTTTTCATTAATACTATTATTATTATTATTATTATTATTATTATTATTATTATTATTATTATTATATTCTGGTTTAGGCCCCAAAAGCCAATGAAATCCCCGAGGTACCTTATGGTTTCTTCCCAATATCCCATCTCACCCTGCCCTATTCCAGTTTAAAGCCATTCCCTGTGTCCTGTCCCTCCATCCCTTGTGCCAAGTCCCTCCCCAGCTCTCCTGGAGCCCCTTTAGGCACTGCAAGGGGCTCTGAGGTACTAATTTTTGAAGATATTCTGAGTTATTACCTTTATCTCTCTGACAGTGCAGTTTGTCTTCAAAACTTGCCAAGTTCTCAATCTTCATGGTGGCATCCCTTGGGAGATGCCAGGGATGTTCACAGAACAAGGTATTTCCTTGTACCAGGAGGATTTTATTCACTGGAGCTGTTTCCTGCCAGAACACTTCTGCAGCTGATGAGACAAGCTTGGCTTGCTGATATTCTGGTGTGAACTGGGAATAATTCTTCTGGTTTCTCTGCAGTTGTTTTAACATACAGTAGTAGAAGAATGGAGTTCTGTGAGGGCATTCACAGGGCAGGGATATTGGCAGACAGCACACCTGGACCACACAGTCAAAAGAAACCTTCTTGACCTCAGGAGATAGCCTTAGACTTTATTATTCTTGCAAAAAAACCACATTTCTCCTATTCTTTCTCTTCTGCAGACTTGTCCAGAGGTTTCCCTGCAGGGATTTAGGTCATGTATTTCAGAAAGGGGACACCTGCAGACTCTGGGGTGCTCCCCGTGCCCCAAGCCTGTGGGGTTTGGTCACCTCGGGGTTGTAGGGGGCTGGTGCCAGCTCAGAGATGGCACAGGGAGCTCACAGAGGGGATCTGCCCCAGGACACCAAGTTCAGGCTCTTCCCTGCAGCCCAGCCCTGGCAGGAGCAGCCCAGGAGCTTTGTGGCTCTGGGTTTCCATGGTCTCTGCTCCAGTGGATCCATCCCCCAGCAGAGCCAAAGGCACCTCCTCAGCCTTTATTTCCCAGGATGAACGAATTCCTGCTTCTGCATGCACTGCAAGTGTGGGAGTCCCTCTGATCCAAGGCTGCTGAAGCCTTTGGGAAGCCTCTCCCTGCTTTGCTGGTCCTTGGATGTTCATGGAAAAGTTCATTCTGGCTGTTCCTGGAAAAGCTGGGGATCATGGGCTGAGCCAGTGCAGCCTGGCCCCAAGTGCAGGAGCAGGGATCCTGCATTCCCTTCATCCCCCAGCATCCCTGGGAAGGGCAGGACACACCACACCAGCTGGGGCTGACTTGTGCTGTGTTTTCCAGGTGCTTCCCCTTCCCCTGGGCATGTTTCCCTTCCCCTTGGATGTTTTCCAGAGCAAAGAGGGGCTGCCCTCAGTGGCAGCAGCTTTCTGGCCAGCAGGGTCTCAGGAATGTGCCAGTCAAGAATTAAATCCCCCCACACTCCCAGACACTTCTGCTGCCCATCCAGGCCAGCTCTGCTCACAGCCCTGTCCCTTCTGCTCCTTCTCCTCTGTGGTGCTGAAAATCCAGAGCTATTTTTGCATCTGCAATTAATTAAGGAAGGATGGTTGATTATCTTCTAAATATCATATTCACCCACATCTTCAGGGAGAAGAGAGCTTAGTGAAACTTCATTTCCCTGGGTGCCTTTGTCCTGTGGTTGATAATTATTTTTAAACTGCCCGTCATGTTGTGAGCTGGGTTGTTGTGGAGTTTTTTTGCAGTTGTCAAAATGTCAATTCTAATGAAAATCTCCACAGACACGCAGTACCTAAGTGATTTAAGCCTTTAGGCTAAACAGGCTGCTGGTAAAATGCTGCTCATTTTCAGATGAGTCAGAAAGGTTTGTGTGTGTCTTTTTTGTTTTTAATATATTTTTGTTTCGTTGGAACGTCTTCATCAAAATTGGTTGTTGGAGGGGTTTTTTTTTTTCTCTTTTTAGAGGCTAAGCTGCTGCCTGTCAGCTCACCACAAAGCTGTTTGGAATTCAGCATCTTGCACAGCAGTCACATTTGGGGAAAAGGAAGTTCCTGTGTAATAACAATAATTGAAAATTAATAGTAGATTAAATTAATACATAATTAGAAAACACTAATGCTCCCTGTGAACAAAGGCTGATTCCTATAGGAGCCTTATGAGCTGAAGAGGGAAAGTGTAGGAAGCTTTCCCTGGGCCCTGTCTATTCCAGCCTGCAGATCATTAAAGCAATTATAATTTCACAGAGGTTTGATCTGGAATTGATTTCTTTGTGATAATTCAATTTGGAGGCTTGCTTCCTCCAGGGGAGCAGATGACAGAAGATGAAGTGTGTAATTCCTGAGCAGCCTCTGCAGGCAGGGGGAGGCTGGGACCCACCCAGGGAGGGACCTGGGTGGAGGGTGGGACCTCCTGGAATTTAATTGGGAGATCATCAATCAGTTGGGTGGGAGGTGCAGAGGGATGGGTGTGGGGTTTGGGTCCCTGCAGCCCTTAGCTGTGCCAGGGGGGTTTGGGTTGGAGAGCAGGGAAAGTTTCTTCCCCAGAGGGTGCTGGGCACTGCCCAGGCTCCCCAAGGAATGGTCCCAAGGCTGCCAGAGCTCCAGGAGAGTTTGGACAGCACTGCCAGGGGTGCCCAGGGTGGGATTGCTGGGTGTCTGTGCAGGGCCAGGGGTGGGACTGGATGATCCCTGTGGGTCCCTCCCAGCTCAGGATATTCCATGACTCTGATTCTGTGATTCTTGCTTGAATCCACAGCCCGTGGGGAAACCTTGGAAGATGGTGGGGGTGTCCTGCCACATGAGCCCAGCTTGGTGTTTGCAGCCTGGCAGCTGCTTTGGGCTCATCCTGATCCCCAAAAGCCACCACAGCCCTGTCTCCAGCTGGTAAATCCAGGGCATTTGGCCCTGGTGATCATGGAATCCTGGAATGCTTTGGGCTGAAAGGGCCCTCAAAGCCCATCCAGTGCCATGGGCAGGGACACCTTCCACTGTCCCAGGCTGCTCCAAGCCCCGTCCAGCCTGGCCTTGGGCACTGCCAGGGATGGGGCAGCCACAGCTTCTCTGGGCACCCTGTGCCAGGGCCTCCCCACCCTCCCAGGGAGGAATTTCTTCCCAAAATCCCATCCAGCCCTGCCCTGGGTGAGCCATCCCCTGGCCATGGAGGAGCTCATGGGGATGCAGGGATGTGCTGTCCTGCTGCTTCACTCACAAATTTGCTGCTGCCAGGTCCTGCTGGGCTTGTGAAGGATCTTTTGCAGTAGCCAGCCCTGGGAGCTGAGATAAACAGAGAGAGATGAGGAGGAGGAAGAGAGGAATGAAAACGAAGCACAGGACAGCAAAACACGGGAGGCACAGCAAATCCAGTGCAGCAGGGAAAACTGGGGCCTCATGAAAAATAATGATAAAGTTTGCTCAGCAGCTGCTGAGCTCCATCCCTCCCCTCCCAATTAGGCTGCATTAGTGGCTTGTGGGAAGTACCACAGCCTCCTGAAACTAATAGAGGCAGAAAGAGCTATTCCTTAGTGAGTTTGCTTTCTTCTTGGCCCAACACAACATTGATGTTTTATTTTTGTAGCTTTGTGCACAAACCCCCTCCATTTCCCTAATCTCTGAGGCTGTGTGTTTGGGAATCCTGGAGGAACAGCTACTCAGCCTGGGGTTTTGTTGCTGCCTATCTCATTCTGTTTGTGCAAGTTGTGACTTCAGCTGCTGCTCTTTTCCAGGGCTTCAGAAAAAGAATAAATGGAACCTGTTCAGAAAAGAAAGAAATTTAGAGACTTTTAGCTTTAATTGCATTCATTAGGCTTGGTGGTGATAATAAGGGAATGTCAGGGAAAGATGATTTTAAAAAAATCCGTTATTTCAATCAAAGGTAGGCAGGAAGGGTTCATGGTTGATTATATAACACTTCTCAGTAGCAAGTGCTTATTCAGTGACTGCATTTATTTTGATTTATCTTGTCTGGATATTTAGTGAGAGGGGGGGAAAGCAATCTCAGCCCTGCAGGAGTTGTGCCTTAGACTGGTTTGGGTTGGAGGGAACTTAAGGCTCATCCAGTTCCACCCCCTGCTGTGGGCAGGGACACCTTCCACTGTCCCAGGTTGATCCAAACCCTGTCCAGCCTGGCCTTGGGCACTTCCAGAGTTCCCCCTGAGTGCTGTGGGCACAGAGAGGCAACATCCCAGTTATGGTGGGTGCTTTGCTGTGGGGAGCTGGGGCTTGCCCTGCTCTGCAGGAGGTTCCCCCAGTGCAGTTACTGGGAGGACACGAGATGTCCCCAGTCTTGGGCTGATGGGGGAAGCCCTAGGAGGGGATCTCAGGCCCTGGGGTTAGGGGTTATCCCTGCTGCCAGCTGCCAGGAGAAGGGATGTGACCCCTCATGGGGCTCTGGGATCTCCACAAGTCCCTGCCAGGAGGGGCAGCCAGGAGGGATTGGGCTCTGCTCCCAGGGAACAGGGACAGGAGGAAGGGGAACAGCCTCAAGTTGTGCCAGGGGAGGTTTAGGTTGGCGATGGGGGAAAATTTCTTCCCTCAAAGGGTGGTCAGGCACTGGAACATCTTCCCAGTGCAGTGGTGAGTCCCCACCCCTGGAGGGCTTTAAAATCCATGTGGATGTGGCCCCTGGGGACATGATTTAGTGGTGGCCTTGGCAGTGCTGGGGAATGCTTGAACCTGGTGATCTGGGAGGTGTTTTCCAGCCTCAATCCCTCAGTGATCCTTTGGCTGTGACTCTTCCTTGCTGTGATCCAGAGATGGGGCTTGGGCTGTCCCAGCCATGCTCAAGCCACACTGGCTGCCCCTGCAGCAGGGATTGGGGGCTGAAGGGCCTCTAATGCCAGGGGGGACCTTTTCTGTCCCCTCTGCTGCATCCCTTTGAAGGCATCTCCCCCAGAGCAGTGCCCAGGGCTGCTGCTGCTGGTGAAGGGTGTGATGAGCAGCCCCCCAGTGCTGCCTCTGGAGAGCTCCTGGAAGTGGGAGTTTGTCTGTAAGAGACTCTTACACCTCAGTGTGTGACATCTTGACAAGAACATCCGACAGCCTGAAGGTAGTACTCACAGGATAACAACAAATTTGGAGAAGCTGGTGTTTTCCACTTCACTGAGGGGGTGTGCAGCACCATTCACGTTGCTGGGCATGTCAATAACATGACACACAAAATGGGAGTTGTTTTGCTGCTTGTTTTGCTGCTTTGAAATACTGGTTCCCAAAAAACAAAAAAAAAAAATCAAACCTTTCCTTTGCTTTCACTTTTCTCGTTAGGAAGAAAAAAAGCCTCTAATTGTATATTTTCTTTCAGGAAAATGGAAGGTTCTGTTTTTGATTCTTTCAGTTTTGTAAAACTCCAGGTGCTGAGGTTGCTGCACACATGGGTGCTGTGGCTTGGGCTTTCTCTGAGCTGCATCATTCAGCTGCAGTGAAAAGGGACAGAGCAGGGCTATTTCTGTCACAGAATCATGGAAGGGCTTGGGCTGGAAGGGATCTTAAAGCCCATCTCATCCCACCCCTTGCCATGGGCAGGGACACCTTCCACTATCCCAGGTTGCTCCAAGCTCCATCCAGCCTGGCCTTTCTTCCTGCAGGTTAAGTGTATCCAGAACAGGAATTCTGGTCCATTCCAGGTCTGTTGCTGGAGCTGAGGTGGTCCCTGGGCAGTGGTGGCTCTGGGACTCAGCACCTCGGTGTGCAAAGGGCATCCTTCAGCTCAGGTTGTGTCCTGAGCAGGTTCCCCCTGGAGCAGGAGGTGAGGGCTGTCTGCACGTTTTTTTCATCACCAAGCAGTGCACACACAGAGGTTATTCCTGGCTGGAGCAGCTCCTGAGTGCTGGGCTGCAAGCACCAGCCTGGGCTCTCCTCCTGGGCTCTCTCCTGCTGTCACCCACAGAAAGGATGGAAATGCATCCCAGAGGGTCACACCTGCCCTGAGACAGCTCATTTTTCACCTGGCACCAAGATGAATCTGTGTGATAACAAGCTCCAGTATATTATAAAAATGTTGGTTCAAGCAGCCGGGTCAGACTGAGCAAATTGGCTCTGACCTCACTAATTCAAGACCCCAATTAATTCCATGTGGTTGGGGGAAGCTGTGGGAGGAAGGGCTGGGCTTTGCTGCTCTCCAGGGCACAGCCTGGATTGTGGAAAAGGAGCTGGACTCTGAGCAAGGACTCTGGGACCAAAATGAATGATGGCTTTATACCTAGAGCTGCCTGTGGCTGAGCAGTGGCTCCATCAAACCTGCTCTTTCCTGAAAGGCAAAATGTTGGTGACTATACAAAATAAAAAGTTTGGGAGGCTGTTTGCTCGGGGGGCTGTCAGCAGATGTTAACTCAGACTGCACCCTCCCCAGTTTGGGAATGGGATGAGCACAGTGCTGCCCCAAATTGAGCTATTGCACATTTTTCACCCTAGAAAACAGCTGTGAAAAGAGAACATCATTGCATGGAGGTTCTCATTCTGCAGAGGGATTCACATTTGCAAGGACCATTCCTTGTAGGTGGAACCCCCAGACTCCTCATGGAATTTCATGCTTGGAGGCCCCACAGTTGCAGTATCCCAGGTGCTGCAGCTGGATCTCACCTGAGCCATGTGCACACAGATCCTTTCCAGTGCCCCTGGAAAGGTCTGGCTTGGATTGAAACAAGATATTGTGCTGCTGGAGGCGAGGTTTGAATTGGATTCCTTCAGCTTTTGGTGAAATGAGAGGTCAGTTTGTGTGGGGACAGATCCCCAGGTGGATGCCCCATCCCAGCACCCTGGGCAGGGAGGGGTGATGCTCCTGGCTGTGTATTCCTGGATCCCACTCTTGCCTTGCTCTGACCCCCTGATAGGCACAGTGTGATTGCATTTATGTGATCTGAAGTGCTGAACTGCTTTTAAAACTGTTGGAAGACAAGGAGAATTGCTGGGAGGTTGTGGGTTTAGGAGCTGAGTCCTGGCTGGCTGGGTGTGAGGAGCTGAGCTTATGGAATTTGGAGTGGATTTAAGGGCAGCAGCTCAAGGACCTCACAGGGATGCTCTGCTTGTCACCAGCGCGGAGCTGGGAGAGGAGGAAGAAGCCTGTGGATTTGAGAGCTGGGATCTCAGCCTGTGTTTTGAGAATCACAGAATGTCCTGAGCTGGGAGGGACCCACAGGGATCATTGATCCAACCCCTGGCCCTGCACAGACATCCAACAATCCCACCCTGGGCATCCCTGGCAGCGCTGTCCAAACCCTCCTGGAGCTCTGGCAGCCTTGGGACCATTCCCTGGGGAAGCACCCTTTGGGGGAAGAACCTTTGGGGAGCTGCAGTGAGCAGCTTGTGTGCTCTGCTCCTCCTGCACACTCAGCTCCCTCCCCTCCCCTGCCCTGCCCTGCCAGGCTCCTCTGCCCCCCAAATCCCCTGGTTTCACAGGGGCCCTACACCTACAGCAGGGAAAGGGCACTGCCAGGCCCAGGGTCCCTGGCTGGGTGGGCACCGATTCATCCACGGTCAGCACTGCCCTGTACCCCGGCAGGGATCAGCCTGAGCCCCACTGAAGCCTTTTCCTGGTGTCCCAGAGGACCTGCAGGCTCCTGGTGGGAGGGAATTGCTCATCTGCACAAGTGGATTTCTGGCCTGGTGGAGAAATGCCCATTGCAGCCTGCTGAGCTGGAGTGAGAAGGGCACAGATGTGCCCAGGCCCTGCCAGGGCCTTCCTGCATCCCTGGGGAGATGGGCCAGCATCACAGGGAGCTTTGGGCTGCACTGGCACAAAAACCCCAGCAGTCCTCTGCTGTGCTGCAGATATTAATGAGACATTGGAGCCACAGTGTGGATGAAAAGGAAGTGGAATATGGGGTGATCTGTAGGGCTCAGGGCAAATTTAGCAGCGTTTTTGCTGTCAGAGAGGTGAGTAATGAATGGGAAAAAACAGGGGAAATTGCCTGGTGTTGGGAAGCTGGCAGGGTCTCTGAGGATGCAGAGGAGATGTGGTGCAGCAGCCAGAGGAAACATGAAGCCTCTGTCTGCTCTTTGCTGCTCCTGTGAGCCCTGGGCTCCAGGGCAGTCTCTGGGTGCTTTTGCAGGCACAGCAGTGCCACCAGTTCAGTGTCTCTGCTCTCTGACCCTGGGTAATCCATGGAGCAGCCCAGCATGGAAGAAGAGTTGATGTATTTTGATTTTTGTCCAGTTCTGAACTGGCACCACACTTCATAAAGACTCAAAGTTATTTTGTAGAATGAGAGAGGAAAATCTTCCAGGCTGGATACTGGTGCCAAACAACTCCAAAGCACATTTGGAATTGGATGATTTGAATGTGGCCAGTAACGTGGAATTTAAATGAGAAAAGAGGGAAGCAGTTCTATGGATTTTAATATTTCCATTGTCCCAGTGCTTCATCTTTAGATTAAATGAAATGTATACCCTTGTAGAAACACTGTGGGGTTTGGATTTGATTTTGTTTGGGGTTTGTTAGAGTAGGAGATAGCTGAATATCCAGGATTGTTGTTCCTCCTTGGCCATACATCCCCAGAAGGAAGCCAGGCTTGGACTGCAGGGTTGGGTTTCTGCAGAAGGGACTTTGTGCCCAGTGAACAGATGGGTTGGGAAACTTGGCTGGGCACAAAATGTCTCATGGAAACTTGTTCTTGTGGAAAGATTATGTTGTTTTTTTTGAGATGAGGGGCCACAGGGACAGCAGGACAGCAGGTGGGTGAGGGGAGGCTGTCCTGGGGGCACCTCCTCTGTGGTTCTGGGGCAGTTGTTGTGGGATGTGGGAGTGGGATGTGATGTTCTCAGTGCAGTTGTGGCTCTGCAGGTGAGGCCAGGGCAGCACAGGTCAGCTGGAAAAGTGGTTTGGGCTCCCTGGAAGTGAGAGGTGTCATATGGAGGTAAGATTGTACTTCAGAAACCATGCTGAACAGCCAGACTTTCTGTGGAGCCCAAGTGTCTCCCTGATGTGTGTCTGACTTGGCATTTTAATGAATTCCAAGGGTGTTGGATCACCTGCATTCCCCGGGTGCTTTTGAAGAGCCAGGCCCAGCAGCAGGAGGGGATCACAGAATCCTGTAATGGTCTGGGTTGGGAGGGCCCTTGAAACTCATCCAGTGTGACCCCAGCCACGGGCAGGGACACCTTCCACTGCCCCAGGCTGCTCCAAGCCCTGTCCAACCTGGCCTTGGGCACTTCCAGGGCTGGGGCAGCCACAGCTTCTCTGGGCACCCTGTGCCAGGGCCTCCCCACCCTCCCAGGGAAGAATTTCTCCCCAATATCCCATCCAGCCCTGCCCTCTGGCAGTGGGAAACCATTCCCTGTGTCCTGTCCCTCCAGCCCTTGTCCCCAGTCCCTCTCCAGCTCTCCTGGAGCCCCTTTAGGCCCTGGCAGGCGCTCTGGGATCTCCCTGGAGCTTCTCCTCTCCAGGTGAGCCCCCCCAGCTCTCCCAGGCTGTCCCAGAGCAGAGGGAATCCAGCCCTGGGAGCATCTCCGTGGCCTCCTCTGGACTCTCTCCAGCAGCTCCAGGTCCTTCCTGTGCTGGGACCCCAGAGCTGGGGGCAGGGGCACTGCAGGGAAAAGCCTCCTCTCCACACACACCAGTAGGAATCCCAGGTTGATATTCCTGCCTCAACAAGACCTTTACATTTTCTAAGCAGCACAGATCAGCTCCCCTGCAAGAATCAGAAATCCTCTTCCAAGCTGTTTTCCTTTAAGCCAGTGGGAATGGGAAATCAATTTAGGACAAACTGGGCTAAATCAATCCACAGAGGAGGCTCTTTGAAATCAAGGAAGTTCTTGATCTCCTCCCCTGGCATCTTGGCACAGAGCTGCTCCCGAGGGCACTGGGCTGGGGACTGGTGCGTGGGTCAGGGTGTGCTGAGCCCTTTTTGGAGGGTGCCACAAATCCCACTGCTGTCTGGGGAGGTGAGGGCACTGCTGCTGCTCCTCGAGGATGGGCACAGACCTCTGCAGGAGGTGTGGGCAGGTTTGCCCTCTTGGGACAGGACTGCCCAGGGAAATGCATGTGGCTGCAGTCTGAGAGGCAGAGGCGTCTCTCCGTTGCTGCAGGGTAATTTCAGAGGGGATTTCAGCTGGCAGTATCCATTACCAGAGCCAGGCATGGCTGCAGCCCTGCAAGGCACCTTTGTCCTGTAATTCCCTTGAAGGTAATTACCTTTGTCCTGTAATTACCACCGTGTTACACCCCTGCCAATCTCCCCGTGACTCTTCCCTCCCACCACACAGACACAGATTTAGCATCCCTTTCACTCCCAGAGGACGAAACAGTGATGGACAGGCAGTCTCCTTGGGAGGGGATGGGGGGAGCAGGAGGGATTTGTGTCAGGGCCCTCTTGGATCAGGTTTCCATAGCTGCTGGCTGCAGGAGCAGAGCCCAGCAGGTTCCTGTAAATCCATAGCAGCTCCACCTCTGCAAGGACACAGCAGGATTGTCACTGCAGGGATGGCAGCGGGGGGGGGGGCTCTCCCTTCCCTCTCCCAGCTGATCTTTGCAGGATCCAAGCTCTCATCCATGCCTGGGGCTGCACAGCCCTGTCTGAAGGACCACAGGGAGCAGTGATCCCTCCCTTTGTGCTGGGGAGGAGTCCAGAAAGGGGTCTGGGGAGAACAGGGGTGTTGGCAGCACGAGGAGGAAGCTGCTGGGGTTGTCCCAGCTGCTTGGGCAAAGAACAGCGCTCAGGACCTGAGTGAGATTTTTTGGAGCTGATGGATGCTTGGCACGGGGAGAAGCCCATGTTAGGGTGTTCCCTAAGGGGGACCCTCTCCAAAACCTTTGGGGCTGTGCTCAGGCCGTGCACCCAGCTGCCTCCATCTGTCTGGGCAGGAGCAGCCACGTGTGTCCTGCAGTGAAGTGAGCCAGGAGGGCCCTGCAGAGCTGCTGAGCCAGCAGGGGACAGCTCCAGCTGCCTCGTGGCTTTGCTGACCCTGGCTGACCCAGCAGGTCCCCTTGCACAGCCCCACCGTGCTGGGGACAGGGGTAGGAAGGGACCTCCAAAGGTTTTCTCTTTCTTGGACTCCTCTAGAGAGCTCAGGAGAGCTGTGTGGGGATGCAGGTGTGGAGTTTGGAGCTGCTGTGGTGGAGGATTCACAGCCCATCCCTGAGTCCTGACCTGCATAAGCTGCCACGTGGCTGAGGGCCTTGGTGAGCAGCTCCTGGGATGGATTTTGTGCAAGAAGCTAGTGGGGAGCTGCAGTGATGCCCACAGTACATGTTACAGATAGCACACATGCTGGTCTGGTTTAATGAGTAGTTTTGGACTAAAACTGAAGGATTTCTGCTTTTAAGTCAAGTGAAATGAACTTCTCTAGTAAGTCTGTCTACTCTACCCCTGTTCTTGGAGTCCTCAGGAGCCTCCAGTGCCTAAAGGAGCATCAGGAGAGCTGGGGAGGGACTTTGGACAAGGGCCTGGAGTGATAGGACAAGGGAATGGCTTCCAACTGAGAGAGTGGGTTTGGACTGGATATTGGGAAGAAATCCTTCCCTGGGAGGGTGGGGCGGCCCTGGCACAGGGTGCCCAGAGAAGCTGTGGCTGCCCCATCCCTGGAAGTGTCCAAGGCCAGGTTGGACAGGGCTTGGAGCAGCCTGGGACAGTGGAAGGTGTCCCTGCCCATGGCAGGGGTGGCACTGGATGGGCTTTAAGGTCCCTTCCAACCCGGACCATGCTGGGATGATGCACTGGGAGCAGATCTCCAAGGACTCAGAAGCTCCTGGTGGGTGCAGGTTCCTGTGCACCAGCCCCTGCTCCAGACAGGAGGTGTCTCCTGAGCTTGTTCACCAAGTGTTTTTTGATGAAGAGCTCTCAGACTTGTTCAGCTTCAAGCAGTGTTTGAAATTCAAGCTTTGCTCCTTGTCTGTGATTGGCCTGCGCAGTTGGAGGGCCCCTGAGAGTCACTCAGGGCTGTGATTGCAGTGAGCAGAGGAGCACTTGGAGCCTGGCAGCTGGAAGGGGAGCAGGAAAAGTGTTATTCCCACAAACAGGAATGGGACATACTTGAGTAGCAGGGACCACATACCTAAGGGGAAGCTGTGGAAGAGGAAGAAAAAAGATTTTACCACATAATTGGAGTCTCACCTGCTTGTGCAATTAAACATTTTGTCTGCATTAACTCCAGACACGACTGCAAACATGTATTAGGGTCCTTCAAATATTTGTGAAGGACCTTCTGTAAAGTGCCCCTTCATCAATTGCTCTTGTCCTCGTGAGTGAGTTGTTTGTGTAACTGGTCCCCCTTTTCTGGAGAAGCAGTTTAATGGAAAAAACTCTTCAGGAGAAGCCATGGGCTTTGGGGCACTGGTGTCTCCACTTCCAGACCTGCTGTTTTCTCTCTCTTCCAGCTTTTTTCAAACCCTGTCACAACTTGTCCCAGCTGGATTTGAGCCAGTGTGGGTGTCACAGAGCCAGTGTGGGTGTCACAGAGCCAGTGTGGGTGTCACAGGGACACTGTAGGTGTCACAGAGCCAGTGTGGGTGTCACAG
>VZRZ01001147.1:313174-327622 GCA_013398175.1 Climacteris rufus
TGGACTAGCAGGACTTCAGGTGAATAAATCCTGGAGTTTGCTTCAGCACAGGATGAGTGAAGATTTCAGGGTGCCATCATTCTGGGCACAACTCATGGCAGGAAGATGGAGCAGTGAAAAGTTTTCAACAGTGGATTTTCTCTTCCAGTTCCCAGGCAGATGGAAGAAAGCAGGAATCACAGATTAACAAGATGATTTGGGGTGGGAAGGGACCTTAAAAACCATCCAGTTTCACCCCCTGTCATGGACAAGGACACCTTCCACTATCCCAGGTTGCTCCAAGCCCCCTCCAACCTGGCTTTGGACACCTCCAGGGATGGGGTCCTCAATTTCCAGTTCAGCAGGGTTTGCAGTCCTGGTGTTTTAATTGGTAGCATGGTTGGGTTTTTTCCTTTGGAATGTACATAGAAGAGAGAAAAAAATAAATGTAATCAGATAAAACTTCTTATCACAGAGGTAGGGGCTCTGCTGCTGTGTGATGGACCCCAGGGGACACCACATGCAGTAAATAAGGATCTTATTTGGAAATCTTATCCAGGAAACTCTAAATAACAGCAGGGAAAAGATTCACCTGAACTTCTTCAAATCAAAATGAGGTAGTTGAAGGAGAAAGGGAACTTGGGTTTGATCAGGTTTGTCTAAAACCATTTTCTGTTCCAGCTTACTGTACCTGCCCATGGTGGTAGTGAGAATATTTTGTCCTATTGTGATACAAAGTAGGACTAAACAATTTTGGCACACATACATTGATACACTGACCTGGCTAAAATCCCTTTTCTGCATGAATAAGACAGCTACTGTACCCTAATTCCATGGACCAGGATTTAACTCAGCAAATGAAACTGTGGGATCCAGGAGCATTGAAGAAATACATGGGTTTTTTACTATTGAATACATTTTTGCCAAGAACATTGCCAGAAATTTTTCCAAGTTTTGTTTTGGCTGTTGGCATATTACATTTTGTTTGAAAGTGTGGACCCTTCTTTTTAAACAAGGTATTTACTGTAAGTGGAGTAAAGTGTCTTTTATGCAGCAAGTTCTTCACTTTCACAGGACTCCTGAGCCCCTGAGCACTGCTGGCTGATTATTTGCTCTTTCATTTTTCACTTCTCCCTGCAGTTATTGGTGGCACACAGAATAAAGGTTGATTCCAGCAGGAGCTGCCCAGCTCCCTGTTCCTTGGGAAATACTTCAGTGGGGAAATACCTGTCATTCAGGCAATTGGAGAAGAACACAGAGAGCCTCTGGAGAGCAAGGAAAGCTGATGAAAATGCCCATTATTCTGGGAATGCAGGGAAAGGCACAGAAATACCTGTTATTGAGCCCATCCATACAGGGCTGGGAGGGCACGGAGCATCCTTGGTGGCTCAGCAAAAACAGGATGGCTCAGAAAATGCCCAGAGTGGAGGGGGCTGTGAGGGCTCTGAGCACAAATAAATGCAGCCTCTAATCAGCTGCTCAGGTCCTTACCAGCTCGGGCAGCTCCTGTCCTGCCAGGATTAGGGGGGCAGCCTGGTAAGCCACGATCTGTGCTGACCTTCTTAGCACCCCGTGGGCCGGGGAAGGAAGCCACGTAAGAGCTGCTTAAATTAGAGGAGACCAGGTCAGGAGGAGGTGGCAGAGCCCAGTGGGGGCAGGAGCTGGGAAGGGCTGCAGGATGTGACCCTCCCAGGGCTCGTGGTCCAGCCTAAAACAGCCAAACTGCGACCAAATTCCCTTCTGTGCCTCAGGTGCCCCTGGCAGGGGATGGGTGGTTGGGTCACTCAGGCTGGAATTCATTCCAGAGGCTCCACAGGTGTTGAGAACCATCAGAAACCATCAGGCTGTGGAGGACACAAGCAGAAATTCCCTCCAAAACTCAGGCTCCCCAATCTTTATCTGCTGTTAAAACCTGGAACTCCTGTTGTGAGCAGGCTCCCTGGAAACACTGCCCCTGTCTGAGCTGAAATAACCTAATGGCACAGGCAGCACTTGGGAGGGGGTGGCTGGAGGATGTTCCCAAGCATCTGGAGGAGGTTTTGTCTGGAGCAGGGTCACACTTGCCCAGTGGCAGTGGGCTGGGAGGCAGACACAGGGTGGGAGGAGAGCTCCCCTCACACAGACCCCAGTCCCTGAGCACCCTCTGCAGGGAAGCAGATGAGTTTTGGGATGTTCTTGGCACGAAATCTGTTGTGAAAGCAGAGCACAGGATGGAGTCAGAAAATGGCTTGGTTTGGAAAGGACCTTAAAGCCCATCCAGTTCCACCCCTGCCATGGGTAGGGAAACCTCCCACTAGACCAGGCCTTGGGCACTCCCAGCATGGAGGGTTGTTTGATTGAGGATGAGCAGAGGTCATTTAGTGTTTCCATGCACCAGGAGTGGGGTCTGCAGGCTCAGCTCGTGGTGTTGTCCAGCTCTGAAGTTCTCAGGGATGGAGCCATCCCCTCCCTGGGCCCCACTGCCTGTGGGAGCTGAGCTGGGAGTGGGACCCAGGCAGTCCCATCCAGGGTCGGGTTTTGCAGTGGGAGCCAAGTCCTGACACACTGAGCTGCCATTCTTGATGCTGAAGCCTTCAGAGATGGACACTGGGTGAGTGAGTGGAGATGCTAATTAACCCTTTATAAGCACCCTCATGGCTCTGTCCCTGGGGTTAGCTGGGCTCCTAAATGAACAACTAAATTGCCTGAAGCTCTCAGCTGTTGTGCTAAGGCATAGGAAGGATGCCAGGTGATGGATGCAGGACAGGAGCTCCTGCTCAGGCCCTTCCTTCCAGCTGATGGTGCAATCTGTGAGTGGAAAGTTGTGTGGCTCAGTTGTCTCCTGTCTGAGCAGAGCAGTGTTGGGTGTTATTTCAGGGCTGTAAGGCTGAACAGAAAATCAGCAGCATCCTGTTTGATTCCTCAAACATGAGTTCACACAGCAAACGTGATGCAGTGCATTGCACCTGACCTGCTTTGGGCTGTAAGACTTGGAGAAGCCACAAAAACACAAGCACATGAATAATTTTAAACCTCTATGTTCAGTCAAAACTCTCACACTGAAAGAAAGCCATGGGTTAATAACACCTTCCTAAGCCAGTGATTCATCTCCAGAGCTGAGCTGGTTTTCTGTGATCAACCCAAATGTTTGATTCTTTTAAGAGCTGAGCAAGCAATTCACAGTGAGCACTCAGTTTTCTGCAAATCTTGATCTCAGTGAAATCTGATGTCGATTTAAAATATCTGATTGGGGGATTTTTGTTTTTCTTTCCTTATTCCTGGATTTGCTTTTGGAAACCATCTATTTCTCAGAGCTTCTCAAGGCTTGGAGGTTAATTCAGATGAAGGTGGTGCGTGAATGGAAAATGTAAAATCTTTTCCCATGATGATGGCACGAGTCCCTCCTTTTGCTGTGGCAGAGGGTGATGCCTGTGCTCAAGCTTTGGGTGAAAATGTTTGCAAAATGAAATCTTAGAAGTTTCTGAGTTGCTCCAGAGAGGAGGTTGGAGCTGCCCCAGGTGCTGGTGGGCATCCCCTGCCTGTGTGTGTGTGTTCATCCATGGGAACCCCCCTGGAGTGAGTCTGGGAGAGCTCAAGGGAGTGTTCACAGTGGCAGTGGGGTGGCTTGTGCTCACCAACACCTTCAGTCCCTAGGGAAACAAGCTGGTGGCCTGAAGGACTGAGGATGGTTCTTCCCATCTCTCTCTGAAGCACCAGTTCCTCTCCCTCTTGTCTTCCCCATCAGCTCTGAGGCGTTTCCTGCCTCTCCTGTCAAGAACCACTCGCTCTTCCCTGAAGCAGCAAATGGAGGGAAAGGGCAGGGGACAGGATTTAATGCCAGGTTTAAGTGTCTGCCTCAGGGTTCAGTTCTCCTCCATAATTTCCCAGGTTCCTTGTTCAGTCTGCTGGGCTCCAGCCAGCAAAGGCATCTGCTCAGTGTTGAGCTGGGCCTGGATTTAGAGTCAGAAATCACTGAGGGTGGAGAAGCCCTCTAAGACCATCAAGTGCAACCAAGCCCATCACTAATCCATGTCCTCCAGTGCAATCCCACAATTTCTCAGTTCTCAGCCCAAAATGGAAGAGTCTTTCTGCTCCAGCTTGCACTGGTGTTCTGCCCATGAACACATTAATCCGTGGGGTGTTTGGACACTGGGGACAGAAAACAAGGGAATCCTCAGTGCTGCTCCTTCTCTCTGCCCTCTCCTGACTGGATGCAGCTTTCTGGCTGCATCCCTGAGTCCTGGAGCTGGAATGTGAGTCAGAAAGCAGGAAGTTAACATGAAAATGCAAAAATAAATCTCCCTGCACAGCTTTTCTTGGCTTCCCCTTGCAAGGCTGTGTTGGTGTGTGCTGGATGGGGTACGATGGCTCTGGCCTTGGCAGGTGCATCAAGTATGGCATGGGAGTGTGGGTTTTATTCTTTGTTTTAAAGAGAAAAAGAAGAGTTAGCAAGAAGTGCAGAAAAGACAGAGAGATGGCCACAGTCCTTCATCGATAGGAATCCAGGCCTGAGATCTGCTTCCAGATTGGCCTGAACTGGAGATTTCAGGAAATGAGCCAAAAAGTTGCTTATTTGACTATTTCATCATCAGATGTGCTGCTTCCTTGAGGCACTGCCCTTTCCCAGGCAGTGCTGTGACAAAAGATGAGGTGAAACATAAAGGGACCTTGAGCTGCCTGGAGGGGTTGGGCTGGATGCCTTTCCCTGTGTGCTGTGACACCCAGAGGTTGGGAGAAGATGCCCCACACCTCCTGTGTTTATGATGAGCTGCCTGAGGTAAAATGCTAAAATCCTTTTTAGTTTCTTCCTGAGGGTGGAAATTGAAAAAAACAGGGTCAGGGGATCAGTGAGGGTGAGCTTGGGATGTGCTGGGCAACCTTGGAGGACTGATGTGGGTCCCCAGCTTTCCTCTGGGAGATGAACTCTGTAGAGATTCCCCAGGCAATGGTCCCGGCCCCGAGGCTGCCAGAGCTCCAGGAACATTTGGACAACACTCAGGCACAGGGTGGGATTGTTGGGGTGTCTGTGCAGGGCCAGGGGTTGGGCTGGATGATTTCTGTGGGTCCCTTCCAGCTCAGGACACTCTTACCCCTCCCAGAAGAGAGACAAAAAGGGAGCGTGGCAGCCTTGGTCTCTTGCCTGTTTTTCCTGTTTTTCTGGGATAAGCCTTGCAACCAAACCTTGATTCATTCCTCCACATCTTTCCCTGAAAGCCTGGGTTTGCTGTGCTGTCTGCAACCAGGAGCCCTGTGCCCTGTTCACCTCCCCTGGGTTATCTCCTCATAGAATCATGGAGCCATTAAGGGTGGAAAGGACCTCCAAATTCATGGAGTTCAGTCACCAACCCAGCCCTGCCAAGGCCACTCCTAACCCAGGTCCACAAGTGCCACATCCACTTTTTTTTTTTTGATACTTCCAGGGATGGTGACTCCACCACTGCCCTGGGCAGCACCTTCCAATGCCTGACCACCCTTTTAATGAAGAAATTTTCCCTAAAACGCAATCAACCCCCACCAGCACATCTTGAGGCCATTTCCTCTTGTCCTGTTACTTGTTCCCTGGGAGCAGAGCCTGACCCCCAGCTGGCTGCCCCCTCCTGTCAGGGAGTTGTGGAGAGCAATAGGAAATCCCCCTTTCCCCCTTCTGTTCCCATTTCCATTTCCCTGAGCCTGTACCTGCTCCCTGTTACGAGTTGGGTGCAATGAACCATCCCTTGGCTTTCCACAGTTCTGGTCCCAAGCCAAGGAGAAGTTTGTCGGGGCAGGGAGACGTTTGTGGGCCACTGAGCTTTCTCTGATGTTGTTAATTATCCATCACTTCTTGCCCTACTTTCCCTACAAGCTTTCCCTGCCTGATCAGTGCCCCACTGGGACTCGTGAAAAAGTCCTTGTGCTGCTTTTGGGCTGGGTGGCTCAGCCCCACAGAGGTGTTCTGACTCTGTTCCTTGTCTGACTTTCCTGTCACTGTCTGTGCCTTCATCTTGCTTGTACCCCTCCTGCTCTATCCAGAAAGTCTGCTGCAATTTTTTTATTTGCTTGTCATACCTTTGAATACCTTTATTATTTTTCTTCACTCCTCTGGCAGAGGTGTCTTTGCTTATAATCTTCTTAGCACGAGGCAGCCTGTTCATTTCAAAGAAAGCTGCTTTAAAGGCAGGTGTGAGCCAGACTTGGCCAATTCTTTCTTTTCCCCTGTGACTTGAAGGGCCTAAAAATATTCCTGTAATCATTTCCCAGACTCCCAGAATGGGTTGGGCTGGAAGGGACCTTAAAGCTCCTCTCTTGCAGCCCTGCCATGGGCAGGGACACCTTCACTGGACCAGGAGGTGCAGGGTTCACTGCTTCTCAGAGCCTGGAGATGCATCTGTGTTGTTTACCTGGCCCTCCCATGTGGTCACAGCCTTTACAGCCTCTGCCCTGGCTCCTACTACACTTCCCAAAGCCTCCTCTAAGCTCTGCACCAGCACCCATGTTTTATGCCTTGGTTATGCCTCCCTTCCTTTCAATTAATTTTCCACAGTGCCTTGCTCGTCCCTGTTGCCCTCTTTGATTTAATTTATTGCTCACTAGCCATCACAACACCTGGGCAAGCCTTTAATTTAGTTTTTTCCTGTGTCCTGTCCCCCTCTCTGTCCTCTCCCATTACTGATTTCTCCAGTTTGATTTCACCCTGCACTTGCCAGCGCTGTCCCCTACCCTTCCCTGCCACTCAGAATTGCTGGGATGAATTTTCCCCCCCATTAGTGACCTTCCTGCATTGTAATTCCTGGCCCAGCAGGGCTGGCATTGCTGCTTGTTGTGTCTCCCCTTTGCTTATGCTTGGCTTCCACCCCAAGTGAGCTGTAGGTGATTCCCATCCCATTGCTGTGATGAGGAAAAACTCCTTTTCCAACAAGTGTCCTCCAGGTGGAAGGGGCTCAGTGGCTGAAACTCACTGAGTTTCCTGCAGGCAGGGTGGTGTTCCAAGGACAGGGATGGGTCAGACTCTGCTTGGTTTCAGCTCTGAACAAGGAGAGAACCCTGTGCTCCCAGCAGCTCTGTATTCCTGCCATTATCCTGGAGATGAGGATGTGCAGCCAAACCTGCCCTGGAGAGCCCTGGCTGCTCCCAGCCCAGCCCTCGTGCTGCTCTCAAGCTTTTTCCTGCTCTGCATTTAAGCAACAAGGAAATTGTGGAAGGAAAGAGGGAATAAATGACTTTTCTTGTGTCTTTTAGCTGCCCTGTGCTTGCCACAGCCCAGCTCCCAGAGCTGGGTGTCCACAGGCTCAGACAAAGAGGGAACCCCCAGCTTTGCTCTGTGGCTGTGAGGAACTGAGGGCTCTTATTTGGCACCCATAAAGATCCATTTTCTTACAGCCCAGTTCCTGCCATTAGCACAATGGCTTTGGAAAGCACATTACTGCAGATGCACGGGGTATTTTGTCATCTGTGGCCCTGGGATTTGCCAGCTGAGCCCAAAAGTGGGAAAGGGGTAAGAGGATGGGAACCATCTGTTTGTTAAAAACACCCAGCAAGGCAAGGTCTCGAGCTATTACCTGCTTTCCTGTAGAACAGGCACGAAACACAGCAGGCTGAGGCTCAAAACTCTGATTATCTACATGGTTCTCTGAGCTGTTGATGCTGAAAAATGCTCTGGTTAGAGCTGTGCTCATGTATGGGATTTCCATGGGATGTTGTGTCACTGAGCTGGTTCTGTCTGAGGGAGGAGCAGGCTGTACAAAGGGTGGGTTTGAAACTGGCCCTAGCAAAGGACAGGGTTGGATAGGTCGTGTTCTTTGGATCCTGGGAAAAGGTTCTTGTCCCAGGGCACTGCCCAGGCTCCCCAGGGAGCTTCCAGAGCTCCAGGAGGGTTTGGACAGCGCTCCCAGGGACAGGCTGGGGTTGTTGGGGTGTCTGTGCAGGGCCAGGGGTTGGATCAATGACCCTTGTGAGTCCCCTCCACCTCAGGATATTCCATGATTCTGTCATTCCACCTCCTGACTCCCAGGGCATCCAACTGGCAATCCCTTGAGTGAAACAACCCTGGGATATTATCACCATGTGGAAAATGAGGAAATAGAGCAGGCAGTGCAAGGGTCATGTCAAGCTTAGAAGATCTCAGACTCGGAGAAACCAAGGGAACATTGCTGCTTCAATTGATATTTGGTTATAAATAGTTGGAGTTCTGCAGTGAGGAATTGGCAGGGTTAGATTTGGTTAAGGAATAAAATATGGGAACTATAGGACTAAAATAGGAGGAGCTGGCTGCTGCACTCAGCAGAGATGTGTGGGAAATGTGGGAATTCAGCTCCAGCCTCAGGCAGGCCTTCCAGGTTCAGTGCCACAGCCCTTTGTTGGACTTGTTCATTCCACTGATTTTATTCTATTATTTCTCTTCTATTCTTTTCTTAGTTCTCCTTATTGCCCATTTTCCCTTTTTCAGCTAAGTTTAACATTGCAGGTAGGATCACCCTATAAATCCTGGAGGTAGGTCAGCTCCCTGATGCTGGCAGGGAAATCTGTAGGTGCTTGTGAAGTGCTGACCCTTTTTCCAAATTAAGAAGCTCTCCTTGTCCATCTTCAACAATTTTTATCAATGCACAAGAAAAGGAGACCAGCTCCCTTCTCCCTCTATCTCCAGATGCAGAAATATCCTTTTTTAATGTAGGAACAACCCCCCACCCTGCCCGTCTTTCCCTTACCCTACTTTTTCCAAAGGCATGGAGTGAAGCATAAAAAGGAATGGATTTAAGCTTGAGGAGGGCAGGGTTGGGTGGGATATTGGGAGGAAATTCCTCCCTGGGAGGGTGGGGAGGCCCTGGCACAGGGTGCCCAGAGAAGCTGTGGCTGCCCCATCCCTGGCAGTGCCCAAGGCCAGGTTGGACGGGGCTGGGAGCACCTGGGACAGTGGGAGGTGTCCCTGCCCATGGCTGGGGTGGCACTGGATGGGCTTTAAGGTCCCTCCCAACCCAAACCCTTCAAGGGTTCCATGATGAGCAGTTTGCAGCAGTTTGGGAGGATTTGTTTCCCAACTGTCACAGGAAACTTTGAAAGATGCTGGAGACCACCTGAGGGGTCAGTCAGTGACACAGTTTGGGATTCAAAGTGAGACTCCAACCTGAGCAAACTGAAGAACTGGAGGAGAAAGCTGTACTTCACTGACAGGCCTCCAAAAGGGGCTTCTGCTCTGTGTTTTGTCAAGTTTGCATGGAGACAGCAACTGACAGACAAGGATGTGTCTGGATCTGTTTGGATAATTTATCTTCCATTGTGAATTGTGGTTCTTTTGTGCAACAGCCCAGGCCCCTCCGTGTGGTGATTGATTCAATCCACCTGCCTTCCCCTGGGAATGACATCTCTTCCCCTCTCCATGGGCTCTCTGCAAACGAGGAGCTATAAATAAACACCAATATCTTTATTTGCAGGGGGTGGAAAGCTGCACTGGAGCTTTTCCTTTGTAAACAAAAATGGGAGTTAAGGGATGCTCCAAGCCAAAGCCAGGAATTGGGAACACACATAGATGCTGCTTTGTGGCACGTGAAACCTGCAGAACTGTAAAAGCAGGTGATATTAGTTTGTAATTTGAGGAAAAAAACATATAAGGGATGGAGGGTTTTTAATATGGACCAGCCAAGCCTGTCAGTGAACTTTTTCTTTCTCGTGCTCACAAGCAAAGTACAAATGATGGAGTTTGTAGTCCTGGAGGGTCCAGGCTTGGTGGAGTGGCAGAAGTGATGCACTGGGAGGGGCTGCAGGAAGCTGCAGTTGCCTTTACTGGCTGTGGAAAGTCTGCTGAGACCTCTCTGCAAGGAGATTTGGGGGAAAACCATCTTGTTCTAGGGCCCTGGTGCCTGGGTGGTGCTTCTTGTGTCCTGTGGGGTGCAGGGAGGAACGAAGGGCTGGACATTGTGCAGCAGCATCAGTTGGAGCTGCTGGAAAGTTGATGAGCAATGTAAAATTTGGCTGATTTTTGGCTTTAGGACTCTGGGGTGAGGGGATTCCCATGGGTACAGGTACAGCTCGTGGGCACACTCAGCATGGGAAGCGTGTCCAGGGCAGGGAACGGAGCTGGGGAAGGGTTTGGAGCCCCAGGAGGGGCTGAGAGAGCTGGGGGGGCTCAGCCTGGAGCAAAGGAGGCTCAGGGGGCCCTGCTGGCTCTGCACAGCTCCTGCCAGGAGGGGCAGCCAGGGGGGTCGGGCTCTGCTCCCAGGGAACAGGGACAGGAGCAGAGGGAACGGCCCCAAGTTGTGCCAGTGAAGGATTAAATTGGATATTGGGAATATTTCTTACTGGAAAGGGTTGTCTGGCACTGGCACAGCTGCCCAGGGCAGTGGTGGAGTCCCCTGGAGCTGTTCAGTGTCCTTAGGGACAGGGATTGGTGGTGGCAGTGCTGGGTTAATGGTTGGACTCTGATCTGAGAGGGCTTTTCAGCCTCAGTGATTCCCTGGGCCTGGTGGGTGACTCTGCCAGGGCTGTCCTGCCCAGATCCAGCTGCAGAGTCCCTGGTGCTCAGTTAAGAGCTGCTCTGTCACTTTACAGGGCAGTTTTTCTAAGTGAAATGACCCCAAAAAACGGTGCCCTGAGCCTTTCTTTGCAGCAGTGGCATTTATTTCTTCCTCCTGAGCATTTCCCCACAGGGCTGTGTCCTTGGTGCACTGTGATCCACAGCCCAGGAGCTCCATCCTAGAGCCACGTGTGGCACGAAAATCCTTCACCATCTCTTATCAGCATCAGTGGAATCTGGAGAGAAAACCCAGCCCCAGGAGGGGCTCTGCCAGCTGCTCAGTGCTGCCTGTCTGTCCTTTGGCTGCCCTTGCCATGCTGCCTTCTGAACTCCTGGTGGAGCATCCAGAGGGGGATGTCTCACCTCTGGCACTGCTGGCAGCTCTTCCTCCTGCACACTGGGGAGGTGTCCCTGCACAGCCCTGCCTTGGGGCCCAGCACCTCAAATATAAGGAGAGGTGTCCAATGTCGTGATGTCTGCACTGGGAGCCACTCCTGAGGGCAGGATGGGGAGTGGGGATGGAGCTCCTGCCTCTGGCCCTTCCTGTGAGCCCCCTCCAGAGCTGGGGGGAGCAGGGAGTGTCCTGAGGGCTCATCCCAAAGTCCCTCCTCCCTGAAAGGTGCTGCTGGGGCTGGTGCTGCAGCAGCCCCAAGGTCTGTAATGATGGAACCACAGAATGCTTTGGGCTGGAATGGACCTTAAACCCATCTCACCCCGCCCCTGCCATGGGCAGGGACACCTTCCACTGTCCCAGGCTGCTCCAAGCCCCATCCAGCCTGGCCTTGGACACTTCCAGGGATGGGGCAGCTTCTCTGGGCACCCTGTGCCAGGGCCTCCCCATCCTCACAGCCAAGAATTCCTTCCCAATATCCCATCTAACCCTGCCCTCTGGCTGTGTGAAGCCATCACCCCTTTGTCCTGTCCCTCCGTCCCTTGTCCCAAGTCCCTCTCCAGCTCTCCTGGAGCCCCTTTAGACCCTCTAAGAACTCCCTGGAGCCTTCTCCTCTCCAGGTGAGCCCCCCCAGCTCTCCCAGCCTGCCCCAGAGCATTTCCATGGCCTCCTTGCCACTTGTTCTGACAGCTCCACGTCCTTCTTGCACTGGGGAGCCCAGGGCTGGGGCAGCTCTGCAGGTGGGGTCTGACCTGAGCAGAGCAGAGGGGGAGAATCCCCTCCCTCGGGTGATCATGAGCTGGCATTGCCTCATGCTACAAAAGCAGGGCACACCTCAGACCCCTCTGCTCAGCTCAGTGAGGCCTCCTCACACAGGAACTTCCTCTGTCCCTCATTCCTTGTGCTCTGCCTCCCCTCATTTCCCTTGCAGAACTATTTCCACAGTGCCTGCAGTGGTCCTGCAGTCCCCTGGGATGTTTGTGCTTCTTTGCCTTCATCCTTTACATCATCTGTGTGCTCCCCAGTGCCAGGGGCTGTTCCCAGGCAGCAGCATCCCCAGACTGGGATAACATCCCCCTGCACTCAGCTGACTTGCATTTCCTCCTTATCCTGGGTATTAATCCCAAACCTGCAGAATCACCAGGGATTAGGATTTGACAGAGACGCTGCTCTTTGTGTGACGAGACAGCTGATGGAAGTCTTAATTCTGCAGGTGGTGAGCTGCCAATCCATCTAAAGCCAGGCTGTATTAGCACTCTGGTATCAGAAATATCCCTCCTGATAGCAGCAAGATCCCTGCAAGGGAGAGCTTGGGGAAGCAGAGAGCATTCACTGCCTTGGTGCCCGGGCTGTGGATCTGCAGGGTCCTCTCCCAGCAGTGAGGGAGGTGTGGAAGGAAAAGAGAGAAGAACATCCCATTTCCAGCAGTGCCAGGGTGCTGGTGTGGAAGGAAAAGAGAGAAGAACATCCCATTTCCAGCAGTGCCAGGGTGCAGGGCAGGAGGGGCAGGGCCGAGGGGGCTGTGCTGGGCTCTGTCTGCAGCACTGGGGACACTGGGGAGGGACACCCCACCCAGCACAGTGCTCACTCCTTGTTCCTCCACCCTCTCCCATATTCTGCTGCCATACTCACCCCCTCCCTTCCCTGGTGGGAGACAAGGCCAAGGACAAGTGTGGCTGTGGTCATTGTGGGCTCCTGAGCCTCCCCAGAGTTTGGGGACCCTGCCTGGCTCTGGGATCCCATATCCAGACCCTTTTCCAGGGCAGTGACAGGGATGCATGGATGCCTGAAGGGAGGTTTGGGCTGGTAACGAGACCAGTGGTTTTTTAGTACCAAAAAATCTGCTTTCTGTTGGGCCACTTCTATCTTTCAGTTCCAGGAATAATCCAGAACAATAGGCAGGAAACAAAATGTGTAATTTATAAAATTGAACTGTTGTGGTTAAGGTGGACAACAACATTTTCAGAAAATTCTCTGCTTTTCTCACTATAATTCTCCACAGTGACCAGGCTGGTTTTTCCCCACCTTGTTCCAAACAGCAAACACAGCTCAGCTCAAGGTAAATTCTGCTCTTCCCTGCAGGATTCATCACTCCTCTGCCCTGTACCAGATCCATCACTTGTCTGGTGTTTATAGGCAGGAGCCCAGCTGAGATGAAGGGCTGGGAGGGAGGGATGGGTTGCTCTGCAAACCCCAGCTGTGATGATGGAGCAGCATTCAGTGTGGTGAGAGCATTTGGGCAGAGCAGGCAATGGGTAAATATGGAATATATCCTGTGAAGTAACTTGGTGATTCCCAGTTAATTCCCTAATTGCCCCTTTTTTTAATTATTGACTCCAAAATTACCGAGCTGAGTTGCAAATGCTGTGGAATATAAAAAGGAAGGAAGGACTTTTTATTGACATTTTGGAATTACAAATTATGTTTGTTGTGAAAAAATGAGAGACCGTCTGTTTAATTGGTCATAGGATGCAATTTGTGAGTACTTAGGTAAGAAAAATACAGCTATCTAGGGGATCATTAAAGATCCCTTTCCTCTGAGTCAGCAGAGTTCAGAGCTGGGGAGGAAACAGATCTATATTCCATAACATTCAGGGTAACAAGGAGCTCAGCTCGAGGGATTGCTCTTGGCAGGGAGAGAGGAGCTGGCTGGGGTGGGCTGGGCAGAGAGGAACACAAGGTTTGGGGGTTCAGACCTCAAAAAGAAAAGGCAGAGGGGCTCCTGGCTAAGGAGGCTTGACCCTGCTTCACATTCCTTCTGGAATGGAGGAGGTTGCTGGCTGCAGACAGTGATTTGGGATTCATCTGATGCTTTAAGCTGCCAGAGGGCAGGGTCAGCTGGGATATTGGGAGGGAATTCTTCCTGTGGGGGTGGGCAGGCCCTGGCACAGGGTGCCCAGAGAAGCTGTGGCTGCCCCATCCCTGGAAATGCCCAAGGCCAGGTTGGACAGGGCTTGGAGGGAATGTGCTGCTGCTGTCACTGACAAATCCCCTGGAAAAACACCACGGGGAGCCTGCTATTGCAGGCAGATTCGTTAACAGCATTAATTAGCAGTGAAGCCTGTACTGCAGGTGGCAGAAGCCTCTGGAGATTAAAGATCACCCTTTGGACTGAGAAAGGCTCTGCTCTTACTCGTTTGATGCGTCTCAATATTTGGCACAGGAGTTTTCTGTGGAGAAGGAAATCAGGGCTGTCTGGTGCCGTGGTTTTCCATCTGCCAGGAGGAGAAGGGGGATGCTGAGGGGAGGTCAGAGCAGGGCAAGGCTGGATGGCACTGAAATGAGGGGATGTGGGCAACCAGCAGGGAGAGCTGAGGAAAAGGCTCAACTGCTGTGCCCTCTCTGCAGCCTGGTGCCTCCTCCTGTCTGCACACTGAGCCTCCTGTGTGCCAGCTGGGTCTGCCAGCTCCTGCTGCATCCCTGCCTGCATCTCCTGCTGCATCCCTGTCTGCATCTCTTGCCTGCATCCCTGTCTGCATCTCCTGCTGCATCTCCTGCCTTCATCCCTGCCTGCATCTCCTGCTGCATCCCTGCCTGCATCCCTGTCTGCATCTCCTGCTGCATCTCCTGCTGCATCTCCTGCCTGCATCCCTGCCTGCATCCCTGTCTGCATCTG
>VZRZ01001147.1:327747-363994 GCA_013398175.1 Climacteris rufus
CCTGCCTGCATCCCCTGCCTGCATCCCCTGCCTGCATCCCCTGCCTGCATCTGCCTGCATCCCTGTCTGCATCTCCTGCTGCATCTCCTGCCTGCATTCCCTGCCTGCATCCCTGTCTGCATCTCCTGCCTGCACTGCATCTCACCTTAAGCCAGCCCTGTGGTGTGGCAGATGCAGGCAGAGATGAGGTCTCTGCCACCCCTGTCCCCCTTGTCCCCAGCTCCTGTCCTGTGGCAGTGGGATGATGCTGGGTGGAACCCTCATCTGCAGCTGCTGCAGGTCTTGCAGGGCAGATCCAGCCCAGCCCAGCCCCTGCAGCTGCCCTGGGCTCTGTGGTGCCTTCTAAGGCCTTGGAACTGCACAAGGTGGTGTTGGAGCAGGGCGTCATTACAGAATCTGCAGTGGTTTGGGTTGGGAGGGTCACCTCATTCCAGCCCCTGCCAGGGAAAGGCACACCTTTCACTATCCCAGGTTTCTCAACGCTCCATCCACGCTGGCCTGGGACACTGCCAGGCCTGGGGCACCCTGGAGGTTGCTCAGAGCTGCAGGAAGGGTCAGAGCTGCAGCCCTGCCTGTGTCCCTGTGCCGTGGCCAGCAGGGGAGAGCCCCAGGCAGCTGCAGAGAGGTGGTGAAGGAGGGCTTGCTGCTGCTCTGCACCAGGGTGCTGTCTCTGCACTGTGTTTGCTCCCTGCCCTGGCAGCTTGGGGCCCACTTTGTCTCTTGGTGCCCCCATTTTCCTGCTCCTTCAGGCTGTTCCTGCCTCTGGCTGGCTGCTGGGGCAGGGCAGCTCCAAAACTTCCCCCTGACCCTGCAGCCCATCCCCAGCCAGGGACTCCAGCCTGTGTTGTGTCCCCTGTTAAATCCTCACCATCCCTCTGCAGCCACCCTGGAAACAACACAATTAGCAGTAATTCCTCTGCCCCAGGCTGAGATTGAGTTGAGGAGCAGCTGTAAGTCCCTCCTGTGATTTTTTTTCTCTTTGTTTTACCCAGATCTAATCAATGCTCCAAAGGGCAAAGCAGCAGTTTTATTTATTTATCATGAGGAGCAGCACAGCAAATAGTCCATCACTTTGCAGTTTGCTGACCAATGCTCCTGATAATCAGTGATTTTCAGGCTCTTTGCAGGGAAGTCCTGTGGAGTGGGAATGCATCAATAATGCCATGATCACAGAATTTGATGGGAAGGCCACCTCTTATAGATTTCATAGCTCTCCAGAGCAGTGACACTGGGGATTTTGTTCTACAGAAGAAAAATAAGAAGGGTGAGTTTTAATTCAAGTGTTTTAGGTTAAAAGTTACTTTTTCAGTGCAAATTGACACAGAATCACAGAATCAGAGTGGTTAAAGCTCATCTCATCCCACCCCTGCCATGGACAGGGACACCTTCCTCTAGCCCAGGTTGCTCCAAGCCCCATCCAACCTGCCCTTGGGCACTTCCAGG
The DNA here is from genome assembly GCA_013398175.1 of Climacteris rufus. Taxonomy (NCBI): domain Eukaryota; kingdom Metazoa; phylum Chordata; class Aves; order Passeriformes; family Climacteridae; genus Climacteris; species Climacteris rufus. The sequence continues at coordinate 329,191 of VZRZ01001147.1, forward strand.
GATGGGGCAGCTGTCACAGAAAGTTTTTTATTTTGGAGTTGTCATGTTTTTAATAAGAAGAATGAAAGCTGTAACCTTTACTGAGAAACACTAAATTGTAACTCTGAGTTTTAATCTAAGAAAAGGGCCACAGTTGATACATTTTTCTATCAGCTTTGTCATTTCAATTCATGTATTTCACAGGAAACCCTTTCCCCTTCCTCTCCAGCTGCTCTCCAGCACTGTCAGGCAGGAGAGGTTTTTTAATATTTTATTCAATTTTTTAATAAAAGTGAGAGGATTCCTTAGCAAAGCCCTGCTGCAGGTGCTGTGTCCCTCTCCCAAGGACCTGAGAATTCCATTCCAGGGAACCCTTGTGCCTCTCATTTGGCCAGATCTCGTTTCCCAGCATGTGCTGCCTCCTCAAGGGCAACCTTGGCTTTCAGGCCCTGCCAGACCAGCATGGGCTGCAGGAGATAAGGGTGACAAATTGGCACACAGGGAATAAATTTGGATCCTTGAATAAACTTGGTTCCTTGAATAAACTTGGATCCTTGAATAAATGTGGGTCCCTGAACGCTGTGGCCATATCCAGCCTTTCCTGGGATGAAACACAGCCAAGGCACAGCACTTCACAGGTCACAGATTACTAAATGCCCTCCTTAAGATGCTGGAAATGTTTGCCTTGGTTCCCTGTCAGGATGGTTCACCCTGACCCCTCCATCCTCAGTGCCTTGCTCCTCAACCACTTGCTATTTATCCACTTCCTAATTAGCAGTAATTGCTTGGTCCCTGGGCTGGCTGGGCTGGAGCCTTCCCTGGACCCAACTATGGATTTTCATGCCCCTGTGACAGGCAGGAGCCTGATGTGGGGCAGCCAAAATCCAGCAACTCTGGCAGCTCCAAGCCCAGGCAGGGATCAGCAGCAGTGCTCTGGGACACAGGAAAAAGGGATGGACCCCCTGAGTGCCAGCAGTGCCCTCTGGAAAGGTTTGAGCTCCCCCAAACTTCTCTCCTGGTTCAAGGAGCCAAACAGAGCCTTGCCCAGGAGCTTTCATGGATTGTGCCAATATAAAGATCTTTTTAAGCTTCTCACTTTGAGCTGGGCTTTTCCAGCAGGGAGTTCCTGGATTTTAGTTGTGTCCTGTCTGCTCAGGGCTGGATTTGGGGTTACCCCAGCAGCATCCTTTCCTCCAGGCCCAGCCCTGGGGCAGAAGGGGTGCCCCTCTGAGGTGTCCCCTTGTCACACCCATGGAAAAAATCCTCTTGGCCTTTGCTGGGGCTGTGGCTGTGGAGGAGCAGCCTCAGGCATGCAGCTCCCTCTGGATCCCTCTCCCAAGGACGCTGTTCCCAGTGGGGCTGTCAGGGGGGACACACAAATATTTGCCCTGTGGAGAAGCTCTTGGCAGCCTGCAGGTCAATATTGTGGGAGCAGTGAGGAGCAGTGACTCCAGCATTCCCAGGGACATGGATACAGCTTCCCAGTCCCACCCAGAGCCACCCTGAGTGGGTGCTGTGTGTCCTTGGGGTCAGGGAAAGTACATCCTCCTCCTCCTCCTGCAGCCCCTCAGAGGGGCTGCCTCCCCTGGCAGGGCCTGTGGAGAGGGAGAACCCCAAATGGTGCCAGGTGATTTCCACTGGGGCTCCCTGAGGGTGCAGAGCCACTGCCCTGTGCCAGCCCTGGTGTTCCCAGCACATCCCTGGCTGCAGCATCTCGGCCAGGCCTGGGGTGCTCATGGCCTCCAGTTGTGCCAGGGGAGGTTTAGATGGGATAGCAGGAAAAATTCCTTCGTGGAAGGAGTTCTGCAGCCCTGGCACAGCTGCCCAGGGCAGTGGTGGAGTCCCCATGCCTGGATTGCATCCCTGGACACCACCAGTGTGGTTGTGCCCCACTGGAGCACAGCATCCAACCCTGGGGTCCCCAGCATAAAAAGGCCATGGATCTGTTGGAGCAAGTCCAGAGGAGGCCACGGAGATGCTCCCAGGGCTGGAGCCCCTCTGCTCTGGGACAGCCTGGGAGAGCTGGGGGGGCTCACCTGGAGAGGAGAAGCTCCAGGGAGAGCTCAGAGCCCCTTCCAGTGCCTAAAGGGGCTCCAGGAGAGCTGGAGAGGGACTGGGGACAAGGGCTGGAGGGGCAGGACACAGGGAATGGCTTCCAGTGCCAGAGGGCAGGGGACAGGGCACTTGGGACAGGGGCTGGGACACGGTGGTGTCACAGTAATGACACAAAAGAAGGAGACAGAAACCTCTGGAGATCAAGGAACAAATTCCTCAAGGCACAAGTGCCTCGGGCCTTGCCCATCTTTATTATATATGTGTCTTATTATTCACTGTGTATTGGAGGAAACAAAGGCCTCCCCTCAATCACACTGGTCAAAGGAAATGTCCATCAAACCTCTGTGCCCAGGAGAAAGGAATGTAAATAAAAAGATACCGTTACAATAACATGGCTGTGTTTACAGAAAATGTCTGAGACCCAGTTACAAAAGAATGATAACATCCAGAACTGCAAACTCAGGGCAGCAGTGGTGCTGCTGGGTGGGTGGGAGGACCTGATGTTCTCAGAGACCTCCTGCATCCATGACAATTCCACAATTCCACGGGGGACAGGCAGCACCCAGGGCCCGTGGTGACCCTGCCCTGGCCTCGGTGGGAAGGCAGGGGCTGCTCAGACCTGGAGCTGGGCACCGCAGGAGCTGCTGGTGGGGATGAGAGGGGAACCCTGGCTCACACCCAGCTCTGCAGAGCCCTCCCACCAAGGGAGGCTTTCAGCAGGAGGGGCTGCAGCCCTGCAGATCGATAGCCTGGTGTGAGCAGCTGCTGTCAGAGCAGTGTCAGAGCAGTGTCGATGAGAATCATTAACGCTGCCTTGGAGTGCGCTTCGGTGTAATTGTTCACTGTGCTTAAAAACCAGAACCTGGGGGCACTGCCAGAATGGATTCTCTGGGTGTGAAGAGAGCTGGGGGCTGGAACTGCTGCTCAGGGCAGTGTTAAAAACAGGGCAGAGCTGTGATTTAAGGGAGCAGATAAAACATTTCACCTGGTGCTGCAGTTTTACACAGACAGGCACGTTCTTACAGCTTCTTCTGCAAAGTGTGTGGTACAGCCCTGTGGCTGTGCATGGTTTGGGAATCCCAAATCCCTGCTCCCCAGGAGCATCCCACAGCAGGCTGGCATCTCCCACGAGTGCAGTGTTAACCTGCTGCCCCTGCCCAGGGGGAGGGATCCCTGGGGCTGCATTTCCTTCAGAAGAAGCCTTGGGGGTGTTGGGATCAGCCCATCACTGCCACTCCACCCTTGTTTCAGCCTCCTGGTGCTCACTCCCAGTCCCACCCAGCAGAGAGCCTGGGAACCTGGCTGTGATTAAAGTGTCTCTTTCAGACAGAAGCACAGTTAAGATGTCAACAGTCAGAGTCCCCTGCCCCCCTTGTCACTTGTGCCACTGGTTAATCATCTCCCTGCTGTAATTTGTGCCCTTTGTCTCATTTGAATTGGAAGGGCTGCAGCTTGCAGCCATTACTCCTGTTCTGTCTTTACCCTTTTGATTAAAGAGCCCTTTGGTATCCAGTATTGTCTGCAGATGAAGGTTCTTACACACAGTAATCACATCACCTTCCCATATCCCTTTTGATAAGCTAAACAGAACAAACTCTTTAATTTTCTCTTTGTCAAGTGTTTTCTCCCACCCCTGAATCGTCTTTGGGGCCATATGCTTTACTTTCTAATTTGTTTTTTTTTTAATCTGTAGCCTTTGGATCTTGAATTGAGTGTCTCACTTTTCAAATCAGAAGTGCAAAAGCCCTGCCAAGCCTCAGGGCCTGGGTGTGGAGAGGGATCCTGGAGCTCACCCTCCTCTGTGCAGCCCCAGCCTCCGAGTTCCCTGGTGAGCAGGAAGCTCCACAGCCTGGGATTTAGGATTCCAGGGGATGGCAGAGGATGCAGGACAGCTCTGAGCAGGGTCCACGTCTCCAAACCTTGCTAGGAGCTCCACTGCAGGTCTCAGCCACCTGCCAGGGGCTTTGCTCTGCAGGCTGCAAGCACCAAATCCATCCTCCTGGCCACCTCATGGAGCAGGAATGAAGGGGGAAGAGGCCTAGCTGTGGCTTTGCTGGGTGGTTTTTCACAGCCCTGCTACTGTCCAGCCCAGCAGAGAGCAAACAGAACCCCTCATGTCCATCTGCAGAGCCACAGGAGCGTCACTGAGGTCCCTGGTGTGGATCAGGATCTGGCCCCAGCACCTCCCTGACCCACCAGTGTGGTTGTGCCCCACTGGAGCACAGCATCCACCTCTGGGGCCCCCAGCATAAAAAGGCCATGGATCTGTTGGAGCAAGTCCAGAGGAGGCCACGGAGATGCTCCCAGGGCTGGATTCCCTCTGCTCTGGGACAGCCTGGGAGAGCTGGGGTGCTCAACTGGAGAGGAGAAGGCTCCAGGGAGACCTCAGAGCCCCTGTCAGTGCCTAAAGGGGCTCCAGGAGAGCTGGAGAGGGACTGGGGACAAGGGCTGGAGGGACAGGACACAGGGAATGGTTTCCCACTGCCAGAGGGCAGGGCTGGATGGGATATTGGGAAGGAATTGTTCCCTGTGAGGGTGGGCAGGCCCTGGCACAGGGTGCCCAGAGAAGCTGTGGCTGCCCCATCCCTGGAAGTGCCCAAGGCCAGGTTGGATGAGGCTGGGAGCACCTGGGACAGTGGGAGGTGTCCCTGACCATGGCAGGGGGGGGATGGGATGAGCTTTAGGGTCCCTCCAGCCCAAACCAGTCTGGGGTTCATTCTGTGATTTGCAGCAGTCACAGCCACAGCCCTTCCCAGCAGGGTGTGACCCATGCACTGAGCAGTTCTCGCTCAGTTGTCTCATCGGGTGCCTCACCAGGCTCTGCAGAGCCTCCTCACGAAGCCCTTGGGGAAAGGGCAGCCCAGGCTCAGCCTGGGGCAGCTGCACACAGGGCTCAGTGGGGCTGGGGTTTGTTTCCCCAGCCTTGCTCCCCAGTTGTGCTTTCCTGGCACAAATCCTTTCACTGGGGGCACCTCCAGCTCTACTTGGTGTTTTGCTTTCTGATCCTGCTGTCAGAATATCCAGGGCAGAAAAGGAGACACTCTACAACTTCCTGAAAGGTTGTTGTAGACAGGTGGGGCTTGGTCTCTTTTTCCAGGCAACAACTGACAGAACAAGAGGGCACAGTCTTAAGCTGCACCAAGGAAAATATACGTTGGATATTAGGAAAAATTTTTTTACTGAAAGAGTGATAAAATATTGGAATGGTCTACCCAGGGAGGTGGTGGAATCACCATCCCTGGACATGCTTGAGAAGAGATTGGATGTGGCACTCAGTGCCATGGTTTGGTTTAGTTTATCTGAGGTGTGGGGCAAGGGTTGGACTCGATGATCTTGAAGGTCTTTTCCAACCTGGTGATTCTGTGATTCAAAGTGGCTCCGTTTTCTGAAAGTTTGCTGAAATTCCCACAACAGCTTTTGGCCACTTTCCACCTCCTCCAACCTGGTTCCCCTGGGAGGAGCCTTCTCCTGCAGGTGAAGAACCCAGGGAAGGGAACTGCAGGAATCTGTCCCTATAGCAGGTGAAAATCTGGGATATCCTCTGGAAATCAGAGCAGCTGAAGCCACTGAGGATCAAGCCCCTTAATCAATATTCCTGTCACTGTCTCAGAGCCATTCCAGCGATGGAGCATCCTCATTTCTTTGCAGGAAACCTCAGAGCCGACCCAGAGAGGGGTTATATTTGCATAGTCTTCACTTTCTTTTATCACTCTCATGTTTTTTGAAAGCTTGGATATGTGAAGCACTTAGCTGTGCGTTGAGTGTCTCATTAAATTTCAGAACCCTGCTTTTCTGGGCTCTGTTAATTAAGCACTTGATTGAAAGTCTCAATGTGAAGGCTGGGGTCTGGACTGCAGCTTTGCTAACCTGAGGTGATCTGCTCAGTGGAGTTACAGCTTGCCCAGCCCATTTGTGAACATCCTTCCCCCTGCTCTCCCCAGGCATCCCAGATTGCTGCAAACCCTGGGCTTTCCCTGCACTGCCTGGAAAGTCTCTGAGATTTATTTCAGCTCTTGAGCTCTGCTGTCACTCCAGTTTCTGTTGCAGTTGTTGGTTAATAAAGACTGCCTGGCCCTTCAGCAGGCAGCAGTTAATGACCAGCAAGAATTTTGTCTGCAATGCTAGAGTAGCCTGTTGGTTTGGGGTTTTTTTTTTTTCTTTTGTAATTTTATAGAGTGTTTCATGTGTTTGCATCACAAGGAGGCCCCAGCCAGATGCCAACAAGCTTTTCATTCTGCAGTTTAAGCTTCAATATTTTCATCTGCCTGGCATGGGGGTGTTCAGAGCCCCAGGGGTTTGCAGGTCAGGTCTGGGGGCACGATGGTCCTGACCCTGTGGGTCACTCCTGAGCAGCTCTGGGGTGTGGAGCAAGGACACTGCAGCCAAAACCCAACAGGCTGCCTGGCCTGGGCTGCTCCTCCACCCCACAGCAAGCCCTGAGGGAAAGCAGCAGTGCAGGAGGGCAGAGCAGGGGAGTGAAGCCTGGGAAGTCACAGAGGTCCCTGTCTGTGGGAAGGAGGCAGAGGAGCTCCCAAAATGAGTCCCAAAATCCCAGGGACAACCAGGTTCTGGCTCAGGAGGGGATGGCCCAGGGTGCCCAGGCTGGGTGGTAGGAGGGCTCCAAGGCAGGGAGCTGTTAGCAGGGGTCACTCACACAGGTTTGTGCCCCCTCTGTGCCAGCAGCACTGGGGCCACATCCCTAAGGAAGTGCCAGTGCCACTGCCTTGGCTCCCCAGCTTTCTGCTTCTCCCTGCTGCTCAGAGCTGGTGTGGTTTGTAGCTCAGGCTGTACTGCTCACCTTGCTGGGGACTCCTGCTGCTAACCCTGCCTCACCCTCTCTTTTGAAGGACATTGATTGATGGGTTTTGTATTTCTAAACTCTCCTTGTTCATCTCATAATTCCTTACTTGTAAATTGCCTCCTGCTACTGCTGTGTTGCAGCTGTTGCAGTATCTGCTGTAGGTCCTGCATCTCCTGTCTGCCATCCCTGGACACTTTTCCTTCCTTCTCTTCTCCCCTTCCCAAGTCATGGGCCCTCCCTGGTGTGCCCATTGTGTCCCAGCCAAGGGGGCACTCAGGGGACAGTCATTTAATTTAATTTTCTTCTGGAGCTGTAAGTGGGATAATCCTAAAGCTTAGCTTTGCCTCTGAGTCACAGCCTTTGTGATCTGTGAAAGGTTTTCTTTATTAGTTTCTTGCTCTAATCAGCATCTCTGGTTGCTGTCTTTGCTCCTGAGGAATATTTCTGACCTGTCTGGAGGTGGAGGATGGCTGAGACCACACAGCTCCTCTCAGAGCTCCCTGTGCACGTGTGTGCATGGGCAGGGAGGCTCAGGAGTGGATTTGGAGGGGGACAACGTTCCTGCTCCATGCAAAAGCAGCCTTTTTGTTTTCTGAAGGAAACAGGCACTTTCTGTCCTCCTCCAGTTCCAAATGTGGATCCCATTTGAGGGGACAGTGCACAAGGTCTGCACAGAAAGGAGGGGACACAGCCAGGACTGCTGAGCCCAAGTGGCCCCAGGGATGCTGCAGACCCTGTGGCATCGTGCTCAGGGTGTAAAGCTGGGGGGAGAAGGAAGGGGGAGTTTGGAGTGATGGTGTTTGTCTTCCCAAGTCACCCTTAGGTGTGATGGAGCCCAGAGATGCCCTGGAAGTGCCCAAGGCCAGGCTGGACAGGGCTTGGATCATCCTGGTCTAGTGGAAGGTGTCCCTGCCCATGGCAGGGGGTGGAACTGGATAAGATTTAAGGTCCTTTCCAACCCAAACCATTCCAGGAGTCTATGATTCTGAAACCTGCCTGCCCTTCGCAAGTGTGGAATTAATTCCTTGATTTGCTTTGCTTGCACAGCTTTTGCTTTCTCTATTAAAATATCTTTATCCCCACCCAGTTCCCTCATTTTTACCCTTCCAGCTCTCCCCCACTTCCCCATGGGATGCAAGGGAGCAGCTGTGTGGGGCTGAGTTGCCAACTGGAATTAAACCCCAGCCAGGTGAAATGATGCAGCAGGTGGTTTGGGATGAATGCAGAACTGGGAGGCAGATGCCTTCAGAGCAGCCAAATTTGGGGAGACAAATTGATGTGCAGAGCTTGGGTTCGGTGCTGACCACCCACAGGCACGGTGTGTTCAAAGCAGGCACAGCCAGACCCCCCAAACCTGCTGCTGGCAAAGCAAGCTGTGCTGCTGGGAACGTGCAGGAGGAAATTGCCATCGTGTGGGAGCTGGGAGTTGCCAGCACTGCTGCTTTGGGATGTTTCTGAGTACCAACCTCCATGGCTTCATTCTCCAGGCCTGCTGGAAGGTGTCCCTGCCCATGGCAGCTGGTCCAACCCATTCTATGATTTTGTTATTCTGGGGGAAATATGAGGGTTTTTTGACACAGGGTGTGTTGAAGCTTTCAGCACAGCCCATGCTCTTGGGGCAGTCCCCTGAGGGCTGGCAGCAGTGCTGATGGCAGGTCACTACCAGGTCACCACCATAGCTGGAATCTTTGAAGCTCTGCGGGCTGAGGGAAAAATAAATAATCATTTTGGTCATTACAGGCACGTAGCTGTGCAGCCAGGTCTGTCTGCTGGAGATTTCAGGGGGTTGATTCATATGAGGAGGGCTGGGAGGGACAGAGCTGAGGGTTGCTGGTAAATTGGGATAATCCCCCTTTGCCTTCCTGCCTGCTGGGCAAATTCAGCACCTCTAAATGGGGCAGAAACCCTGCTGTTCCACATGCAGTGTCTTTCCCGTGCCCTTTGCACAGCTGCAGGTGAGCTTTGCTTGCATCTGGCTGTGCTCAGTGGGATGCAGGGGCTGCTCCTGGGAGGCAGCAGCTCAAGGACCAGCTCTCTGCTGGTCCTTTGGGGGCATCCAGAATCAGTGAGTCACACAGTGTTGTCCCTCCTTTGAGGAAGCACAATCAGTCCATTTTTTTCTTTTGGACTGGAGAGATAAGATAAGGTTGATTCCTTCTCAGATTCCATGTCAGCACAGCGTGGTGGGCAGAGGAGGACGGATGCTGTGGGTGATGCTGATCTCCTCCTTCCTGCCTGAAGACCACAGCTCTCAGCTTTCAGGAATATAAACTGTAAACTGAGGAGGGCATTAAAGAAAAGCTCCATTTCTCCCTCCCTTCCCTGTCAGAAGAATTTAATCAAAATCCCTCTGTATTCTGCACAGAGCCCCTGGCTTTGTGTTTTAGACCAGGGAGCTGGTCCAGCAAAACACTTAAGCTGGAGGCGTGTCCTTTTGCATCTAATTAGGCTGCTGGTGGGCTCAGATTTAAACAAATAATTAACTAATTGCCTGGACCAGCAGCAGGGTGCTGAGCACCTCCACAAGTGATCCTTGTTCTTGTGCTGGAGCAGAGGATTTCTCATTCCCAGGGATGGACCCTGGAGACCAGGGACAGCACCCAGGGAAGGGCTGGAGCTGTGCCAGGGGGGTTTGGGTTGGAGATCAGGGAAAGGTTCTTCCCCCAGAGGGTGCTGGGCACTGCCCAGGCTCCCCAGGGAATGGTCCCAAGGCTGCCAGAGCTCCAGGAGAGTTTGGACAGCGCTGCCAGGGATGTCCAGGGTGGGATTTTTGGGGTGTCTGTGCAGGGCCAGGGCTGGGCTGGATGATCCCTGTGGGTCCTTTCCCTCTTAGGATATTCCATGATTTTTCTGTGATTCCTTTCTGCAGCTGTGCTGACTCAGGAGGAGAATTCCTTGAGAATTCCATGACCATCTTCAGAGGGGATGTCTGAATGTTTTGCTTTGCTCATCCCCTCCTTTCTCAGCCCCTGCTCTTCCACTGCAGGGTGTGACCTCGGCGAGGCCAGCCTGGCTGTGTCAGCAGCTCCCAGCATCACTCCTGGGAGCTGCAGTTTGCATCCAGCCTGGATCAGAGGGGGTTGAATTCCATCACTGCCACGTGGGGGGTGTTCAGTGACCTGGGTGAAACGATTGGCATCATTGCAATAAAATTGTGAACGTGTGTTACTCTGGATTTATAAGATGAGCTCATAAATAGACTCACTGTCTGGGTTCCGTGAGTTTTTCACTTTTGGGAGATGCAGAAAGTGCAGCAGATGAAGGCTGTGTTGGTTTTAATGGGAGCTTTGTGGAAATGTTTCCCCTGGTGCCTGTGTTGGGGTTATAATGCAGCTGAAGTGTGGGTTTGCCTTGGGAAAAGCCTCTCAGCCTGGGAACTGTCACATGAAGGGAGCACAGGGGGCACAGGAGCTTTGGAAGGTGCTGGGTGGGCTGGACAAGGCAGGACATCCATCAGGATTCCCAAGGAGCAGCAGGGCTATCCTGTGGATAGAAAGGTCACAGCAGAGAGCAGGTACAGCCCATCCCATCTGCTGTGGGCACTGAAGGAGCCAGCAGGGCTCTGATGTGGGAGGTGCTCCATCACAGAATATCCTGAGGATGGGGACAGGCTGGGCTGGTGGCAGTGCCCACGGAAATGCCCAGGGACCATGGAAATCCCTGGCAGTGGGAGCAGCCTGGGCTGCAGAGCTGTCCTTGGCCACTCCTGAACCCTCTCCATTTCGTGGGCTGCAGCCAGAGGGCAAACTGTGCTGCTGGGGGCAAAGAGTCCTTGAATGGAAAACCAGGAAAGTCAGAAATCTGGGAATTCACTCCACCAAGGAGAGATTTGGAGCAAGCAGCAGCAATGTCTTATTGGCCTGTTGAGTCTGGGGCTGAGTTTGATTGTGGAAGTTGCAGAACTGGGCAGTTCTGAAGAATGGGTGTCCTGATGTTTAGGGCCTCCCCCTGAGCAGGGAATGGATGTGGCAGCACTGAGGCAGTGTTATTTTGGGTTGGGTGTGGGATGTGCCAGAGTGGCACCTGAGCCTTTGCTTAAATCACATCAGGTCTGTGGACTAGAAGCTGCACTCTGGAGCCCAGGTCCCTCAAAAGGCTCTGTGCCAGCAGTTCCAGGCTTTTCCTGCCCCTCTGGATGACAGTTCAGGAAGAGCAGCAGGAAGGGCAGCTCCAGAATGAAGAGGGCAGCAGCCAAATCTTCCAGCTTCCCTGCTGAGTTTCATGGGATCCCTGAAGGGTTTGGGTTGCAAGGACATTAAAGCCCATCTCACTCCACCCCACTGCCATGGACAGGGACACCTCCCACTCTTCCAGGTTGCTCCAAGCCTGTCCTTGAGCACTTCCAGGCATGGGAATGTTTTTCAATTATGTTTTTTCACTTTCCCTATGAAGTTAATGGATATATTCAGTATTACCTTGCACACACACACTGTGCCCTGTCCATAGAGACAGGTGGGATGGATCTTTGGTTTGCCCTGGGCCAGCAGTCTGGGTGTTCTGTGGCTGGTGGTGCCAGCAGCACTTATATTCCCCTGAGAGATGGTGAAGATGACTTTTAACTGGAATTTTGGGGAGCTGATGGCTGTGTCACAGCAGCCACCCAACAACAGCTTGGATCCTGCCACCTCCTGCAGTCATCCTTGCTGGGATGATTTGGCTTGCACAGGGTCTGAGATGTTGGGCACATTCTCTGCTTTGGGCCCAGGGCTGTCCCACCTCCCCCTGCAAAAGGGGCCCTGGGAGGTGCTCCAGGAATGATCCCACATGAAGAGGAAGAGCTCCTTGTATCCAGACTGAGCATCTCTGTCTACAGAACGTGCCTGCAAAAATCCCTGGATAGTCTGACAAGTCCTTGGGAAGGCTTTGCTGTGCAGGACATTTATCTTTTTTTCTTTTGTAAGTAACAGCACCAAAATCTGTGTTATCAGCCAGAAAGGGAAAGCTGCTCCCCAGAGCTTTCAGCTGGAGCATTCAGCATCTTATCTGAGTAGGCAGAATCCCAGATATCCAAACACAGGCAGGGTCAGGCAGCCTGTGGAGTGTCTGGGAAATGCACAACAAAAGCCTCTTTGCACTCCCAGTAAATTGGTCCCTTAGGAGTTTTGCTTTGAAATTCTAATTGACCCAGGGAAGAAAATTATTTCATGGACTTTGAACTCATTTAAAAACTCCATCATTCATCTCCAGTTTATTCCTGACACTTAATCAAAAGCAATGTAATGATCTCTAACAAGGCAGTGTGATGTTGTTGGGAATGTGTCTGTCCAAAGTACACAGCACGTGCTAGGAGTGAAAGGTGCTCATTAGCTTTTTTTAATTGCAGATACTAAGCACCTCTCAGGAATTTCAGAAGTTTCCAGAATTGGGAGCAATCATTTTGACCATCTATTAATCACAGATTTTTCTGAATTTGGGGCATTCCATCTCTTGTATCTTTAAAATATTCTTTTATACAAATAAGAAATAAAGCAGCAGACCCCTGACTGAGAGATATTTAGAAGATATTTTTAAAAATCAAACTCGAGTGATGGTTTCAAACCAAACTTTGAGCACACAGATGCTAAATTATAGGACGTTCAGAGCACAGCAGCAAACCCCTCATACACCCTTGGGTCAGAAAGCTCCTCTGTTCAAGGGAGAATTTTCTGAGGTGGCAACTTGAGTCCTCACCATCCTCAGAGAGAGAGGAGGTGGTTTCACTCAGGAGGGTCCTCAAGGAGATACAATTTGGGGGGAAAAAATCACATTTCCTACTCACACTTGGCAGGTTTACAAGGCCTTGTTGTTAAGTCCTTCTGGGTGGTAGATTCTGTTCTGGAACAAGTGATGTGAGACTTAGCCAAGGTCAGGGTTGTAGAGAGTCTGAGTTGTGCAGTACCCTGGACTCTGGAGAGCTGTAATTCCTCCAGTCAGACTCCCAGGACATCTCACCCCAAATCATCCTGATCACAAGGTGTTTTGGAAGAGGTGGCTAAACCCTGTGCTTTTCACTCATCCTGAAAGTTGAAGGGTTTGTAAATCCTTTGGTGGTTTGTAAATCCTGCCTCTTCTGTAGTCATTTCTTAACTGAGCATTGTCACCTGGCCATGTTTGCCATAAGGTGAACAGAACCAAGTAAAATCATCCTGGGGTTTCCTTAGGGACTAATCCTGCTGCACTGGAGTTAATATGAATTATAATGAATTATCTTCTGTAAAAGCAGGGCAGAAGCTGGAGGGCCACGAGCAGCTGGTGCTGCTGAAGCTTGAGCAGAGCAGCTTTTGGTCTCAGTTCATGGACTTTCTGAGTGAATTCTGACAACTTTCAACATGAGCTGAGCTCTTTCAGGATATGGGTGGATCTAAATGAGTATGGAACATGTAGGAAGAACCCTCACAGCCTGCCAGGCACAGGAGAGTCTGGGCAGGAGGAAATGTCTGGCTGAGACCTGGATTTCCTCCTGTACAACAAAGTTGGGCTGTTTTCTGCAACTTCATGTTCAGAACCTCCCACTCCTTGTGCCTTCTCTGATGTCTGAGAAGGGTTGTGCTCCTGTTAGAATCTCACCCAAGAGGTCTTTAGGACCTTCCTAGAGGTGTTCTCTTCCCAGCCACTCGTTTTTATGGAGCTTATTGGAACTGATACCTGAGATGCAGCAGCTCTCAGGGTTGCCAGGAGCAGGTTTGGAATACCCACACTGTCCCAGTCTCATCCCTCTGTCCTGGATTTCATCCTCACCATGAGGCCAAGGATGATGTCCTTGGCCAGGGGTGTCAAGGACAACAGGAAGGGCTTTTTCAAATACATTCATAACAGAAGGAGGAGTAGAGATGAGAAGAGAAGAGGTGATTCCTGGAAACGCAGCCAAAGCCCAGAGAAGACTCCCAGCACCTGGTGCCCCTGCAGTGCAGGTGGGGGGTGGCACCCACACCTTCCTGGGCACAGCAGAAGGTCTCAGCTGTGCCAGGCTCACCCAGCAGCTCCTGGCACTGAGGGACAGCCCCAAATCCCCAGGAGATCCCCAGCCTGTGTCAGCAGGGCTGAGCTGAGGGAGCAGCACGGGCAGCCCCAGAGTGTGCTGTGTCCTGAGGATGGGGAAGGGCCTGGAGGGGCCATGTGAGGAGTGGTGAGGGCACTGGGTCTGTTCAGCTGGAGAAGGGGGGACTGAGGGGACATTCAGCAAGGGCTACAACTTCATCAGGAAGGGAAGAGGAGGGGCAGACACTGATCTCTGCTCTGTGACAGGGACAGCACCCAGGGAAGGGCTGGAGCTGTGCCAGGGGGGTTTGGGTTGGAGATCAGGAAAGGCTCTTCCCCCAGAGGGTGCTGGGCACTGCCCAGGCTCCCCAGGGAATGGTCCCAAGGCTGCCAGAGCTCCAGGAGAGTTTGGACAGAGCTCCCAGGGATGCCCAGGGTGGGATTGTTGGGTGTCTGTGCAGGGCCAGGGGTGGGATCAATGATCCCTGTGGGTCCCTCCCAGCCCAGGACATTCTGTGATTCTGTGTTTGCTTTGAGCCATCTGTGGGATTCCCTGTGTGTGACACCTCCCATGTCACTGCCCTGGCATGGAGCTGCTCTCAGGTGATGGGGCTGGCCCTGAGTGCCATGGGGTCCCTGAGGGACACATTTCCCTGGGATGCTCAGGAGACACATCTGGCTTTACTCCTAATAATACCTTTAAAATCAAATAAAGGCATTAAAGGCACTGTTTACCTGTAACCCTCAAACCGGGTTCCTGCGAGTGCACGTGCAGATGTGAGGCTGGAAACCAGGTCAGGAAGTAGAAAATGACACTTTTAAAAGGAAAAAAAGTGTATAAATCTCATAAAGTTTCCTTCCCCTGTAAATCCTGCCTGTGCTGGGAAGCAGCAGGGCTCCCTTCTGGTGTCTAAGCTGCTCAAAATGATGAAAATCCCTCAGTGGCAAATCCTAAAATTACTGGGGCAGGGGGAATGCAGGTGGCTGTGCAGATCCACACTGTCCTGGGCAGGGTCAGGAGGCACCAGGGGTTTGTTCTGCCTGGCAGGGGGTGTTGGATCCATGGATGTGCCCTGGGCACCCCTGGGAGAGGAGGAGCAGCCCTGGGCCATGGGGGCTCTGAAATGCAGAGCTGCCCCTTGCCAGGCAGGGTTGGGAAGGTGTTTCCTGCTGGCCACGGACACACAGAGCAGGCTGACCTGAGGAAAGCCTTTGGGGATGGGGTTTGCTCTCCCTTGGAACGCTGATGCCTGGCTTTGTTCTGTATTTCTTGTCTGCATGTCTTTACCCAGACAAATTAATTCATTTTTGGGCTTTGTGAGAGTGTGACTGATTGAGCAAAGGAGCCGTGGAAAATAACAGGGCAGAGATGAGTGTTGGATGAGATTCAGGCTGGTGTTGGCTGTTCCCAGCAGCACATCCCATCTGAGCCCTGGCAGCCAGCTGTCACCCACAGGGACACTGTCCCCACATAACCAGCTGGGTCCCTTTCAAACATCCCTTTGTCTCATCCCACTCATCCTGCAGAAAACCTCAGCCCACTTATAGTTCCTCTAAATGGAGGCATTTCTCATACACACTCATCCCACTGCAAAGCAGCATCATTATCCATGTGTGGTTGGGCACAAAACGCTGGTATATTTTCAACATCTGACATTTTTCCAAGAATAAACAGTAGGAGAGTTGGAAAATATTTGCAAACTTTTCCTTCCCACTTCCTAACCTCCAGAGACCAAGCAGAATATACTCAGTCCTTTCAGATGTTAATAACATTTTGTATTTTGAAATTTAAAAAAAGCAAAAAGAACAATTTCCCTGCCCAGCTGATGCTGTGACTCTGTCCCCTTGTTCTGCCATCTCAGTCACTTTTAGCCTTTCATGTTGTCCTTCTGTGACATTGGGTGAGTTGAGTGGCTGAACTGCTTGAAACAGAAGTTTATGAATTTACTCTGGTGCTTGCTGGACTGAGTGAGTCCACAGTAGAGGTACCCAAGGGAGAAGTGGTGTGGAGAGAGGAGCACAGCTCTGGGCTGGGCTGGGGACACTGACACAGGACCTGTCCTCTCCTTATGCCTCCTTTGCCTTCTTGGCCTCACATCTCTTACTCTGGCTCCCAAAATCACCATAATCAATAACCCACAATAAACTGGAATGTGGTACTTTGAATTCCAAATGGAAAGAGGAAGCAGTGCTGGACATGTTCATCTGCCTCCTCAGTGCTGAGCAGGAAGGAAATTGCGTTTATCAGAATTTTGTCATCATTTCCATGTGGGTGTGGCACTTGGGGACATTGGTGGTGGGGTGAGGACATTGGCAGTGCTGGGGAAGCATTTGTCTCCATGATCTCTGAGGGTTTTTCCCAGCTAATTGATTCCATAATGAGGTTGGATGCAGGCAGGGAGCTGCTGCTGGTGCACATGGGGGTGGCTGTGCCTTCCAAAGTGCAGCATCTGGGCTCTTCCCCTGGTTTCAGCACTTAGGGATCAGCTTGTAGGAGCCAAAGCAAGCCCTAGGAGAAATAAATCAAGGCTGCTTTGGGAAGGGATTATTAAGCATTATTTTGTTATTATTACTGCTGCTTGTCTGGTTGCTGCAGCTGCTGCAGGGGGGGACGAGCAGCAGCCCAGGCTGTGCCGTGCTGGCCCTGGAAATGCCCCTGTGCCAAAATCCCAGCCATGATCCCCCTCCTCCAGCCCCTGAGGGGTGTCTGTGTCTGTCACCCCACTGCAGGACAGTGTCCTCAGCCTGTGGGACAGGTGGCAAAGTCAGTGCTTTGTTCATTTCATTCTACTGGGCGTGGAATCACAGAGTGGTTTGGGTTGGAGGGACCTTAAAGCCCATCCAGTGCCACCCCCAGCCATGAACAGGGACACCTCCCACTGTCCCAGGCTGCTCCAGCCTGGCCTTGGGCACTGCCAGGGATGGGGCAGCCACAGCTGCTCTGGGCACCCTGTGCCAGGGCCTCCCCACCCTCCCAGGGAAGAATTTCTTCCTGATATCTAAATCCAAACCTCCTCTCAGTTTAAAACTGTCCCCTGTGCCCTATCACTCTCAGCCTGTGTAAGAAGTTGCTCTCCCTCTTTTTCACAAGCCCCTTTATGCCCTGAAAGGGGCTCTGGGATCTCCATGGAGCTTTCTCCTCTCCTGTTGAGCCCCCCCAGCTCTCCCAGGCTGTCCCAGAGCAGAGGGAATCCAGCCCTGGAGCATCTCCTTGGTCTCCTCTGGACTTGCTCCAACAGCTCCAGGTCCTTGCACCCCAGAGCTGGACATGGTGCTGCAGCTGGGGCCTCAGGAGGGCACAGGAGAATCAGCCACAGCCCTTGGGTGTAACTCAAAGCTTTAGGCAGTTTTGGCCTTGGAAAAGTTTTGTCCCAGATTCTGGCTGGGATCTTGGGCAGATCTGAGCCAGTTTTTCTAAGCAGGATCCTTTAATGCAGCAGTAGAGGATGCACCCCTGCTGCAGATGGTGTCTAACCCATTAGAGAGAGATCCCCTCACTGCTTATTTACCTCTGTCAGTGCTTATGAAAGAAAAATAAATGCTGTGGGATTAGTCCCCTAATGAATAGACCCATGTGTGCATGCATGTAGTGCAGCATCTTACAAGTCCATCTCAGTGGTTTTTAGGCCTGAGAATGAAAGTTATAATGAGGAAAATATTGATTTCCCATAAAAGGGCTTTAATCAAATGCCCTGACACCCCAAGGGGGACAGAGCTCTGCTACAACACCAAATTGCACTTCATACACCATCTATTTTTCAAACCCTGTATAAATGAGCCTGCCCACTGGATATATGAGGGTTCCCAGATGTTATAGATCACAGAGCAGGGAGAGCTGTGAGGAGAGCCAGTGCTGCCTGCCTGGGGAAGGGAATGGTCTGGCAAACCTGGGGAGCTGTGGGGAAAGCAGGGCTTGTTCTTCCTTGGCAGGACCTGCAGCCTGAGAAAGGTCTGACAGGGAGGTGCTTGTGATGCCTTTTCATGGACTGCCTAAAAACAGAAGCCACATGAAATTAGGAGAGTAAAAAGCAGTTGTATTTATATTTATGAAAGGCCTTCAGGTACATTTAGGGCAGGCAGAGCCCCCCCAGGGGCTTCACCCAACAAGGACAATGGGTCACAGGATTTCATACTTTTATAAGTTTGGTCCATTTGCATATTGGGGTTTAATCTTCCAATTACAGCTTCAGGAAATGAAGGGATTTACCCCCAGTTTCCTCCACCCCATCCCAATTTTGTTTACATTTCTTGGGGCCTGAGACAGTGAGGTGTCCTTGGGTCTCAGACCTGGAGAGGAATTTTGTCTGACCAAAATGGGATAACACTCTATGCATACTATATATTCTAACACTCTATATGGAGTTTAGAGTTACACACTAAAGAATTGCAGGATTACAAATGTATGAAAAATATAAAAGCTAAAATCCTAAGGCATCCCTTGCTCAGGATTTTAAAGTCCTCATGCCCTGTTTCTCCCTAAGTGAGGCTGTTTGTTTTTCCCTTGGGACTCTTAAGATCTCCCTGGAGCCTTCCCTTTCCCAGAGCCCCCCCAGCTCTCCCAGGCTGTCCCAGAGCAGAGGGGCTCCAGCCCTGGAGCATTTCCTTGGTCTCCTCTGGACTCTCTCCAGCAGCTCCAGGTCCTTCTGATGTTGGGGGCCCCAGATCTTAGAAGGAAAAACCTCTCTGGGTCTGTGGTTTGATCTGTGCCAACACACTGGCAGAAAGAATTCATTGCTGCTCAAATCAGCAAACTTGAGAGGAGCTTCAAGGTTTTGACCTCGAGGTTCACACTTCTCTTGAGGAAAATAACGAAGCATTGGAGACCCAGATGAAAGCTTTGCCTTCAGGAGCCAGTTCAGGCATTTCTGGGAGCCAGTCAGTCTGAGCAACTTGCATGATTACCTGCAGAGTTCCTTGCTTCCATATTTCATCCCCACCATCCTCTTCTGCCTCCCCTCACCCTACAGCTGGGAAGTTCTTTATTTATGTTTTGACTTAAATCAGATTGCCTTGGCTTTGTAGCAGCGAGCCAGGAAACACTAGCCCCAGGGAATCAGTATTCTGGAGGTGCTTGCCTTGCTTTCTGAGTGCTTATTTATCCATCCCAGAGGAGGGGAGGGTGTGCAGTGTCTGTGCCTCGTTGTCCTGCCAGGAGCATCCTCCCAGCCCAGTATCACCCTGCAGATGGATCTGGGTGCCAGGGTTCTTCCAGGAGTTATCTGAACCGCTGTTGATCAGATTAGAGCAGTTTGTCCTTCCCTGCCACACATAATTCCTGATATGATGGCTCATTTTTCTTGGCTGTAAGTGGAATTGCAGCAAACAGATCAGTTGTCTGGCTCTTCCCCGCTGATGGATCGCGCTGCTGGCTCCCGGTGCCCGCGCTCGCTGCTTCCCTCCTCTGCTCCACAAGAAATACTTCCCTGCACCCAGAGCTCTGTAAATCTCTGATGGAAAGAGCCTGGAAAGTTTTGGAAGTGCTCTGTCAAGTCACACTGTCGTGGTTTTTGGAGCTTCCTCTCTGAATCACCAGCTTTGTGTGCTGGGGCTGGGGAAGGCTGAGCACTGCTGGCTCCAGGCGGGATCTGTGGGTCACCCCGGGCACAAGAGGCACAAAAACCACCCCAGTGATCCCCAGAGCCACCAGCAACTCCTCTGAGGCAGCCAGAGGCTGCTTGGAAAGTCCAGAATCACAGAATGATTTCGTTTGGAAAAGCCCTGTGAGACCATCAGCTCCAGCCGTTCCCCCAGCACTGCCAAGGCCACCACTGCCCTGTGTCCCCAAGTGCCACATCCACAGGGCTTCTGAACACCTCCAGGGCTGGGGACTCCACCACTGCCCTGGGCAGCCTGTCCAGAGCTTGACCACCCTTTAAGTGATGAAATTTTCCCTGGTAAAGAATCTAAACCTCTGCTGATGGAACTTGGGGCATTCCCTCTCCTCCTGTCCCTGTTCCCTGGGAGCAGAGCCCGACCCCCCTGGCTGCCCCTCCTGGCAGGAGCTGTGCAGAGCCAGCAGGGCCCCCTGAGCCTCCTTTGCTCCAGGCTGAGCCCCCCCAGCTCCCTCAGCCTCTCCTGGGCCTCCAAACCCTTCCCCAGCTCCATTCCCTGCCCTGGACACACTCCAGCCCCTCATTGTCTCTCCTGGCATGAGGGGCCCAAAACTGAGCCCAGGACTGGGGTACAGACAAGTGACCACTGCCCTGGTCCTGCTGGCCACACTGTGGCTGCTAAATTGGTGACAACCTTAGGAATGAATCAGGAGTGACTCCCAGAAAGCAGCAAAGACACAGCACCTCCAAAATCAGGGAGATGAGGGAGAACCAGATCAGGAGCACTCTAGGGTGTGATTACAGTGATTGTTGATTTTTCTGCAGGAGTGAACCACAGGCCAGGTCAGAAGATACAGCCCCTCTCTGCAAGGCACAGAACAGCTGATCCAAGGGACAAACTGGCTCCAAAGGTCACAGTCAGGCTGTTGGGAACTGGAAAGCCTAGTGGAGTATCCTTGCTTCCCACCTTCTCAGCTTTATGGATTTGGAATTTAATTGAGGCACCTGAAACCACTGAATTCCACTGGGAGTCCTAATCTGTCTTCATTTCACTTTGCACTGGGGTTTTGAAGTGTAAGTAGGTTGACAGGTTTGATACTCCAGTTCATACCCTGTGGTGTGGCCCTGCTTTTGTTGTGGTTTCTGGTATTGCAGGGGAGGCTGAACGACATAAAAATGTGTGTCAGAGTTTGCACTCTCAGATTGTCAACCATTCACAAGTGTCACAAGGTTAATTATAGAGACCCAAACCCTTCTCACTTTCTCCTTCCCTGCAGATGTCATGTTTACTCCCTACTCTGCACCAGAGTATCTTGACTTTGGGTGGATTTTATGAGCAGAAATGTGTGACTCCAGCTCTTCTCTGCTCTGTGAGAGAGAATTCGGTTAAGATACATCAAAAATTATCTAAAATGGCTTTTTGCTGGGCCACTAGACACCACCCCTCCTCCTCCTGAGACCCTTGGGACCCTGGGCCCTGGCATAAGTGACCACCCTTCTTCCCTGGGAGGGTGGGCAGGCCCTGGCACAGGGTGCCCAGAGAAGCTGTGGCTGCCCCATCCCTGGCAGTGCCCAAGGCCAGGCTGGATGGGGCTAGGAGCAGCCTGGGATAGTGGGAGGTGTCCCTGCCCATGTCAGGGGGTGGAATGAGATGAACTTTAAGGTCCCTTCCAACCCAAACCAGTCTGGGGTTCCATGGTGAGTGAGGTGTGAGCAGAGCAGATGCCTCCAGAGGCTGAAGCCCCTCCAGGCTCTCTCAGCAGTGTTGCACACAGGGGTCTCACTGTGAGTCCTTCTTGCTGCTGGGCTCTGAGAGGGTTTCTGGGTGTGCTGCAGCTCTGCACAGTCTGGGGCATTTGGAGATGGTCTTTGCAAGCCCAGGGAGGTGGTGAAGGGCCTGGAGGGGCCATGTGAGGAGTGGCTGAGGGCACTTGGTCTGTTCAGCTGGAGAAGAGGAGACTGAGGGGACATTCAGCACGGGCTACAACTTCACCATGAAGGGAAGAGGAGGGGCAGCTCTGATCTCTGCTCTGTGACAGGGACAGCACCCAGGGAAGGGCTGGAGCTGTGCCAGGGGGTTTGGGTTGGAGATCAGGAAAGGTTCACCCCCAGAGGGTGCTGGGCACTGCCCAGGCTCCCCAGGGAATGGTGCCAAGGCTGCCAGAGCTCCAGGAGAGTTTGGACAGCGCTGCCAGGGATGCCCAGGGTGGGGTTGTGCAGGGACTGGGTGATCCCTGTGGGTCCCTCCCAGCTCAGGATATCCTGTGACTCTCTGAGGATGAGGCTGTAACTGCAGGCACCCCCTGCCTGCATTCCTGGCATTACAGAATTATCTGGGATACAAAACTCAGTGGGGACTGAGCTGGAGGAAACCCTGCCTGAAAGGGCCAGCACAGAAAGAACCTGCACTGGGAATCACTTCTGCAGGAGTTGTGCTCGTGGCCAAGGAGAAACCTGCAGAAACAATCCTGGGGAGCTTTTTTCCAAGTGTCTGGGAGCTGGTGCCCAAGGCAGGATCCTGCAGCCTCTGCAGCACCAGCTGTCCTGCCCTTCCCTTCTCTCTGCCTGGGCAGACTGCAGAGGGAAGAACATGTTCTTGCCTTGTAAACCCCACTCTGGAAAGCCTCCAGGGGCTCTTTCCACCCCCTGCTTTTTACAGGCTCAGTTCAATTTTGGTTCAACCAGGGCTGGATACTAAACTGGCCCAAGCCACCAGTGTGGGGATAGCAGAGGCCTCCCAGGGCAGGGATGGAGGGGAAGGCAAGGAGAGAGCCTGGCAGGGCGTTGCCAGTGCTGAGCTAAAACGCTGCTCACATGTCTGTGAGAATAAGATACCTGCACTTTACTCCTCCTGCAAGTGCTCCACTGGGTCTCTTTGCATGCTTTGGGAGCAGTGCTCAGCCTACCCCAAAATACAATGTTTAGTCAAAGACCTACTCATCTGGAAATGGGCTTCCCAGCTTTGCTCTGGCAGAGCTTTATTCACTGTGTTCACAAACCATGTCCTCTGCCATCCCACCACCCCCCTTCCCTCTCCTCACCTCACTTGCAGAGCAGAGATGCTTTGTGCCTGCACTGCAATAAAATATACATTGGTACTTCCACATGGGATGGGCCAAGCATTTTGCTGGTCAAATAACCTTCCTTCACAATAAAATCTCCCCACTTTCCTGTGGGAGAAAATCCTCACTCCATTCATTTTTAAACATCCCTTGTAAATGGAGACCTTGGTATTTTCTAAAGCCCCTCACTTCCCTGCCTCATCATTTATAAGCTTCTAATCCCTTTAATCTCCCTAGTCAGGAGGCATCCAGGCAGCAGGGAGCTTTGTAAAGGTGTGGAAATCTCCCCAAATTCCTGTGTAATGCCCTCCTGCTCTGCCTTGACACCTTCCCCAGCTGCAGGAGGGGGAGCATGGAAGGTCAGTGCCCAAAGGGTGGGATAATGATTTCATAAGCTGGAAGCTTCTTAAGAAAGGAATCTCTTTCTAAACCCTTTCCTCTCCCACCTGCTGGGAGTTTTACCCCTCTCCACCACGTTCTGGATGGACCATGCACCTCCTTGGCTGTCTGGCACCAGCACAGGGCCAGGATGGTGCTGCTGTGCTGCCCTTGGTGTGTCACAAACTCTGTGTGATGAGCTCGGGGCACAACCTGTGCAGAGCATCAAGGTGGCCAAATTTGAGCTTGGCTGAAGTTTTTCCACCTGTACCTGTTTAATGCCTGTATTTGCCCATCTTCTCATTCGGCTCCATTGCCTTTCCCAGAGGCTTAAGGTGATCATTTCAATAAAGTGAACAGTCCAATTTCCAGAGGGGTTCTGTTGCCCAGATGTACAACTAACTCTACTCTGAACAGACCTGAAGTGTGATGGTGGCATGAATTGTCTCATCCATGGCTTAGTCTTGGAGCTTCTGCAGAAATCCACTCAGTCCTTTGGTTTGACATGATATGGGTTGGCATTATAGTGGAATCATGGAATGATTTGGGTTGGAATGACCTTGATGACCATCCAGTCATCCTGTCCCATGGGCAGGGACACCTCCCACTGTCCCAGGCTGCTCCAAGCCCTGTCCAACCTGGCCTTGGGCACTGCCAGGGATGGGGCAGCCACAGCTTCTCTGGGCACCCTGTGCCAGGGCCTCCCCACCCTCACAGGGAAGGATTTCATGTGTGAATCCAACCTAAATTTCCCCTCTTTCAGTTTGAACCCATTCCCCCTTGTCCTGTCACTGCAGTTCCTGAGGAAGAGTCGCTCTCCTGTTCCCTGTAGCCCCCTCACACATTGGAAAGATGCTGGGAGGTCTCCACACAACCTTCCCTTCTCCGGCCTCAACAGCCCCAGCTCTCTCATGTTCATTCACATGTTCCTGCTGTGGTTTTGGTCAGGATCGAGTGAGGGCTCCAGGGAGAATTATTTGTGGTGTGTCAGTACTGGCAAGGGGCCTGTAAGAAAGATGGGGAGACACTGTTGCTGTAGGACGAGAGGGAATGGTTTAAATGAAGGAAGGTAAATTTAAGTTTGATACAAGGAGGAAGTTTTATACAGGGGTGGTAAAACACTGGCACAATTTGCCCAGTGAAGCTGTGGCTGCCTCATCCCTGGGAACATTGAAGGCCAGGCTGGATGGGGCCCTGAGCAGCCTGGTCTAGTTGAAGACATCCCTGCCCTGGGCACAGGGTGGACTAGATGACCTTTAAAGGCCCCTCCCAAGCCAGTCCAGTCTGATTCTGTGTTCTCAAGGGAGCAGAGATCTGTAATTCCCTCAGGAGCCAGTCTCTGTGGGCACACAGGGAGGTGACAGCTCACAAGCCAGGACTGGAGCAGTCCAGAGCACCCATCTCAGGTTGTTCATGTGGCCACCTCCAGTTTAAACTCACAGGTTTTGGTTCACCATGAGAACTGAACCCTGAACAGAACACCAGGGTGTCTCTTCCCTGCTCAGTTTTAGCAATGCCAGCATTCTTGGCACTGGACTGAAAATAGGATTCATCAGGTGGTAGTGACTGTCAAAAAATTTAAAAAAAAAGTGGATTTGATTTCAAAGAGAGGGGAAAGCAGGTCTTGAACATCCTTAAAGTGAGGAAAATTGTAATTTAACAGCCAAAGACGCATTCTTACAGATTGCAGGGGTTTAGATGAAGAGTTAGAACTACCATTAGCTTTAACAAGGCAGCTGGACCACCAGGGTGTCCTGCTGCTGGCAAAGGGAGAAGAACTCCTCTGGGTGTGAAACTGGAGGCAAACAGCAGCATGTGCATGAGCTGTCATGTGCATGATAAACTGCTGAATACATTTATTAAGTCAAATTATCCCTTAATCAGGCCACCTGTATAAATGAGGCCCTGGGACTGCCCTGGATTCCATATGAAACACGTGAGAGGCAGCAGGTTTTTTAGGCAGATTATCTGCTTTGCTTTAGAAGCAACAGAGGATCTGTCAAAGCAAGAAGCCTCTCAGGCTGATTACCCACAGCACTGAGTGTTTGTACCTGCTTTATAATCTGACTTTGCCTCCCTCATCCTGCAGGTTCTGGGCGTTGTCATGGCTTGCTCCCCCAGATGGAGAAATTCCTCTTTCCATCTGTGCTCCACAGTGGCACTGGCAGCCCTAGGCCAGGGCTCAGGGTAAATGCTCAGATCTCAGACTGCAAACACGTGCCCCAGGTCAAGCATCTTAAAGAAGTTTAAGTTTATTGGTACTGTCATTACCTCTGTAAACCCAGCTTGGGATCTTGCTGTAAAATAATCCCTCTAGGCTGGACAGGATGTATATTGGATGTGTGTGGGGTGGTTGGCATTAGGGACCCTACAGATGTTATTTATAGCAGATATCTGTGCCATCACTGCCATCCATGCTGCTTTCCAGGTGATTCACAGCCATGAGCAAATCTTCATGACTGCACCCTGAACCCTAAAATCACCTCATGTGGGCTATGGCACAGGGAGGTCAAAGATCAGAGTGGAAGAAGGGATTTTTCCCAGCTTTTCCATGTGAGATGTTCCCATGGGTGCTCCAAAGGAGTGGGTTTTCATCTCCTTACATGCTCAGCACCCTTTATGCAGAGCCCTCCCAGTGTGAAATGTCCTCCCAAACTGGCAGCCAGTCACAGTGTGTGTGAGCCACAGAGACAAGAAATTCAATAACTCTGGAGGAAGGGACTGCAGGGATATTCCCTCCCCTCTGCTCAGGAGTGAGAGGTGGTCTGGGCAGGGAATGCTGTGGGAAATGCCTCTGCAAAGCCAGGAGGATAAACACACCTGTAATGAGTTCTTCCCTCACCCTCTGCACCAGTTTGGTGTTAAAAAATGAGCATTTTTAAAATAAACACTTTCTTTTCTTTACTGTTGCCATGTCTGAGGGCCATGGTTTGATGGTGGGCTGGGCAGTGCTGGGCTGGGCTCAGTTTTAGGGGGCTTTTCCAACCCAAAGGAGCCTAAGATTCTCAAGTGTGCAGGGTACATTTGCTGTTCCCCACTGCAAAGGCATTGTGGGAGTTGTGGCTGACAGAATTTCCCCAGGTTTTCCCCAAAATCACCTGGCACCAGGAGGGAGTGCTGCTGACCAGGGGGTTCCCAGCACAGCCACTGCCTGGCAGTGCCACGTGCTGCCCCGTTGCCATCAGACTCCACGTGCAAAAAGCCAAGCAGCTATCACTAATTTAACAAAATTAAAGCCTTGTGGGTGGAGTGGGGTTAGGAAAACACTTTCAAATGGAATTTTCCTGATTTCTCTATCTCTGGTGTTGGCATTGTGTGACAGTGAGTTCCTAAGCAATAACCAGGTGTGGCAGAGAGCTGTTGGCACGTCTCACAGTGTTCTGTAAAATATAAATGCATAACTTTATAAAACCTCCTGCCTTTCCCAGAGCCAGACTGGGAGCAGGGCTGCCACGAGGCTTTGTGGGGGTTGTGGGTGCAGCAGGGGGGTGTTTCCATGCACAACCAGCACCCTGCCAAAGTGGGAGATGAGGGAAAGGCTGAAACTTCCCCACAGTGAATCACAACGTTTCATCATCCAGCTCCAGTTCCCCATTCCACTTCATCAGCTCCAGTTCATCCCCGAGCCAGAGCTGGGCCCTGGTGCTGATGTGGAGGAACGGGGGGCACAGTTCACAGCAGCTCATTTAGCACTTGCAGATGAGCACTCAGCAGGGGAAATGAGTGTGGGTTGGCTGCTCTGGGTTTATCCCTGAGGGTCAATCACAGATTCCCTGGGGGGTTCATCATCCCTGGAACAAGCCCTGGGCATGTGAGAGGCGAGGCCCAGGCTCCAGTGCGTGTGGAAGATGCTGTGAGCAGGAGCAGCGTGGTGTCTGCATTCCTGGGGCGTGACAGTAACACAGGCAGGCTCAGCCAAGCAGGCCAGGGGGAACTCAAGGTTATGAAAATGAAATCATTCTTCTTCTTTTGCTTTCCCAACGACTGCTACTGTTAAAATGAATAATTGTGGAGCAGCTGTGTCCAGACAGATCTGTTTCTGCTCACAGCTCTTTGTGACAGTCAGAGATGCCCTGCACAGCCAGGAAAGCAAACTGAGCTGAAAGTCACGCTGGCTTGGGTGAGTCTCCAAGGGTCTGTGGGTCACTGATGGAAGGCACAGTCCCAGACAGCCAGCTTGGCTGATAAAAGAGCAGTTTTGGTTGGATTAAAGGGGATAAAATAGGGTTAACAGGATAAATGCCACGCTTCCGTGCACGCTCAGCCAGGGTGAATGCAGGGTAATCAACCTTCAGGAATGAGGATGTCAGGCACACACAGGGCACTCAAAGCTCTTCTTTGTCATCTCTGCTGGTGTCACAGGCAGGGGTTGGGTGTTGGCCAAGGCACAGAGCTCCTGACACTGGTCTGGTCCCTCGTGGCAGCCCCACAACTGCAGTGCCACGTCCCTGCTCTGCTGTGGCTCCCCCAGGACACCTCTGTGGGCTCTGGGAGAGGAAATTTTGGAGAGAAGCTCATCTCTAAGGTTCTAGTGACAGACTTTGTTGCCTGGGAAAGCAAGGTTTGCCATTGTGAGTGCTCTCTCCACCAGGCCCAACAAATCAAAGCCAAACAGGAAACATCCATGGGCCATTACCCCTCTCCCAGAAGAGAGTGAGTGTGATGAGGGCCAAATTGCCATTTAATGTGATCTAATTGATTTTATAAGCTGTTGTATTAACAAGAAGCTCTCCAGTGTCCCCTGGCACCACCCAGACGTGGTGTGTGCCCTTCTCCAGCAGCACTGGGAGAGGCTGATGGGCTCCAGCTTGGTGTGTAACCCCCACCCTGGGGCTGGTCCCCAGGGCAGGGCTAGAGAAAGGATCTGCAGAGAGCTGGAGAGCTCCTGCCTTCCTGCCAGGACTCAAGAGCCAGCAGCCCCTGGTGTTGGGAGCCTGGTGGGAGTGGGAGCAGAAGGAGACCTGCCTGGGGCAGGGAAGCTGCTCAACATCCCATGGGAAGGGCAAAGTTGAGCATCCCGTGTTGGTGAGAAGTTGCAGGGTGCCCACAGAGGAAATTTGGCTTTAATGGGATGCCCCCATCAGGATGATCCCTGGGGAGCAACCTCCATCCCAGAGCAGAGCCAAGGGGCTGTGGTAGCAAAGAAAGGTGCCCTGGTCCTGCATCCCTGGTGCCCTGTCCAAGCCCAGCTGCTCTCCCAGGGAGCTCTCCATGCTTCATCCTCCTCCTCCTCCTCCTCAGGAGGAGCTGCCCTGGATGGGGGTGCTCCCAGTGGCCCCAGCCCACAGCTCCTTCAGCCCTTCAGCTGGATCTCCTGCTTGGGAGATGCTCCACCTCCCCAAAGCTGTGTGTGGTTAATGCAGGTTTAGTTCCTTGTGCTGGGCAGGGCTTAGAGAGGGAGTTGGTTTCAGCAGAACCATCTTCCAACAGTGCCCATAAATTTGGGGAGGTGTGGGATGGGGTGTATGGCATTGTAGGATGGGGTTGTTTGGGGAACAGAAGCGTTTGGGTTGGGTCTGAAACCTTGTGATGGAGGGGCTGTTACAGACTGAGAACAACCATCTGCCACATTTCATAGAATCATGGAATGGTGTGGGCTGGAAGAGATCCTAAAGTTCATCCAGTGCCACCCCTGCCATGGGCAGGGACACCTCCCACTGTCCCAGGCTGCTCCAAGCCCCGTCCACCCTGGCCTTGGGCACTGCCAGGGATCCAGGGGCAGCCACAGCTTCTCTGGGCACCCTGTGCCAGGGCCTCCCCACCCTCCCAGCCAGGAATTCCTTCCCAATATCCCAGTCTAAATCTGCTCTGTCACTGTGAAGACATTCTTCCTCGTCCTGTCCCTCCATCCTTTGGAAATTGTCTCCCTCCAGCTTTCCTGTAGCCCCTTCAGGCACTGCAAGGTCACAATGGGGTCACCCCAAAGCTTCTCCTCTCCATGTGAACAATCCCTGCTCTCCCAGCAGAGCTGCTCCATCCCTCTGAGGCCCAGGGCTTGACTAACCAAGCCCATGCCAAGTGTCCCTGGTCCCTCAGCCCGGGGCAGGGCCCTGCCAGCTCTGAGGAACGCTCCCAGCAGCCATGAGGACATTTCTGTTGCCTGTTGTTTATGGGATCCATGGATCCCTGGTAATTGGAACGTGGCAACTCCTAACACATGACAGATGAAGTGGTGGGGGAGAGGATTTGTCATTGCTTCACTCCCCTACAGCAAGAAGGGCTCACAAGTCACAGCTGACAAATCTGTTAATGACTTCTAAACTTCATTTACAGGAAAGAATTACTGTAATCAACAAGCAGTGATGGGCTGCTAACCTTGCTGTGTTATTAAAAGGGGGTCTGTGTGTTTAGCCCCTCGGAGAGCTGAAGGGTGATGCTGTCCCCAGGAAGGGCTGAAACAGCAGCAGCAGGGAGGCCCAGGAGCCCTCAGAGCCCTGCCCCATCACAAGCATGAAGAAGCAGGAGAGCAGCAGATGATGTGCTTTAAACTCAGCTCTGGCCCTGCTGAGCCAGAGCTGGGCCATCCCCAGCCCATCAGTGACCCTGGGCAGCACAGCACCCTCTGCACAACCAGGCTGTGCTTTAGTTCTGGTGTCCACACAGACCTGGAGAGGCCCAGCCCCGGTGCTGTGCAGCAGGATTTGTTATTTTTCAGAGGAAAAGGAATGGCTACCAGCAGAGGCCTTGCCATAGCTGGTCCCTTGAGCTGCTCAGCCACTTCCCAGGTCTCCCTCTCCCACCTGAGATGCCTTCCCTGGGGAGAGGGTGCCTCCCTGGTCTCTGTGGGGCCTCAGAGGTGGCATGGAAACAACCAAACCTCAGCAGGTCCCACTGCAAGCGAAGTGGGAGCCACATCCCAGCGGCTCCACCGAGATTTGTGTCTCAATCATTTCTGTCATTCCATGTATTGAAAGTGTCTGAAGTAATTGTGAAAGGCAACCAGCTGATAATTAACTCAGAGAGAGGAAAGGAGCGTGGCAAAACCCTCAGCTGGTAAAGGTTCTCAGTGCGGTTCCTCTTGCTCTGCTGTCCCTGAGGCTGCTCATCCCTTGTGCTGCTGCCACCAGCCCGCTCTCTGGGACTGTGTGGCTGTGGTGGCACCATGACATGGAGCCCCTGAGCAGCTGCAGGGACACTCAGCTGCTTTTCTCTGTAGGAGAACATGCACAAGCATTTTGAGGGTTCAGTCTGCTCAGGGACCCCTTTGATGTGGGTCCTGACTGTCCTGCTGTCCCCAGCTCATGGTGTGGCCAAGTCCCCTGGCAGCTGGGGCTTTGCTGAGCTCCCCAGGGGCAGGGAGCACATGGTGAGGTGGCAATCCCAGATTTCACTCAGAAGAACCAGCCACAGCCCTCCTGGCTTGAAAAAGGCAGTCTGGAGGATGAGCAGGACCAGGGTGGTGGGAAGAGCAGCACTGGAGTGCTAAAGAAGCTGTGGCATCACAGTGCAGGACTTCAGCTTGGAAGACAAGGTTGGACTTGGATGCTCCTAGGGACCTTTTCCAACCAGAATGATTTAAGAGCCCAGTGCAGCTCAGTAAGGGGAATTCCATCAATGGAACTCCACCTGCAGCAGCTTCTCTTTGGCAGCTGGGTGGCCCTGGCAGGGGGTTAAATTAAATTAATTGGCAGCATGAAATGGGGGCCCTCCCAGAGCCCAGATTTTCCCTCTAGTTCAGCGTTGCCCTGTGGTGAGAGATCCAAGTGTCCTTCCCACAGGAACCTGCATCATGGCCTAGGAAAGGGGGATATGGCCCAGCACTGAGCTTGGGAGAGCTCTTGGACATGGCCAGAGGGGTTTGGATGAGGAGGAGGGCACTGGGCTCGTGGATTGGGGCAGGAGGCTCTTCTGGGGTCAGGCTGGGAGCTCTGCTCTTCCTGCCACATGCAGGAGATGCTGGAGCAGCAGCAGCAACAGAGCCAGTTCATTACCAGCTCAGAAACTTCCCTTGGTTTTCCTCATAAATAAATAAATCATTTGCTGTTGAACAGTTGGGCTGATGGGGGGTTGTTCATGAAGGAACATCAGAACGCGTGTGAGTGGGAGAGGGGGGGTGGAAACATTGTGGTTTTCAGTTAGGCTGTGAATGATAAAGAATTAAAGAATAATTCTCAAGGAATTAGTCATGGCCAGCCATTAATGAGCATCTCAGTAACACACTAATGAGCAGGCTTCAGATGCCTGTAAAGAAGGGCTTTAATTAGATTAGTGCATGTAGCATTGTCCAGTGCCTGGTAGGTAATCATCAGGTTTTGCACTGGTGGGATTAGGGATGACATTCTATTTAATTGCTGTTTCCTTTTCATTTTCTTCCTTTTTTTTTTTCTTTTGAAGATTCTTCCCTCCAAAGAATTTTGTTTCTGTTCTCGAACAGAGCCTAAATGTTACCCATGGAATTCTGCATCTGAAAGGGCTGCCAGACTGGGCTTATCTGATTCAATTGACCTTTAAAATTTATTTTGCTGCTGTCAAAAAGAATGTTGGTCTGTTCACGAGAGATTTCTGAGATGATTAGAGGCAGAGACTCCTGAAAACTCCACTTGTTGCATATTGTGCAGTCAAAGGGTGCTCCTGGTTGGGGAGGGGGAGCTTCTAGGAGAAAAGTGCCTTAATTTAAAATATATTTTCATGGAGAAAATGTTTTCAAAGAGGAAACTTCAGCCTTATCAAGCAGGTGGAGATGATGGATGCTCCATTCCTGGGAATATCCAGGGCCAGGTTGGACAGGGCTTGGAGCAACCTGGGATAGTGAAAGGTGAAGGGTTGGAACAAGTCAGTCTTGAAAGGTCCCTTCCAGCCCAAACCATTCCATGGTTCCTTGGCATGGGCAGCTCTGGGGTGACCCCACACTCGTGCAGGGAGCTGTGCAGGGGCTGCTTGGGCAGCTCTCGGTGTCCAGCTCTGGGTCATCCCTCTATCACACTTATTAGGAAGGATTGAAGGCTCTAATGAATAGATTTTTAAGCTTCCACGGACATGAATAATATATAGGACAGATGGTAACGAGCCACAGCTATAAACTAAGTGCTGACCTGATAGACTTTGTGACCATTGTACCTTTAACAGCTGATTAAATACTTATTTAAACAGCTATTGATTATTTATGGCTCCTTTACGGCAGAGCTCAGAAATTTAAACCAGAGCCAGATTTTCAAAGGATTGGCAGGATTTCTCCGGTTTGAAATTACTTGTTTTAATTAAAAATTAAGAAAGGAGGCTCTTTGCACAGCGAGGCAGAGAGATGAAGGAAGACTCAGGGGGAGCCAGTTCTGTCCCCAGTGTCTGGGCACAGCCCTGCTTCAGCCAGGAGTGAATCTGGGCTAAACCTGCCTGCCACTCAGAGGGAAAGGGGATAAGGGAGCTGGTTGTGCCCTTGGCACAGAGGCACCAGCCCTGCAGGAGCTGTGCCATCCTGAACCAGCCCTGCAGGAGCTGTGCCATCCTGAACCAGCCCTGCAGGAGCTGTGCCCTGCTGAACCAGCCCTGGGGAAGGGGAGCAGGGTGGGAGCAGCTCCCCCATCACCCACCCCACAAAGTGAGTGAGGTCAGGCTGTAACCAGGGCTGGGAGCCCCAGCTCCCTGCAGTATCCAGGGGCTCATTCCCTGGGAATGCCTGGCTGCTTTCCCATCCCTGGGGGTGCAGAGGCACCATCACCTGAGTCCTCAGGGGCTGTCCCCAGGCAGAGCTGTGACAGGAGCAGTGTCTGCCTCAGGTGGTAACAGGATTTTGTTCTTCCAGGGAAAACACTGGGCTAAACCTGCCTGCTCAGAGGGGAACCCCTGTGCTGGGGCAGGACGTGGTGCCCTCACTTCCAGGGGTGTCTGGGGGTCTGTGAGGGTTCATAGGGCTGCATTGGTGCCTTCTGCCTCTCAGCTCCAGCCACACAGCCCTGAGAGGGTGGCCTGGCCATGGACAGGGGGTGGGGGGCAGCCAGGGGTGCCCAAGGGGGCTCAGTGCTGGGGGCATCAGGGATGGGCACCTCTGCAGTGACCAGGATGGCAGGGATTGCCACTGAGCCTGAGCCTGCACAGGCCTGGCCTTAGCCAGGGGTGCTGGTGGCCTCAAGCAGTGCCAGGGCAGGTTTAGATTGGATGTTAGGGAAAGATTTCCTCATAGAAGGGGTTGTCAAGCATTGGGACAGACTGCCCAGAGCAGGGATGGAGTCACCATCCCTGGAGGGGATCAGAAACTATGTGGATGTGGCAGTGGGGGACATGGTTTAGTGGTGGTGCTGGGTGGATGGCTGGACCTGATGATCTCTGAGCCTTTTCCAACCTTAACAATTCCATGATCTGCAAGGTGGAGCCCTGGGAAGTGGTGGGGAAAATCCACAGACCCTGTACAAGGAGCCCCTGGTCTGATGGGAGAGGGGACAGCCCAGAAGGGCACTGGAGGCACCCAAGGAGCTGCTGTGTCTGCTCTGAAAGGATCCTCCCTCCCTGGGATGTGCTTGGTTGCACTTGCCAGGGGGAGCAAGGTGTGCAGAGGGACCCCACAGCTCCACAGCCAGCTCCTCTGCCTCCTGCTCAGCTCAGCTCATCTCCAGCTTTCCACCCTCCCAGCTCTCAGCACAGCAGATATTCCCCCAAAGACAGCCCTGGTCCTGCAGAACCTGTCTAATCATTGTGAAATCTTTGTCTATCCCCCTTTTTTAATAACTCCTCCATCCTTTAACACTCATGTTTGGGAGAACTGAAGCTGTTTTCCCCTGAAAACCCATTGGTTTCCTCCCAGTTTGTTGTGTTTCCTGGAGCACTCAGCAGTGAACAGGGCCCCCCTGCTCTCAGAGAGGAGGGCTCAGCCCTGAGGGGGTCTGTGCAGGACCTGCTGGGGACTCAGCAGTTATTAAAAAGATTGCAGGGTTTGTGTTGGTTATTAAACCAACACTTCTGAGCTCGGCTCAGTGTTTGGGGACTCACTAGGAAATTACTCAGGGCTCTCCAGGGAGGAATGATTGGCACTGGAGGTGGCAGGGACCGTGCTGCCAAGGGCTTGTGCAGCTCTGTGCTGCTGATGGAGCTGTGCAGGGCAGTCCCTGCCTCACAGCTGCCTGTGTTTCTCTTCAAAACTGCCTTCTGTCAGCTCAAAGGGAAAAAAACAAACAGGAGCAGGTTACCCAGAGGGGCTGTGGCTGCCCTGTCCCTGGAAGTGTCCAAGGCCAGGCTGGACAGGGCTTGGAGGATCCTGGGACAGTGGAAGGTGTCCCTGCCCATGGCAGGGGTGGGATGAGATGAAGTCTGAGGTCCCTTCCCACCCAAACCATTCTGGGATCCTGTGATTCTCCTGAATCCCTCAGAGCCAAGGAGTGGCCTGATGGCTGCCCAAAGTGAGATGCTCCCTGTGGGACAGCCATGCCAGCTTGTTTGTGCCAGGGAATGACTGCCCAGGCCTTCCCTAAAAATCAGCCCTCTTGCCCCTTGCAAGAAAGTGCAAATCACTCCCTTGGTGGATCTTTGTCATCCAGTGTAGTGCTGCTGATTTGGCCTTTAAGGGCATAGAATCCCAGACTGGTTTGGGTTGAAAGGACCTTAAAGCCCATCCAGTGCCACCCCTGCCATGGGCAGGGACACCTCCCACTGTCCCAGGCTGCTCCAAGCCCTGTCCAACCTGGCCTTGGGCACTGCCAGGGATGGGGCAGCCACAGCTTCTCTGGGCACCCTGTGCCAGGGCCTGCCCACCCTCCCAGGGAAGGATTTCTTCCTAATCTCTGGCCTAAACTGACCCTCTTTCAGTTTGAAACCATTCCCCTGTGTCTTGTCAATCCAGGCCCTATTAAAACTTTTGTCCTTATCAAATTCCAAAAATTTTGTGTGCTGCTCCCTTGCAAGTGGCAAGAAAGGTGTACAGAGCTTAAAGGTTTGGGATGAAAGCAGCGGGGCAGCCTCTGAAAAGCAGTGAGGTAGCTCAGGGCTGGGGTTTGTCCTGTACAGGAGTATCTGGGATGGTTCAAAAGACCTGAACAAGGTGCCTCGTTCCTTCTCTCCCCAGCATGTGAACAAGGGGCACCCCACTCACTCCA
>VZRZ01001147.1:364119-381034 GCA_013398175.1 Climacteris rufus
AATTTCCCCCAAAGCTGGCAGGGAGCAGCTTTGTCCCTTCACCCCCTTTGTGCTGGAGGTCCCTGCAGGATGTCTGCTTTTGTCAGTGGAAAACCTCCAAGGTGGAGAAAGGTGTTAGTGGGTGAGATGTGTATGGGATACAAACCACATCTCCAGTTCTGAGAGCAGAGGTGGTGAGAGGGGCAGAGCAGCCATCACCACCACACAAAGCTCCTGCAGGACAGGGGGGCTCTGGCTTTGCTTTCCCTTCTCCTTCCCTGACAGTTCCTCACTCACACGGGGCCCCTGGGCCTTGCAGCTCTCAATTAAGCAGCTAATGTGGGAAACAAGGCACTGAGAGCAGTCAGGAGCAGCTGCTGGAGCACTCCAGCACCAGCCTTGGCCTGTCCCTGGGTGGAATATCCCTATTTTTAAGGGATTGCTGAATGCTGGCAGCAGCAGGGGCAGCGTGTGACACTGCTGTGCTGTGCTGTCACAGGAAGACAGGAGAAGCAGTGGCAGGGAGAGGACTTTGTTGGCATCCATCCACCTTCCAGTGTGAGAATGGGGGTGTGCAGGTGGGCACAGCCTGTCCTGGGGCATGGGAGCTGAGAAATGGCACAGGGGATCCTTGAGTCTCTGGGGAGCAAAGCTCAGTCAATCCCTGGTTCTGTTCTCACCTGGAGGTGGCACAGAGGTGTCCTTGTGCCCAGACAGCTGAACTTGGGGAGAATTTTGGGCAAATCCAGGCTCCAAGGCTCTCTGGAGGGTCAGGATGCAGGGCTGATGGTCAGAGGATGCTGAGAGCCCAGCCTGGGTGCACATGGATGTTCCCTTGGGGTCACCGGGGTGTGGCTGCACTGCTGGGTCTGGCCCTGTGCAGAGGGAGGTGGCACAGGCAGGAGGGGGGAAGGAAGGAAGCAAGGAAAAGGGGAAGAGAGAATGTTTAGATTAGGTATTAGGAAGGGGAGGGTGAGGATGAGGGTGGGCAGGCCCTGGCACAGGGTGCCCAGAGAAGCTGTGGCTGCCCCATCCCTGGCAGTGCCCAGGGCCAGGCTGGACGGGGCTGGGAGCAGCCTGGGACAGTGGAAGGTGTCCCTGCCCATGGCAGGGGTGGCACTGGATGGGCTTTGAGGTCCCTTCTACCCCAAATCATTCTGTGATTCTAGGAAGGATGGAAGGAAAATGCTTACTCCTGGCAATCTCATCCCTAAGTCTCCTTTTGACTTTGGGAGCATTTGGGAGTGGGAAGTGCCATTGCACTGTCTGTGGAGGCTTTGGGGAGGCTGGTGGCACATCCTCCTCCACCCCAGACCTCTGCTGTCTGGGCTCAGTTTCCCTTGCAGAAAGTAGGGATAATCCTCATACTCTGTCCTTGATGTTCTCTGGGGTCCTACAGGCAAAGACCCCTTTACTCATCCATTTATTCATGTCCAAGTATTATTCCTTGTTGCCTTTTGTCTCGCTCTCTTTTGCAGCTCCAGTCTGCCTTGTTGCAGTTGTGGGTGGGTTGGGGGATGAGGGGTGAAGTCAGAGCTGTGGAAATGCAGCTGCTGATGCCAGCAGTGGTGTGGGGATGTCCCCCTGTGGCCAGGAACCCCTGTGTGTGCTGTGGGGCTTCCTGAGCAGGCACCTCACCGAGTTGCTCTGCTCTGGCTCAGCCCTGCTGGATTTTCCATGGTGCATCCAAGGGGTGGTGGCTGGAGAGGACACTCTGCTCCACAGCTCTGGAGCTGTGCTGTTCCCAGCTGGTGGCTGTGCTGGATTTAACCTGGACACAGCACAGGGGGCCCTGCTGGGACACAGGGAGGGGGAGCATGGAATGGTAACAGCAATGGTTAAAATGCCCTTTGCCAGTGGCTACAGTGAGGGGGCCAGCAAGTGGTGCCAAATGGCTGCTGTGTGTAAGAAGAAATCCTAAATGGGTGGGACAGAGGAGACCAGGGAGCTGCTCTCTGCAGGGAGGGCTTGGTCTGTGTGTGGCAGCGGCAGAGCACTGAGCACAGGGTGCTGGAACACGCTGAGGCCTTGTGAGACACCAGTGGTGGTGCCCAGAACCTCAGAGCAGCGCAGCCCCAGCTCCCCAGCCTTGGCTTTCCCCCATCCTGCCCGGGCAGGGCCAGCAGAGCAGGGCAGGGAGCCCTGGGGGAGCTCCCATCTGCAGAGACAGCGGGGTCCTGCTGGCCCTGCCCCATCTCCCAGCCAGCCAGGCACAGACCTGCCCTGTCCTGAGGCAGCCCCAGAGCCACTGGGGATTCCAAGGGGAAGGGATGGGGCTGCTGAGCTCCCCTCTCCATCACTGCAGGGCCAGCTGGGAGCTGCTCCTCCATAGCCACCTTCTGCAGGCCCTGGGGGATGGTTGGGCACCCAGGTGGGGAGGAGAGGGGGCAGCACAGGGAAGGAGCACAGCACAGGGAATGAGCACAGCACAGGGAAGGAGCACAGCACAGGGAAGGAGCACAGCACAGGGAATGAGCACAGCACAGGGAAGGAGCACAGCACAGGGAAGGAGCACAGCACAGGGAATGAGCACAGCACAGGGAATGAGCACAGCACAGGGAATGAGCAGAGCACAGGGAATGAGCAGAGCACAGGGNAGCACAGCACAGGCTGGTGCAGCTGCAGGAAGGGTGGGGAAGGTCAAGGAGGCAGCACAGAGGGTGGGAGGTGAGGATGGGCAGCAGGGGTCTGGGGGAGGCACAGCTTCCCCTCCACCCCCCCACCTCCATGGCAGCCAAAATCTCACCTTGGGAGATGCCTCAGGAGATTTCCATCTGGTACCTTCCTTCCCACACCTCAGCTTCATCCAGGTCTTTCATTTTTAGAGCAAACCCACCCAGGGTTTGCCCTGACAGCTGCAGAGCTGCCTCGTGTGGCAGCTGCTGAGAGCCCAGCAGATTTGGGGGAAAGCCCACCTTTGTGCCCCCACATGCCCCCTGAATCCTCCTGCCAGCCTGTTCCAGCCCAGGCACAGGGGCAGCCTACCCCACACCCCTCCCAGAGAGGCTTGAGGAGCCCAGCCCCTGATGCAGTTGGTGTTTGCAGCTGCAAACAGCTGCCCAGAGCTTCAGGCTCTTGGAAATAATACCTGGCTGGGTTGCTTAGGCCTTGGGAAGGCTTTGGGCTTTCCCTAGTTGGGGACTGGGGGGTGGCAGCAGCAAAGCTCTTCAGTGCTGGGATGTGAAAGCAGAGCCAGGGCTGTGTTTCATCTGTGCTGTGTTGGATTTTGAGGAAGAGAACATTCCTTGTGCCTGCAGCAGGGCCAGAGCTGGAAATGGGGTGGCCAAACTGGAGCAGCCTGCTTGCTTTCTGTGGCACAGGGACACGGGTGGTGTCTGCCCTAGCTTCAGGAAGGCTTGGGACACAGTCCCCTGCAGCATCCTGGCATCCAGCTGGGGTAGGAGCCTGGCTGGGAGGGCTGTGGGTGGTAGGAAATGGGTTGGACACTTGCACAGACTCTGGCAGATAAGGATGGAAAAGAGGGAGTGCATCACGTAGAGGGGAAGCAGCTAAGGGGGACCAAGGATGTCCACGTGGCATGGCCTGGGGTGGGGGAAAGAGGTGCCAGGGCAGGTTTGCTTTGGAACAAGAAAATATGGGCTTCAGGAGCTGGGAACTGCAGGAGTCACCAGGTGTAAAGCTGAAGTCACTTGTGTGACACCACTGAGCCCCCTGGGAAAGGAGCAGCCTCCAGCTGGGCTTGGTGCAGATATTCAGCATTTCTGTGAATTGAGTCCTTGGGGCTTAAGCTGGGTACCAGAGTGACCAAACAGCTGGAAAAAGCCTCAGTTTCCCCCCACCTGCTCCAGGAATGGGGCAGTTTCCTCTGAGAGCATCTTCCAAGTGGCACTGCAAAGATGAGTTCAAACAGAGCATTAAACAAGGGTTTGTTACATGGGGTGGAAGTTGGAGCACCACTTGCCAAAGGTTGAGAATTGAATTCACTTAGATTTCTGTAAAAGTCCTGTCCTTTGGCTATTTTTTTTCCAGTGTTTTTAGGAAAACTCTGCCTGCCAGGAATTGTTTTCAAAGTAATAAAACAAAAGTCTCTGGCTCTTTTAATCCGTCAGCATGAAAGGAAAAAATAGAACGAGCCAGACTCAGACAAAGTCCAACTTTTTTTTTATTATTGGATTTAGCAAGAAGATTATTTCCAGCCTCAGTGGCAGGTTAATGGAGTCGCAGGGGTTGGGGATTTATTGTGGAGTCACATCCTCACAGAGAGGCTCAGACTTGCCAGGTGTCTCCAGTGCTGTGTGTGGTCTGGCTTTCAATGATGACAGGGATGGAGTGTCCAGCTCCTGCTGCTCCCTCATGGGACAGGTGGAGGTGTGATCGTGGCTGGGGCACAGGGAGGTGGAGATGGAGCTCTGGGCTGTGCAGAGCCCTTGGCTGGGTTGGTGTTACAGCTCCTGCAAACACCCTGTGCCTGTGGGGTGGGAGAGTCTCCTCCTGTGTCCCTGTCCTGGACTGAAAGTTCAAATCCTGGGATTTGGAGCAGTGATGGGGAGCCCCACACACTGATGCCTGTCTGGGTGGGCACCCTCAGGCACAATGGGCCTCTGAGGAAGGAGCAGATCCCCAGGGACTGGGAGCTCAGAAGGAAGAGCACCCATCCCCTGAGGAGCCAAACCAGGGCTCCCCTGCAAAGGGGGAGGTGGGTGTAGTGATGTTCTCCGCCCTAAGAGAGGAGAGAGAAGCAACCAGAGATCCTGTGTGCTGTGGGGAGTCTCTGTGCTGGAGAGGACAAGGAAGAAGCAGGACTGAGGTTCTGGAAAGTCGTGGATGCAACCCTTGAGTATTGTGGGTTTTTTTCCAGGCTCTGCCTGCCCAGGGAGGAGTGTGGGAAAGGGAACTCTGTGGTTTAGGGCTCAGCAAAGCTGGAGCATCCCACACTGCTGTGTCAGTGCCTCGGGCAGGCTGGGCTGGGGGCAAGCAGAGCCTGCCAGGGCTTGGGGACCAGGGTGACAGAGCCCACAGGGCTCATGCACTCATGCACTGCCACTGTCCCCACCTCGGACCAGCCTGCTCAGACTTGGACTGGGCACCCAGAGAGCCAAAACCCCAAAGCCAGGCAGGGCTTTAGCTCTGCCCAGTGCCAGGGCACCTCCAGGGAGGGGACACCAGGTAGCAGTGCATCCCCTGTGTCAGTCTCAGGGACCCCTAGAGCCTGTGGACACCTTGGTGGTGTCGCCCTTTGGAGCAGGAGCACCCGTGGGTGCTGCTGGAAGGGGCTGGGGAAGAGCAGCACCTCGATGTGCATCACAAAACACCTTCCACAGCTCCCAGGCAAATCCCACACCCTGAGTGCACAGCACAGGGGTGATCCCAAAGCATCCCTCAGGGTCTGGAAGGTGGAAATCAAGCTGATCTCTTTGGACAGCTCGGTGTTTTGCTGGAGGGGGAGCAGACAGGCTGGTAGCAGCCACACTGCCTGGGATTTCACACAACTGCCAGCCCTGTGCCCTGTCCTCAGAGGGGAAACCTGTTCCCAGGGGCTGCCCATGAGCTGCCCGAGGTGAGGAGCTCGGAGGATCCTGCCTGGCAGCCACGGGAAGGGGGTTGGAGCTGGTGTGGATGATGGTGATTTCCGAGCTAACAGTGACACCTCCTGTTAGCACAAAATCCAGCTCAAAGCCCAGCAGGCAGTGCAGTGCAGGTGTCAGCAGGAGCACGGCTGCTTCACTGCTTAAACCTCTTTGTTTACATCCAGAAAAGCCAAGGCTCCTTCCAGGGGCAAGTGTGGCTCCACAGGGACAAACCCATCCCTGTGCAAGGTGAGGGCTGGGCTGTGCTGGGAGGGGTTGGCAGGGGAAAGCCTGGAGATGTGGGCATGAGCCAAGGTGCTGGATGCAAACTGCTTCAAAAACAACAGTTCTTTGAAATGTAAGTTAGCACAGAGAGGTAATGGCTTTTGTATGATGGCATTAAAGCTTTTACTTAGATATAAAATTTATTTAAATGTTTCCTTCCCTAAAAGCAACTTTAGAATCACAGAATACCCTGAGCTGGAAGGGGCTCACAGGGATCAACAAAGTTCTGGCGCTGCACAGATCCCAGCAGGTGTCAGCCTCATCCATTGGTTTCCAGCAGGAATTTAGGATTGACTGTGCCAGTTGTCTCCCAACACCAGAGCTGGGAGCCCCGCTCCTTGACCAGTTGAAATTGAGGAGCTGAGAGATTTGTGCTGCACCCTTTTTATCTGGGAATCCCCTGACCCCCCGCTGTCCTTGCAGGCGTCCAAGATGTCGCTGAAGGTGCAGACGAGCAACATCACGAACAAGAATGACCCCAAGTCCATCAACTCGCGGGTGTTCATCGGCAACCTGAACACGGCCGTGGTGAAGAAGTCGGACGTGGAGACCATCTTCTCCAAGTACGGCCGCGTGGTGGGCTGCTCCGTGCACAAGGGCTACGCCTTCGTGCAGTACTCCAACGAGCGGCACGCGCGCGCCACCGTGCTGGGCGAGAACGGCCGCATCCTGGCCGGCCAAACCCTGGGTGAGTTCTGTCTGCAACTGTGCCAGGGGGGCACGGGCATGGAGGGGTGGGAAATGCATAAGGGATGGGCAAGGGATGGGCATTTNGTTACTAAGATATAAGGGGGGGATGCACCACCACAGCAGTGGGGACTGAGCAGGGCCATAGTGACCAGTGGGGGTCAGCAGGAGCCAGGGCCAGGCTCAGAGCTGGAGACAGCATTCCAACACCACCCCCTGGGCAGGGGCTGGAGGCTCTGTCCTCATTTGAGACAAATTTAGTGGAGAACACCCTCCAACAGAAGGCATTTTCCATCAGTTTCCTCCCCTACAGGTTCGGAAAGAAATATCTCAGAATAAAGTGAAAAAATCTTTGTTCACACACACTATGTGTGCAGACATGGAAAAGAAGAACAAAATGCATAATGTGAGATAATAAGCCCCTCACAGGGGGAAAATCTTAGTAAAATCTGACAGTCCCTTCAGTAGGATGGCCCTCTGAAGCCAGGGCCTTGGTGCAGGCCTCACCAGGCCTGGGGAGGGTGAGGCCTCTTGGTGGTTGGTATTCCAATCCCAGGCAACTGTATAGGTCCAGGAAAAAGGAAAAGGGAGAAAAGGAAAAAAAAAAAAACCAGAGCTGCCAGAGACTCTTCTTACCTCAGCTAGTGAAAAAACAAGAGCCAAAAAGCAGAAAAAAAACCCCTCCCTGCTACAAGCAGGCAGCAAAGTGAGAGCTGGGGGAAAAAAGAGAATTCTGGGGGAGTTACCTTTGTTTTTAAACAGTCTGCTGAGAGGGAAAAAAAATCCCTGGGCTTCTTTTTCCTTCGGGTAGAAACCACTCCTGGATGAGGAAGTTCTGGGCACCCAGCTGACAATGGGAGTACAGTATCAGGGGATGATACAGTCATACAGTCACCCTAGGACAGGCTCCCAGCTCCCCTGTGGGATGGGATCAAAGGCATTTGTGACACTGTGGCTCAAAACCCCATCTATGGGCTGTGGCTGTAGAAGTGAAAATGCAATTCTGGATCATCCCATGGCCTTGTCCTTGAACTGCTGGGGAAGAACAAGGATGGGGAAGAACATGG
The DNA here is from genome assembly GCA_013398175.1 of Climacteris rufus. Classification (NCBI taxonomy): domain Eukaryota; kingdom Metazoa; phylum Chordata; class Aves; order Passeriformes; family Climacteridae; genus Climacteris; species Climacteris rufus. The sequence goes on from VZRZ01001147.1 coordinate 371,666, forward strand.
CCTGGTATCAAAGACATGGATAGGACATGGGGGAATGGCTTCCCAGTGCCAGAGGGCAGGGTCAGATGGGATATTGGGCAGGAATTGTTCCCTGGGAGGGTGGGGAGGCCCTGGCACAGGGTGCCCAGAGAAGCTGTGGCTGCCCCATCCCTGGCAGTGCCCAAGGCCAGGCTGGCTGGGGCTGGGAGCAGCCTGGGATAGCTGAAGGTGTCCCTGCCCATGCAATCGGGGTCATTAAGGTCCTTTCCAGCCCAGACCACTCTCTGATTCAATTATTCCCTTTCTGGATCAGGCCCTGCCCTCAGCCTGCTGGGGGAGGTGATATCCAGACCAGCTCAGCCTAACTTCAGCCAGCAGACTTTAAATGAGAGACCTTTTCCCCCACATCTGCGCTGCTGTGGGATGAGAACTAACAAGCAAAATCCCCCAGCTACATCCTTGCTTTGCAGATTGTTCTGAAGTGCCATGGGCTGAGATGCTCTTGTCACCAGCTCTGAGCTGAGAATTGGGACTGGGGATGGGATTTTTAATGACAAACTGTGATTTCCAAGCCTGCTGAGGGCAGTGGGCACCCAGGAAGGCAATTTGCAGCCCATTCCCACCCTGCTGCTGGCACAGCAGTCGGAGATGAGAAGTTGTGCTGAGACTGTGCTGCTTCCTCTGAGGTTTATCCAGATCCCAGAAACGCCTGCTCAGTGCTCTTGTGCTCCAGAGAGTGGAGCTGCAGAGCAGGCAGAGCACAGCGTGCTGGGGGTGCTCCCAGCCCAGGTGCTGTCCTCATGTGCACATAGAGAGCGCCTTGGGGAGCCCAGGAGATCCTTGTGGTGCTCCAGACAGATACAGGAGGTGCAGCCAAGAGACAGAGCACCTGCTCACTTGGCTGAAGAGAGAGAGTCAAGGTTTGTCGTGATAAAAACCTCTTCTGCTCTCAGAAAGCCTCTGAAACCTCTCATCTCTGCTGGTGCCAGAGGGCTGGAATTCCAAGGCAAAAGGACTGCATTGTAGCTGGGTGTCCTGCATGTGTCCTGGATGAGGTGCAAACTCAGCTCCCTTTCATCTGCCTGCCCTTCATGGGGCACTGTGACCACAGAGAGCTCATGAGGCTCCCCTTTGCTGGCCATGGGCAGTAAGCACTGGGATGCTCCCCTTCCAGGAGAACCCAGTAGAGAAGAGCTGAACAATGTGCTTAGAAAATCAAGGCTGAAAGTTTTTGTCTAAAAGGAGGAGAGATGGCCATGTAGGAATGTGGAGAGAGAGGGCAGGCTGGGGCTGCCAGGGGACATGGCAGGCACTCTGCTGAAGAGACTGTCCTGGCAGGCCCTGGTAACCTCAGTGCCTTCTCCAACACTCCCAGACACCCCAGTCATTGCAGGAGGCTGTTGCCACAGGGAGGCACTGGAAGCTGGATCCACACCATGCCCTCACCCTGCCTTGTGGCCTAGACAAAGCACAACCTCCCCACTTAGTGTGGGAACAGGGGCCTGGATATGGGCAGGAGGGTGGATACTGCCCTGGGGTGGGCAGATGGAGTCAGTGGTGCAGAGGAAGGAGCCAGAATGGGAATAAGATGCAAAATCTGTCCAGGCTGATGTTCCTGCTGAGTTCTTGTCTCTCCTTTTTCACTGTCAGGGGAATCCTGTGGGATCTGCCTGCCTATCACCACCAGAGCTGAGGGTGTAAATTCCCTGCTGTTGGCATGTGTCAGGGATGGCTCCACAGGCCAGTGGGGGACCAGCAAATGGAGCTAATTGTTGTCCTTCTCCCCCACTGGGCTTGCAGTGCCTCTCCCTTGGAGGGAGTTCCCCAGCCTGGTGCTGTCCAGGGCTCTCTGTTCTGCAGGAGCTGAGTGGCAGCCGGCAGGATGCACCCTGACAGCAAACAGGGTTCACATCGGGGCCTGCAGCTGAGCAGGGATGTGTTCTGGGCTGCACCAAGGAAGGATTTAGCCCTCCCTTCCCCTGCAGCAAACAGCAGTGCCAGCAGCCTTGGGGGCTCAGCAGGCTCAGGAAGGTGACTGTGAAATGTTCTGCTGGCAGCAGTCAGCCCTGGGCCTGCCCTATGGCCATGGGCAGCCTTGGTACCACTCAGGCTCACCACTCCTGCATCCCCCTCAGCAGCTGGAATGGCAGGATGGGGGGAAGGCACAAGGGAAACACAGGCTCTGATGGGAGCGTGGCTCTACAGGGGCACTGGGTGCAATGGCTGGGCCTACACACCCCCTTTAACACCACCCTTGTTGTACAGGCTCAGAAACAGGCTAAGCTCCACCTTCAGCAGGAGTGGTGTCTCTTGGCAGACCCTCCAAGGCAGCCCAAGGAATTGCACAGCAAGGCATTTGGGAGCATGTCCATGCTCCTCTGGAGTCGTGTCCCGTGTGTGCAGCCTGTGCTCCTCCTGCTCAGCTCATCCCAGCAGAGTTGCAGCTTTCTGTGTTCCCAAAGATGATTTTCCTGGTTAATACCTAAGTCAGCAGGATGTTCCTTTGTGCTGAAAGCTGCCTGGATGCCCCATAAGGGGCAGGTAGCAGAAAGCTTGGCATCATTGAAGAGATTCTTCCCTGGGAGGGTGGGGAGGCCCTGGCACAGGGTGCCCAGAGAAGCTGTGGCTGCCCCATCCCTGGCAGTGCCCAAGGCCAGGCTGGACAGGGCTTGGAGCAGCCTGGGACAGTGGGAGGTGTCCCTGCCCATGGCAGGGGTGGCACTGGATGGGCTTTAAGGTCCCTTACAACCCAATTCATTCTGGAATCTTTTTTCCCATCACATCTCTGGTCCATCCCAAGTCTCCCCAGGGGCACTGGTCTCAAGGAGCTGCAGGATGTACCCATGGGTGGGACTCTCTCAGGCCCTGGTTCTCACTGGGGAAACAGTTCCCTGAGGGCAGAGCAAGACAGACCTGTGAGGGCCAACACATTCAGTAGGTGACCTGTGATGAAGTCTCCTGAATCCATCCAGAAACCCAGAGGAGGTTTCTCCAAGCTCCTGGAGATCACCTGCCTCACACTGACTGACAAAGAGGGTTCTTGCCAACCCCATGGACTCAGCAGCTGGTCTTTCTCTCCCTCACCCTCCTCACTAGTTTGCTTTATAAAATATGTGTTTGAGTTTTTTTTACATAAACACTCTTTTCCCTTTATTCCTGTCATGTCTGAGGGCAGTGGTTTGGTGATGGGCTTGGCAGTGCAGGTCTACATAATGCAATCCTCTCTTGCTTGGCTCAGATCTGACCTGTCCAGAGGTGTCACACCCTTTCAGACACACAGGAGCTGAAGAACCACAAAGGTGTAGGGCTGACTGGAGCAGCCAGCAGGGAATTTGCTCTGTCCTGGGCTGAGAAGCAGAGCACAGTCCCTCAGCTCTGAGCTCTGGCCCCACACCCCATGTGGGGTTGCCAGGCTGTCAGCAGCTCCATGAAATCGGCTGTGGCCCTTTACTCTCCTGTCAAAAGCACGTTTGGCACCGAGGCCAAGTAGAGGAATTTCCTCAGGGAATGGATTTGAGGAGCTCATCCTCCCCTCCCCTGGCAGAAGATGCTCCTGCAAGAGCAGCTGCAGGCACATGCACCCCAATGCAGCCCAATCCCCAGCAATGCCCTGCTGCCTCATGCTGAGCATTCCTTGTTATTCCCAAAGGATCAGGGGGTGCATTGGCAGCAGTCAGCAGCGTGCAGCAGGTTTGGATGTTGTCCATGCCTGCTGAGAAACCCATCCTGGGTTTGTGTGTGTGGATCACACCATGTGCAGGGTGGTGAGTGGCTTTGGAAAGGAAAAGCAAGAGGCTTGCTGAGGACCAGGAGGTATTTGCCTTCCTGTGGAGGCCCAACAGGCCCCAAAGGTGCCAGAAACAGGTGGAAATGGGGTGGTGGGAGGTGGGGGGGGCTCATTCCTCTCTGGCAGGGCCTGTGCAGTGGTGCAGCTCCGTGCTCAGGGACAGATGAGGGTGAGCAGGGACATTTTGTGTCACAGCTGCCTGTCCCTTCCTTGCAGACATCAACATGGCCGGGGAGCCCAAACCCAACAGACCCAAAGGGCTGAAGAGAGCAGCCTCTGCCTTGTACAGGTAGGTCTGCAGCACGAGGAGAGAGCTCTCTGGGCTGGTGTTTGCCCTCCAGCAGCCCCCAAGCCCTGCCCTGAGCTCCCTGAGCTCCCTGAGCTCCCTGAGCTCCCTGCTCCCCGCCCCTGGCAGCCTGGACACTGCTGCACATCCAGCTCTCCTCCCAAGGGCTCCTTTCCTTGGCAGGGCCCCTCAGTGCTGGGCTGTGAGAGCAGCAGGGGCTGCCCCAGGGGTGGCCAAGGCTGTGGTGATGTGGGAGCCTTTCCTGGGCATGGGCTTGGCCACGGGCAGGGTTACAGAAGGGTGGGCAGCACCTGCCTGAACCACATCAGAGCTGCTGGGGAGGGGGAGCAAGAGGAGCACCCCCTCCAGCCAGGGAGCAGGAGTGCGGTTGTGGGGAGAACAGGGATCATTTAGGGAAAGAGAAGGATGACAGCCAAAGGGAGAGAAGAAGGGAAGCCCCTGGGGTGACCAAGGAGGTGGCCAGGGGGAGTCCCAAGGAGCCTGGTCTGAGGAGCAGCAGCTGAGGGATCAAGGGAATGGGAGGGACAAGTGGGATATGGAGAGGCCTGTGGGGTGTGGAGCACGTTAGAGATGTCAGTGAGCCTTCAGCTTGATAAACCTTATCACCATTTCCACAAGAGGTGAGGATTTTCATTTCAGCCCCACACTCTGGAGTCATGGGCATATGGGAGAAACTCATTAAGTTGTTGCTTCTGGTTGCAGAAGGGAGAACTTGAACAGGTATTTCAAGAGTGCCCTGCAGCCTCAGGAACCCAAAACCAAATAACAAGGTCCCAAATGTGTTTTATTTATAAGTTCTCAATTTTGATGCCAGTCTCATGGCGAGGAGACTGAGGCACTGAGTCAGGAGTTGAAAGGTGTGAAATTGGGAAGAAAACCGTAAAATCACTATTGGGGTTATGGCTGGGTGCAGCAAAAGGAGAAATCATGAGAGAACTGCAGGCTTTTCCACAAAAAGAAGAAAGGGGGTGAAGAGAACCCCGTGATTCAGACTCAGCCACGTGGTCCTGCACCAGGGTGCTGTGGAATGGCAAATCCTGGAGGTGACAATGCAGTTCTGGCACAGCCAGAGCCCCAGCAGCCCTCTCACCAGCCACAGGGCACCTCTGGGGACCTTCAGGAGCCAAACTGCCCCTGTGCAGCTCTCAGGCACATTTCTCCTCCCACCCTCAGCCCCCTTGGACCCTCCCCAAGGACAGGGCCCTCTGGATTCCCAGGGGATGGCACTGGAGGGGAGTGAGGCTGTGCCCTCCCTGTGCCCTGGGAACAGAGGTGACACAATCCTGCTGCTCAGCTGCACGTGTGCTGCTCTCATGGGGCTGGGGCCACAGCACACATCAGCACCTTGCACTGCCATCATACATCCTGCACTAATGAGCTCTTCATTTACTGCTCACCCGTGCCTGCAGCACTAATCCCTTCTCTGGAACAGCCAATATTTCACACTTCCAGACTGCTGAGGGAGAGCAAAGAGGAGATGTTTGCTCCCTCCCACAAATATGGATATGCTAAAATACAGGCCAGAGAACTGCACTGCTCTGAGCTCCAGCAATATTTCATCCCAGACTGGCTGTCAGATTAAAACTTTGCCATCTGGACTGGCAGAACTTATGATGTCTCCCAGCAAACAGGGAATCCAGGTTTGCAGGGAGCTGTGGTAACAGCTTCCCGAACCACCATCCATTTTTCTAAATGTTAGACTTCAAAAATCACAGCACTAGAATTTATAGAGATGCTGTGTTAAACACAGCAGATGATTTTTGCAAACCCTGGGTTTTGCTTTGCCTCGCTCCAGGTCTGCAGGGGAGAGCCAAGGGGAAGGCAAGGCAAGGGAAATTGCATTTTGAGCACAGAGGAAGCAACAGTCATGGCATTTTTAGCTGTCCACCAGCCCGGGGGGTGCCCAGGTGTTTAACAGAAATCCTCTGGGATGCAGCCTCCCATTTACCTCCCCCCAGGCTCAGGCCACCATCAGTGTGCTCAGGTGTCTCCACAAGAGGCACCTGCAGTTCATAGCAAGCCTTGCTGCCATCACTGCTCTCCCCAGCTCTCTCAGACCCCTGGGCCTCCCTCCCTCACTCTGCATTTCCCAGGGAAGGTCCCTGGATGCTGCTGCCAGCCAGCAGCACCAAACATGCCCACGGTGCCAGCAGGGATGGCTGGGGAATGGGCTGCAGTGCCCACGTCCCCAGGGAGTCACTGGTCTCAGGCTCTGCCTTCAGGCAGCACCTTTTCTGCCTGCACAGGAATTTCTGCACAGGATTTCCTGGGGTGTGTGGGGCCCTGTTCAGGTTGGTGTCAGCGACCCCACCTTGCTGGGAGCTGGCTGGGAAGGGCAGGTGGCTCTGCCAGTGCCATTCTGGGCGTTTGGAGGCACCAATCTCTGCCCTTGGCCTGCAGAGCTGGGCTGAAGCTGCTCTGGAGCCAGCAGGACAGTGAGGACAACCCAAGCTGAGTGTCTGCAGTTCAGTGAGCCCAAGAAGGGGCTCTGAAATGGTGACAGGGACCAACCACTGCTGGCTGAATGTCACAGTCAGGGAACACTGGCACCCATCCCGTTACACCCAGTACAGTCCCTGGTGTCAGCCCATCCCCAAACACCCCTCCCTGACAGCAGTGACACCCCAGAGCCAAATCCACGTGGGCAGGGCTGAGAGCAGCCCAGGGGCAGAGCAGAGGTACCAGAGCCAGCAGTGGCAGGGGATGCCCATGGCATCCCAGCCTGGAGCAGCCCCAGCACCTCGGGAATGCCAGCCTTCCTTCCCAATTCCCCTCCCAGTCCCCCACCACCCGGGCTGTTTGCAGGAGGAGGGAATCCCACACAGCTCCACAGGATCACTGCCTGAGCAGTGCCACATTTTCCAAGTGGCTTTGCAGCAGGTATTGTTGTGCCTCCTGCAGTGATGCCCTGGCAGAAGGGTGGGAGCTGAGCACAACGTGGCACTGGTGATTAGCAGTAGCAGGCAGTAATTAAAGCACAAATGCACATTTGCTCATCAGGTACGTGCTCAGAACTGGCCCTACAGATGCAGAGTAGAGGCAGCACATGCAGGCAATCACCCTTCAGTTATGAAAAGGTGCATTTTGAACCTTTGTGAGTCATTAGTAAATGTTGTTTGACTGCTAAAGGAAAACCAAGCAGCAGCAGTGCATCAGGAGGGGGAAGCAGGGTGGTACTTCCAGCCTCTCACTGCAGTTGTCCCTGCTTGATTTGGAAAGGGCACAGTGTCACCAACTGATTGAAAAACAGCAAATCTTCCTGTACACAAAGAGAGACCTGCCAGGTCACTGAGGAATGATCCATCAGTCTCAGGATGGTTTATCCTACGTGCACTGAAATTTTCAGGATAAATGACACTGAGGCACTCCCTTTTACCAGCTTTTTTCCTGAATTCTTACTGGAAGCTCTGCCCTGTGCTCAAAGCCTGATTGCAAGGATGCTGCTAAAAGCACCCAGCCACTGCCTCTCTGGCATCCCCTGTTAAGCCATGAGTGACTGGTGTGTTGCAGCAGGGTCCTGCAGCCACAGACTTCCCAAAATCCCTCCTTGCAGCCCTCTGCCTTCCTTGAGTGCTGTCCCATGGCAGCAGGAATTGAAGCTGCACTGCCAGAGGCTGGGGTCAAGTTTTGGGAAGTCAGGACCAGCTCCCCAGGATAATGAATTCCTAATTCCTTTTGAAAGGGTGGAAGTGTCTCCAACCCCACAAGGGTTCAGGGCCAGGGCAGGTTTTGTACCCACAGATGCTCTGGGGCCCCTGCCCTGCAGCCCAGGCTGAGTGTGATCCCCTCAGTGCCTCTGGGAATGCCCTGTAAAACAGCCAGGAGTGATTCCCACCAGGAAAACACAAGGCTGCCCAGCTTTGCTCCCACATTCCCCACAGAAATAGGGAATAACACAGTGTAATGACATTGGTGGGGTCCATTGGCCACTTCAGACAGCAGATTGACTGCTGTGGGGAAAGGCTTAGGACGTCACCTGAGCTTTTTGGCTTCTTCAGCCTTCTCCAGCTCACACCAGGTTGGACCTAGGGATGTTTGAGGCCAAACTTCATCCTGCTGGTGCTGGAGCCGAGCCCAGGAGTGAGGCAGAGGTGCCCAAACACCCCAGGGCAGGGTCAGTGATGGAGATGGAGGTGCCCACCCCATGCAGGGCTCCAGTCCCTGCTGCCAGCTGCCAGGCTTTGCCCAGGACAGTGCTGGCAGCAGCAGGGCACTGCCTGTGTGATGGGGTTGGGGCTGCAGCTCCTCTCCATCCCCACATCCCCATGGAGCTGCTCCTGTGCTGACCCCACAGCTCTGCCTGGGAGCAAAGGCTTGGAGGAAAATCCAGCTCAGGCTGGAGCGTGAATGGGGTCAGGAGAAAGGAATGTGGGCATTTCAGAACCTTGCCAGACACCTCCAAGCTTTGTGTTGTTTATGCTGCAGAGCTGCCTCGGGGTCTCCAGGCCATAGCCAGCTCCCCATGGAGGGAGTTTGTGCCCTGAATAAAGGCACTGCTCATCCCACCTGGAGCCCTCCAGCCAGTCCCCTGCTGCCTGTGGCTGGGGAGAACATTGGCTCCAGGGCACTGCTGGAGGGAGCCAGAAGCACTTCACCACAGCCTGTCAGGATTGAGAATATTACAAAATTGCAGCAATTTCATTTGAGTTGCATCTAAGGAGGGAAGAAAATTGAAGAGGAAGAGTCTGACAGCACAGAAACATCCTACTTCAATTTTCCTTTCAAATGACTTCTTATTTTGATGGTATTTTGTGTTTACTGGATTCAAGCAGCACTGGAGTCAAACATCCTCGGTGAACAAAACAGATTGGCAGGCTGAGGGGAGCCATTTTCTTTGAGATTTTTCTGTGTCTCCAGGTTTCACTCCAGGTTAGAACAAAAATCAAGTTACCCATCAAGAAAAGCTCAGTGGAAGTGCCTCGTTCTGTGCTGCCCATCCCCTCACCCCACAGACAGCAGGGTTCATTCCAGCAACAGCTCCCCTGGGAGGAATCACCTTTCCCTTCACTTCACAACAGGGGATAAGTAAACACAGATCATGCCGTGGTTGGGACAGGGGCTGCAGGATATTCCTGTCTCCTCTGGGCCCAGCAGGAATGTTGGCTGCAGATAGGGTCAGAAGGGGAGACCAAAGCTGAAAATAATTTAGAATTCATCTGTGCTGAGATTGTCAAAAATGGCTATTTTTCCCCATGCAGTTGAATTTGGAAGGGTGGTGGTAACACTTCCACAGACACATCTCCCCACCAGTGCTGCTGGCTCAGCACTGAGACCCTGCACTCCCCATCCCATCCCA
>VZRZ01001147.1:394395-410393 GCA_013398175.1 Climacteris rufus
TGGGATGGGATGGGCAGATGTGCAGGAGGTTTGGTGCTCTGGTTTTCCCACGCTGGCCTGGGCAGTCAGAGCAGCAGAGCAGGGTTACTCCAGGCCCAGGTCCTCCCTCCCCCTGCTTCTGGACATGGAAAGGCAATCTCTGGGGCCAAAATGCCCAATCATGGGTGCAGTCTGAGTCAGGACATGCAATAAAACCCCCTCTGGCTTTAATAACCCCCATGAGCTTTGATGAGCATCACAGTCACAGGCCATGCAGCGCTGGGAACGCCGCAGGGACTGCAGTGTGCTGTTCTCTGGGCAGGTTGCAAGAGCCAGCTGCTGTCTCTGTCACAGTCCTGCATTGCCTTCCTGTCACCTGCAGCAGCTTCAATGCCACCTTTTTCCTTTCCTCAGTAAAGTTCTGCAAACATTTGGAGATGTCAAGAACCCCAAGGGCTCCTGGTGGAGTCTGTCCATCCTCTGCCAGGGAACAGCCCAGGCCTTGGCCAGGGACAGTGGGGTGCTGAACAGACTCAGCCACGCTGGGAATGTGATACAGCAACACACAAAAGGAAGAGCCAGAGACACCTGTGTCCAGGATCAGAGGAAAGGAAGGAAGGGGCACAAGACCAGCCTTCTTTATTTTTTATATCCATTTGGAAATCACTGTTCGTTGGAGGAAATCAGTTCTTCCTCCCTCAACTACAGTGGTCAAAGGAAATGTCCGTCAAAGTTCTGTGTCCATGAGAAAGGAATGTGAATGATAAGATACAGTTACAATAACATAGCTATGTTTACAGAAAAGAACCGTGAGATAGAAAGTAAAAATCATCCAGCTGCAAAAGCAGGGCAACAGGAATGCTCTGCCTGCCCTGGGCAGAGGGCACACACACGTCAGGATGGACAAGAAAACATCCAGGTCAGCCCTTTCCATTGCCCAGCTTCCCTCCCAGGCAGGGGCATTGTTTGCTCACAGGTTCCCTCTGGCAGGCTCGGGGTGCACAGCAGAGCTTGGCCCAAGCTGCAAACCCTCCAAGGGTTTGCTCAGAGCTGGGTGAGCCTGAGCCACTCCGGGTGAAAAGTGGGACATCCCCTCCTGCTCTGCAGCCCGGGCTCCAGCCTGGCCCTTCCCTGCCTCTCCCCAGAGGCCAGAGCAGCCTGTGTGACCTGGGCCAGCCCAGGGGTCCCCCTGTGCCCGCAGCCCCCCAGCCCCAGCTCGTCCTTCAAGCCCAGGGTCAGGGGCAGCATTTAAAGGCCACCTCCTTACCCAAAACAAAGAGCAGAGGGGAACAATGTGCTTCAGCACATGGTTTAAATGAGTTTTGGGTAAGTGGAGAAGGTCTGCAATTAAAAACAAACTGCCCTGGACGGAATGTTGGAGAGCCCACAGGCAGCCCCAAGCAGGGGCTTTTCCAACAGGGAAACCTCAACAGCACCCAGAGCCTCAAACCTAAATCACCACGTCAGGGATGTCTGCACCGCTCCTCCAGAAGAATAGAGAAAGCAACATCTCCTCCCTCTGTTGTCTGAGGGTGTCGGAGTGTGGGGACAAGGCAGCAAAGAAAAATGCTCTCAGCTCTATTTCAGATGAGCTCGCATTTCTCAGAACTCATTTTTCCACAGTCATGGTGGGAAAAAGGTAATTTTGGTGCTGCACAAAAGCAGCACAAGGCCTGCAGCAGGTTCTGAGGGCCATGAGCAGCAGAGAGACATTTCAGTCCACAAAACTAAAAATATAACTGAAATTTTATTTTTTACTTGCCTTCTGTGCCTTGCTTTTAAAATTAATTACATCTAGCTTTCCTCCCTGTAATTAACCACTTAACACTGGTGACAATCAGGGCACAAACTGCTTTGTCATCAGTCCCGCTCCCCTCCAGTGCAATGCTTCCACATGGAACAAAGAGATGCACCAAACTTAATTATGGGATAAATACCTGAAGCAGGGCTGGGGAAAGAAACCTTTTTAAAAGTGATTTGCTTTCTACAGAATGTAGAATTAAAAATGCTGTTTCTGGTAGAAAACCCAAAACTTCTGTGAGCCCAGAGACCCCCTGTGAAAGATGCAATGGGATGGAGAGGGAGGGAGGGTGGTACCACACAGTTCTGGTGGGTATTGGGCACAAAATGCTTCCCAACTCAGAAGTAAAGTGAGGACTGCTTTATTTCAGAATTATGCAGGTGTTTGCAATATGGAAAAAGGAAAAAGGATGAACAGCAAGCTCAGGCAGCAAGGAATGAGCCTGTCCTTACAGACATGAGGTAGAGAAGTGAGAAAGTGTCTTCTTCCAGCAAGGAAAAGCCAATTCCTCATGTCTGAAGGGCAGCAAAGTGTTTCCAGGGCTAGCTGGAATTTCTACTTCTGTATGAAGAACTATGGGTGCTCCCTTGGGCTTGGGACAGACTGACAGCACAGGTTCAGCCATATTCTTGTATAAAGAATATGTAAGAATCTATGTGAATATGTACATAGAGCTTATCTATATCCATCTATGGTGAAACACCTGCAGGAAAAGCAGTGTCCCCTCAGGCTCTACAAGCTAGACTGGCACTTTCCTGTGTTCATCATTGAAAGAGATAAAATCACGAAAGAGCTAAAATAAGGAATAAAAAAATAGCTAAAATAATGTAAGAGCTGAAAACACCAGGCTTCTGAGCCAAGGGAGAGGAGCCAGGTGAGGTCCCTCCAGGTGAGATAATGTATGTGAAAGATCAGCAAAGCCCTTGAACCGGCTTGTGTTTAGGAGAGAAAGAGGTTTTTCTCTTCAGGAAGAAGATTTCCATGTAATATCTTCCTTCAAAAGCCTTTTTCCTCCTCCTGTCATGAGATCATTTAAGCAGCTGATCAGATCAGAGCAACCTTTCTGCTCCCTCAGCTCTGTGCATCTGAGGGCGAGGACACATGGAATCATTCTCCCTTCTCTGCCAGAGGATTTTACTGTTCATCCAAAATCCTTTTAGCCCTTAGCCCAAATCAGAGCCACTGGAGAGGTTTTCTCAAGGTGGACCAACACCTGGAAGCAGGTGAAGAGAGCAGAATGAGGGGCAGAGGCAGACAGCTCCAACCTAACCCTGGCTGATCCCACGGACTCTGAGGGAATCCAAACCTCTGCAGACTCCAGGGGGGTCCATTTGCACTGCTGGAAGAACCTGGGAAAGGCTTTCCCCAGGCCAGGCTTGTCCTGAGCCCTGTCTGGGAGCTGGGAGCTCTGCCACTCAGGCAACAAGGCACGGCCTTCCCCATGGCAGAACCACCCACAAACAGAAAATGCAGCAACTCCTTTAGGAGCTGGTGTGGCTTTGCAGCTTTGTGTCCATCCAGGCTGAAGCTGAACTGGGAAATTCTTGTGCTGCTGCTGCTTTCTGTTCAACTTCTGTGTTCAATTCTCTCTCAAAGATTGGCCTCTCACCTTCTTGGATACTCTTCCAGTAATCTGGAATAAAACTCTGGGGAAAAACCTGAGCAGAGGGGCAGAACAGAGGGCTGGAGAACTGTTACAACATGAACAGGTAAAGTCTAATAATTTTCAGCTGGCAGCATCACTCAACTTCCCATTTTCTTGACTTTCAGGAATTTCCTGCTCTATTCCTGTACCTCCCTCCTACCACCACTGCCCCTTCACCTGATTACAGCTCAACAGCCCCTGCAATTGCTGACAAACCCTGTCCTGGTGGCAGCAGCTCGGAAAATCTGCTTTTCCCTCTCCTTGCAGACCATGCCAGGTGCCCCAGGGCCCGGCCAAGCTGCCCCAGGGCTGACACAAAGCAGGGATGTCACACAAAGCAGGGATGTCACACAAATCAGGGATGTCACACAAATCAGGGATGTCACACAAAGCAGGGATGTCACACAAAGCAGGGATGTCACACAAATCAGGGATGTCACACAAAGCAGGGATGTCACAAAGCAGGGATGCCAGGGTGTGGTGTCCAGGCCTGCAGGACACAAAGCAGTGTCACTCCTGGGACCAACCAGACATTCCCAGCCCTCAATGGACACATTTCATAAATGCTCCTCCCTCACACCATTTCTGCTTATAAACATTGATCAAACCCCTGCTCTGGCCAGAAGCTTCCAGCCATAGAGTTTATTCTCTTATTTTCATAGCAGCAAGCAGTGATTTCAGCAGAACAGAAGCACAGAGCCCCAGGGCAGCTGATGCCTCTGCATTTGTGCTGAACTGGGCAATGAGAGGCTCCCCTTGCCCTTCAGGGACCTGAGCAAGGCCCCCTAAGCTGCAAGCTCTGCCAGGGGAGATAAAAGCACGGCCTGGCAGAAGTGGGGTATAAAGAAATTCTTCTTCCAAGGCCTCAATAAAGCTCAGGCTGACTGCTCACCACAGGAATTCTCCTGTCCAGTTCTCCCAGTGACAAATCTCAGATGGTTCTCTTCTGCATGTTCAGGGCTGGGAGATGTTTCATCTCCACTGCTGCAAAGGAACAGCCCTGCAGTGCCCACAGCACTTGGCTGAAGGGGAGAGCTGGGCAGGGCAGGACAGGAGTGACCCAGCTCCTGCTCAGCTCCCTGCTCACACAGGGATTCCATCCTGCTCCCCTGTACCCCAAATCTGGCTCCCACATCTCCATACAGACAATTTGCAGCTCAGAGAGAAAAAAACATGGAGAAACACAGCTCTGCCCCCAAAAAGATGTGTGCACAGAGCCAGGGCAACACAGCCACCCCCTCCTTGTGCTGAGGACTCCAACCTCAAGCTGCTTCCTCAGAACCAGCTCAACTAAAATCTCTTTGTTGCCTCTGAACACAAGTGCTCTGCAAACCTAAAGCAGCCTCAGCAGCAGCAAGAGCTGTTTGTGTTCATACAACACTTTTTGGATGTACACTGGAAGAAGTTTTTTCTAAAAACCCCAACTAATATCTGTTCCTAGACAGACCTTCCCTGCATTTCTGAGGTTATTCCACAGTGAGATCTGAGCCTACAGCTCCAGATGCTGCACTCAAATATCAGTCATTAAAAGCCTTCAGGGTTTCAAAGCACATTTACAAAACACCTCTAAAACTGTCCTGCAAGCCAGAGCTCACAGATGAGAGGTCTGAACAATTATTTATCACTTAATTAACTTGGATCTTTTTGATCCCATTTCACTAAATTGAACTTTTCGTTTAAAGCACTAAAATACAGCACCAGCTCAGGGCCACACTGTATTTTTTTTTTAAAGTATGTTAAAGGCATTTGACCCAGGGAAAAACAAGCATTTAAAAACAAACTATCATTGTTCTTCAGCTGTTTCAGGGTGTCCCACCAGCAAGTCACCAAAACAAAAAGGCAACTCGCACTCCTCCAAGGTTTCACTCCCAGCAGGAGACTCTTTGTTAGAGGAAGAAACAAGAATACAACAATAATGTTACAAGAGGCACTGATCCTGGCTTTATTCACTTTAAGATACATCCAACATTGTTATAGCTCACTCGAAATTCAAAATGCTTGTCAGAAACCAACCACAACACCTTGATTTTCACCTTACAGCGCTGTCAAAGTTTTCAAGTAGCAAGTGAGTGACTTCCCAGCAGTGCTGTGCTCTGTGTTAACATACAAAGGTTAAAACTCAGTAGAAACCCTTCAAGTCCTGGTGGTTGCTGTGTTGCCTGCAGGATGTGCCCTGGGGAGGGAGGATGCTGCTCCCCTGACCTGCAGGGGTGGGTGCCCAGGGCCCTGAGCTGCTGCACCTTCGCCTTCCCCAGCCCTGGGGCATTTTGACAACTGAGGGACCGCTGTCCCCTCTCCTGGAGCCCGGGGGGGCTGCACTCCCTCTCTGTATCTTGGTTCTCGACAGCTGCACCCATTTCTGCAGCAAAGACAGCAGTGCAGCACCCTGAGGCCCCCAGGGCACTGCCACTGCCAGCACAGGAAGGGCAGGGGAAGATCCATGAGCAAAATGTGTTAATTTGGAACACAAGTTACTTGGCAGTGTCTCCTGCACATTCCAGATTTATAGAAGGCTGTGTTGCAGCCATCATACAGTAACATTTAGACCTAGATGGTTTGTTGGGTTTTTTTTGCTGCATTTGGATTCTTTTTAAAGTGATGAAGAGTGCAGGACTTCAGAAATAGAAAGGTTTCTGGATTAGAAATCGCAAAATTTAGTACTATGACACTATGAAAGCTTACAGTACAGTTTATGGATTCTGTGTTAAGATTCAGCATCAGTCTGGTGTCTGAACTCTCTCAGAGCTATTTTTGCCTAATTGAGCAGTACCAACGTGCCCTGACCCTGTGTGTGCACACTGCCCCCCTGGCTGGACAGGCACAAGCAGGGCTCACACTGCCTGGCAGCCCTGGGACTCTCTGTGCCTGCTTTCTCTGTTTCATGACAGCATAACTAAAAATAAGCTTCTTATGTAAAAGCAAAATAACCTTTATCTTGCAACTTCATTCTGGGTCTCAGACACAGCTCAGTGACATGATCTGCACACCACCACGCCAACCATTCCCACCAGTGTTCGGAGAGGAAACTGAAGGAAAAATCCAGATCCAAGACACTCACTGTTATAGTATCTTTAATTTATCTCGTGTTTTACAGAAGTCTGAAGGGATTAAAAAGCACCTCCTTCCCCAGCACGCTCCTTACAGTTGGTAAAATGTATTCAATGAGCAAATGGATGTGAACAGCTTGAGGATCTGCATCTTGCAAGGATTTCCCAGCCCAATCAATCACAAGCCCAATTTGGGGGTCGTTGGCAGGACCCGGCGTTGCGGCGGCGCCGGAGCCGCTCCGATGGTGAACGCGTCCGGCCGCAGCTGCCCAGCCCGCCGTGCCAGAGGCAGGGCTGCTGAGCACAGCTAGTTGGCTTTGGCACGGAGCTGGGCCCTCTTGCCTGTGACAGCCTGGAATCCTGTCTTGATGCTGGCCACGGAGCAGCGGGAGTGGCAGGTCTCGCACTGCAGGAAGTACAGGCGCGTGTCCTTCTGCAGGATGGTGTCGGGCGAGCGGCACGTGTGGCACGTCACGTACTCCTCTGCAGGAACAGGGAACAGGGAACAGTCAGCCTGGCAGCAGCACAGCCCCTGCAGCTCTCACACTGCCTGGGAAGGCTGGCCCAGCACCCCCCTGGTGGGGAGAACCCCCAGACTGCCAGGTCTGAGCCCCACGAAACCTCCCGTGCGCTCACGGGGCGATCCCAAACTGCAACCAGCACTGCCTTCCCTCTGCTGCTCCCCAAGTTCCTCTGCTAAAGCAGCAAGCCTGGTACTGACACAGCACCACAGCAGTTCTGTAGCATCTGTGAGCCCCCTGAGCAGCACTTAATGCACACTGCATCTGTCAACTCCTGGCTACAACAGACTCCAAAATTAACAATGCCTGCCATTCCACAGCCTCATCAAAGCCAAGGAATGAAACTCAAATGAATGCAAGCAGTTCTCCAGTGCTCCTGCTGATTTCCTTGGCCTGTTTTAGTGCAGGACAGAGCACAGCCCATGTGGTGGAACCGCCTGCATTTCCATTATCCCATGAAAAAGGAAAGTTGTGGCTCCTGAGCCTTCTCCATGGTGGCCACACACCCAGGCCCCTGGGCATCACAAGGGCCCTGAGAGGAATCTGCAGTGGGAAAGGGAGCTCTACTTACTGATATATCTTCTCAAGACATTTTCTATCTGTTTTTGCTGGAATCTTCCTTTGATTACCAGTTGGTTGTTACCATCTATTGAGCCACTAATGGAAAAGAGAACATTCATTATTTGATTGGCAGGTGTGAAGCATTAAAACAAGTCAGGAACACAAAGCAAGATAACAAGGTGCTCTAAGATCAGAGCAAGCCAGAATCACTTTGGGGGGAGTAAAAAAGCAAAATTCAGAGGTATTTAGAGCTACTTCCTCCAGGAAGTTTTGCCCAAGCATAACCTTCACCTGCCTATCTGACAGGAGTGAACAAGACCATTCCCTAGGAATTGGAGTTTCCCTCTGCACCTCCTCACTAAATGTTCCCTTTTCCACCACCCAGCACAGCACTGAAGTGCAGGGAACCAAAGCCTCATGTTCAAGCACATGGATACAGATCTAAACCCAAAAAAATGGTATTTTATCAGTATCAACTCTAAGCACAGCCACAGCCCAGCAGCCTTACCTTGTACCCAATTCTGCCAACAAAAACGCCAGGAGATGTTTTGGCTGACGATGTAATCTAAAAACAAAGTAAGAAATGTTTAACCCTCCCCCTTCAGAGAAATTTGTTATTTATACAGGACTGGCAGGGGAAATCCACCTGAAGTTAGGAAGTTTAAAAGGGAGCAGTGCATCAAAGAGCACACACAGGCAATGACTGAGGACACAAGAAACCTGGACAGTCTACACAGAAAATCTCCCACCATCCCCACAAAACCAAACTCACAATTACAGCAACTACTGAGAAGTTTTCTATTTGAGATTTTTCATTCTTACTGTCCCATCCCCTGGAAAGTGTTAGCAGCTGCCTCTAAAAGCTGCCCTTAGTGCACAGCCCAGACCCTCAGCAGGGTTTCACCAGGGCTGTTTCCTGGCACTTCCATGAGACCAATCAGACCTGCTTTCCCAGAAGTGCTCACAAAGAACAGAGCTGCCTTCACAAAATATCATTGAGACAGAAAACACTGCAGAAAACGGTGGGGAAAACTACTCAAGTCCACATCATCTACCAAGAGAACACTATTTGTAGTCAGCTCGAATTAGGAAGAACTTTTCCCACCCTTCTCCTCAAGACTTGCAAATAAACATCACTGGTGACCTGACCTGACAGAAGCCAATGAACTCCCCAAGTTTCAGCCCAAGAGCCCATGAACCATTTCCATAATTTAAGTACAAAATTAGGAATTATCTCAATAAATCATTTGCAGAAACATCTCCTCAGAGAGCAATGTGACGAGCTCTATGACTGAAATAGCTGCTGCTTTGCCACAGCCACTTGCCAGAAAACACTGCCTCCACCTGCCATTCCTGGGGAACCCACAGAGGACACTCACAATTTGCAGATATCTGTGAAGTTGACAAAAGATGTTTTCTTGGTCCCTACTCTCACCACCTGCGGGGGCTTCATGACAAATTTCCGCTTCTCCCCAGCCACCATGTCCGGGTTCTTCTCCCTCATGATGTTAAAAACTCTGTTGAGCAACTGCAAGAGAAGGGAGGCACAGGCACTGAGCAGCTGCACAGCACCCACAGGGAATGCCAGGCTCTTTGCCCACCAGCACTTCCCCACGTGCTTCAGAACACACCCAAAATGTGCTCACAAATGCAAAATCCCCACAGCTTCCCCAAGGTTTCCCCCACCCCTGCAGAGGTGTTTGCACCATCAGCACTGCTCCCCCATAGGAAAATTGCTGGGACAGAGTGCTTGGTTAGCTTGGTGTTCACCACCTTCTGGCTACAAGTCCTTCAATGTGAAGTTAGAAATAGGAAATAGGAGCATAAGGCCCTACTGATGCAGATGAACATGGAAAATATTCTTCAAATATTCTTTGAAATTATTCTCTGGAACATTACCTCATCATATGTGTAGTCCCTTTCTGAGCCTGCCCACGCAGGTCCTGACTGAAGGCTAAAAGAAATTCCATCATCTTTTTTGCTATCTTCATCTTCAAATGCTGCAAAGGAAGTTTGGGGGATTCATTAAGAAACATTCTTTAACCTTAGGCTTACACCATTTCTAAAAGTACAGCAAGGAAGATTCCACTAAGATGTGGACTCAACTCTTCTCTGTCTGTTTACAAGGGACACCAGCTCTTATAGAAAATTCATACAGTGCTTTTATACAACACTTTTTTGATAAATGTCATGGTAAAGGTAATAAAGTGAATTTTGGAACAAAAAAAGGCACTTGAACAGAACCCATCCACATATAAGGGGGATTACACTTCACTGTCAACATCTCAGTGAGCTGAGTTATACTTCTACCTTCATCCTTCTCCATTATCTCATCTTCATCTGGGAACTTCACATTCTTCTTTTTCTTCTTTTTATTGCCCAGCATGATATCAAGGTCATCTTCAGGCTCTACTGTCTCGGGCACATCTCCTTCAATTTTCAATTCCTGCAAAGCAGTAAGGCTGTGGCTCACAGAGTGTCCACCACAGCTCTCCCCTGCACAGCACAGAAACAGCAGCAGCTGCACACCACACAGGCCAGCAGTGGGCACGTCCAGCCTGAAACCCAGCGGGTGAGAAGGGAATTCCAGCACGTTCAGGACAGCCCTGCACTGCTGCCAGAGCAGGGCCAGATCTGCACCCTGTGCCTTAAGCTCTGCCTAGGCAAGAACAAGGTCAGGCTGGACTAAAAGGCAACAGCCATCTGAGGGCAGAGGGAATACCAGCCCTCGTGGCAGGCAGGGAAAGCAGAGCTCTGCTATCTGCAGTTACTCCCGTTTGTTATCACAGTTCTGCACATGAAAGAACACTGAGCACCTTTTGGTCTTCTGGGGTAGATCAGAGGGACATTTCCTCCCCAGAAAGGCAGAATCTGAAGGGGAGGTTTGTACATAACATAACATTTCTCTGTTCCCTTGCTCTCTGGGCTTGCCAATTACACTGACATGTGATCCAAAAACACCACTTGGAAGAAAACTTGAGAAGAGTAAAAATATCTCGTACACCTTCTGGAACACAGCACAGTAGCCAACCCTTTCTAAAGAAAACACCAGAGGGAAAACAGATTTCTTGGCAGATATGTGCACTTAGAGGACTGTTCTGTGTGTGGCTTCTGACAGTCAGAAGCCCCAAGAGACAATTAACCTTGGGGCTAATCAACCTTTACTACAGACTGCAGAGCCACTTCTCTTTGTGCAGAGCAGGCAGGTTTTTCCACTTCTGGACAAAAAGCCCAGGCAGAAGCAACACATTCATCAGAACCTGCTGTATGTGAAGGACATGGAAAGTTTAATTACGAACACAATGACAGACTTGAAACAACTCCTGCACTGCCAATCCCAAGGAAGTGAATGAAAGTTTTCAGCCATAGTCAAGAAGGTCTAATTATATAAACAAACCTTTACACCTTCTTCTGCTTCATCTATATCAAATATCTTTTTTGTTTTTTTCTTCTTTTTCTTTTGATTGAAGAAGTTTAAATCATCCAAGTCATCTGTTGTATCTAAAAAACAAAAGGATTGCCCAAAGTGTAACTGCAGAAACAGTTCAGACATTGAGGTTTCTAATTTACATCCAAATCTTTCAAACATTACAGTAAGACATGAGCAACAACCTGGAACCCCTATGGACACCCTTCACCTTCTCCTCTTTGAAGAGATCATTCCCCTCTGCCCTCAAATACCTCAGTACTGTTTTAGTTTCTCCATTTTCTAACTGTCTCTTCTGATTTTTTAAGTGTTTAATCTTTCTTTCTCCTGTACAAGATACATCTTTTGTCATCAGAGATGCTTGGAAAAAAATGAGAAAACTGCAGGAGGAAGGTACAGTTTTTGGGTCTACAGCAGGAACCAACTTCATCAACAAACTGGATTTAAGTTAATGGCACTCTCTGAATTAGGTAATCTTGAAATGGCATTGGCCTCAATTTAAAAAGCAAGGGTTTATACACAATTACACACTTAATTCTTGAAAGATTCCAAAGGACACTCTGGTTATCACATTCACAGTTGTCCAAAAACTAGAAACTCTTTGAAGCACGTTTCTGTTATTCACACTATTGCATAATTGTTAAAAGAAAAAGAACCATAATAGTGGAATTGCTGCAACTGCTGCATGTGGAAGATTTGAAACTTCACACTATTTTAGAGTCTCTTTTCATTGCCTGACACAAAGGATTGTTTGAGTCAGAGAAATGGAAATTACATAAGCCCCTGGGAGCTTGGTGATGTCTGTGAACGTGATTTCCAGCAGGAGGGCAATCTGCCCTCCAAACAGGCAGCAGAGACTACTCACAAATCTCTGAACAAACCAGGGCTCTGGCATTACACTCTGGGATGCCAAATTCTTGAAATGGGCCTTGTAGTCTCAAAACACCACCTCTGAGAGTTTATCTCTGCAGATTCACTTTACCTTTCTTCCTGCTGTCTTCTTCGTCTGCTTCAACATCTTTGTCTTCTGTTGGCTCTGGCTCAACTTCCTTTGTTTCTGACTGCTGAGTCTCTTCTGTTTGTGTATCTCCTCCTCCTTCCTCATCCAGCATAAAGGGCTTCTTCTTTTTCTTCTTCTTCTTGCTCATAGTAGGATCGAAAATCATCTGCAAAAGCCAAGAGTTCCTCAGCACCTCAATAACCACCCCCAGTTCACATCTGTAACACCTTTCCCAAACTGTTCCTTGCCTTCAACCTCAACTGTATCAATTACAAGGGAAAACTGCTCCACATGTTGCAGCTTCTGCTGCTTTTCCTGCAGTCCAAGTTTCCTGCCACCTGTTTATTAGTGCAGCTGAAACTAAGGGAAAGCTGTGACTCTCTGACAGACTGGCTCCCATCCCTATTTTATCACCATTATGGACTCCAACTTTGCACCACTCCGCATCAGAAGGAGATTTAAGCTCACCTACAGCACAGCCTGATCACACAGCACTGCCACTCGTGAGACACAGTAATTTCTGCATTTATTAAGATTTCCCAACTCACTTGACAAGAACACTCTGGGCTATGGGGAACCCTAGAAGGGGCTGATGACACAGCAAGACCTGCACCAGCTCTCTCCACTGTGAAATGGCAAATGTCTCACCCTCTTCCCTCCCCAGGCGTGAGAAACTGAACCTCAGACACCAAGTGATTAAAAGCTGTTAATGAGCTCTTCAGCCAGCAAAGCAGCTTCACTGACTGAAGAAGGCACTAACCCCAGACTCACTTTTAACCTGTTCATCCTCTGCAGACCTGACTGTGCACGCAGCTCTTCATTTTCCCAACACATTAACGCCTCTTCCTTGTTTCGCTTCAGACACAAGCTGGCACCCCAGCAGTTGGTCAGCCCACATTGTCCCACCACAGTGTACATTAAATACAACAATTTCAGACACTTAATGAGGCTTTCTCCAATGTTTCTCATCCACTCATGCAAGTGTTCTCACAGGGTTATAAATCACCATGGTGAACGCTCTCCCTCAGGAAAGGAGCAGCACTGCACCACAGAGCAGTTCTCCAACTTCTTCAGTCACACCCTGATGCCTGGGGCTTTCCCTCTCCCCACCAAGCAATCCTTCCTTGCACTTCTGCAAGATGGAATACTATTCCTGAGATATTCTTCCAATTTTCTGGAATGTACACGTTTCATACAGGCTCTATTAAAGGCAGCAAACTGCTCACATAGGTGTCTGCAGCACTGCACCCCAAAAGCCTCCACACGGATGGGGCACTGAGGCTTTCACTGCTGCAGTGTCTTTAGCTGCACACGCTGTGCTGGAATGGTCTTCAAAGAAAGGTTCTGCCCAAGGGCTTTCCTCTGATGCTGCCTTAGATAGTGGCATGAATCATGTTCCTGTAATGCACAGAAATCACAGGATGTCCAACTGCTTCCTCCTGGCCTCCCCAGCCTGCTGGGACAGAAGGAAAGCTGCCTGCATGGGCTCAGCCTTGGGGACAAGCACAAGTGGTTGGCTCATCCCCATGGAGATGCTCTGCAAGACTCTGAGGAGGTTCTTATTTCCTCATGTGAAACAAACAGAAGATCATGGCTTGAAGAAGGAACCAGCCCACCTGCCCCAAACCATTCTTCTCTTTGTGAAGGAAAAGTCACTTTCCACCCTGAACCACCACAAAGGATCTTTTGTGCCTACAGAGGCAGAGTGTCTGCAGCCTCACCACGCTGAGCTGCAGTGAACACAGCAGGACAGCTCCTGGGTGCAAAGATTGGGTTTTCAGCATTGAAACCAGACAGCTGCCACCTCAGCCAGGGCAAGCCGGGTCTCTGCACACCCAGCACCCACTCCTCACATGCTGCCTGCTCACAGGCAGCTCCTGCAAGACTCCACAACCCGAGGAGGAGGAGGAGGAGGAGGAGGAGGCCTAAGCCTGAAATATTTTGTTCAGCAAGGGCTTTGACAAGCAGTGAGCAGGAGCCTGAGGTCACATGTGCTTTAACATGTCATGACATAAATGAGCCAGCCCAACCACCCAGCTGTTTGTGCTCTGGCTTTCTGAGCTAGATGTCTCAAAACTTTTACCTCTCTTCTCTGCTCAGTATGCTGGCTTAGTCCAAACCATTTCAGTGCTGACAAAGTTCCTTTTCTCCTGAAGGAACTGTAGCCCCCAGCCCAAACACACCAAAGTTGGATGCTCTTCCTGTGTGAAAAATGTTATAAATTCCTGTACTGTTTCTGCTCTCTGAGGCAAATCCCCATATGGGGTTTCCCTCTCTGTCAGCCACATGGCTCCTTCTCACATCCATCTCCATGTACCTGCTCTTTATTTCAAATGCCTACACAGCCAAAATCCCAACTTACAGAAAATTAGCAAGTGAACAAACTGAGGGGGAAAAACAGAATCAAAGCTGCATAGTCCAAATGCAACTGAGGACAGAAGCCAAGGATCCTCTGAACTGCTGTGACAGTGGCAAATGGTGGGGATTCCAACAGAAGGCACAAATAAACCCCATTTCCTCAGTCTGACCAAACACTGGCATGTCTAGGAAGCAGCATCAACCCTGCCCTGATCAAGGTGGCTCAGGTGTTCTTACACCACACTGACTTGTGTCTAGGATGGGTGCAAGATTATTCAGACCAATCAGCACCTCAATTTGCTGTGTTTTGAGCAGCCAGAAATCTCTAATATTACTGCCTGGAGCTTCACAAAGTTACAGGATCGAAAGAACTCTTAGATCTCTAGTGGGATTATGAACACTGCAGGATTTTTAACAAACCAAAGACATTAACAGACCCCTTGCACTCACAAACCAGGCCTGTGCTGCCCCAGCTCTCAGGGCTGCTCTTACCAGGGAGTTTCACCTGTACACAGCTCCGGAAATTTTAAGCTACAGTTCAACACAACAAAGTTCTTACCACTTATCCCAGTTTAAGGGGCTGATTTTTCTTCATGTGTCTTCACCCTCAACTTCACAGGCTTTAAAAGTTTCACCAACTGCACATCAATACCGAAGTGTTTGGCTCCCAGCAACCAGCGACACAGAAGCTGTGCAAGGCACCTGCACTCACACTCACCCCCAGGAGCCCGAGGAACAGTGACAGCTCAGCTGGGCCATCTGCCATCACCTCTGTTCTCTGTCACTGCCACACAAAGCAACCCACAGGTGCAACTTCACTGCAGGAACCACCTCCACGTCAAACAGTTTCATGACACAAACTAAACTCGAACCAGGACACTCCACGTGTGAACTGTGGCCCTGTGATCACCTGAGTCAGACAGCAGCTGATGCAAGGGTTCCTGAGTGCAGAGAACAGCCCAGACATTACAGCTGCAGCTCTCATGACACATTTAGGCACAAAAATGCAACGTATTCATTCCAGACATCAAAGCTGCTGAGTAAGCCAGTCACAGCTACCACCAAAATAATTCGTAATTACACCAGTTCTCCTTTATGACGTAGGGCAAATTATGCCTTGCTTGTCTCCAAGGCTTGAGTGATCACTCTGCTCTGAAGGAAACCAGCCACACAGATATTTTAAATACCACCAGAGACAAGACACGAGAAGCAGCCATCTCCTGGATCCAGGCAGGGCAGCTTCCCATGGGCTACACGAGAGTGATTAGGATCTCACACACCTAAAACTTTCCTTTTCCCCACGAGAGCATTGGAAATGAGGCCACTAAAGGAGCCAACACACAGCACCTACAACAATTGAAAAATTTCTCAGACACGGATGTATCGACTTCCCTGGAAGCGTGCCTAGAAAAACACCACCAGACCAGGAAAACGTGAAGTTCAGACGAGGTCTCTGGGTTAAAAACCGAGATATTAAAGCTCCGGAAGGCGAGTGGTAACTGGCTGAGCGCTGCGGATCGCTGGCAGAGCGCGGAACACGGTGGAGAAGCGGTGGCGAGGCCTCTGCCTCCCTCTCCGGCTTCCTCCCGCCCGGGGCGGCCGCCGGCAGCTCCGGGCGAGCTCCGGGCCTTCCCCGGAGCGGCGGCCCCAGCGCACACC
>VZRZ01001148.1:521-24454 GCA_013398175.1 Climacteris rufus
CGCCCTCTCCGAGGCAGGTTGTGCAAAGCGTGGTTGGCGTTTCCCAGACCCGGAGGCGTTTCGCCCCGTCGCGGTCGCGCGCGGCCGGTGGGTGTTGGACACGGTGGAATGGGAGCTCGGAGGCGTTTTGCTCGGGTCTGGATCTTCCCCTCCGGGCCCCTTTGTCATCCCCAGACCCCGTGTTTAATTACTGTGTAGGTCGTGTCAAGGGTACCTGCTGGCACAGGCATTTGCCGGACTGAAGTTTTAATGTAATGGGAGACTGAATTATCTGTAGTGAAAGCGATACGGTTACTAAAATCCACATCACCCAGGGGCTGGTCGGGCACTGGGACCGGCTCCCCAGGGCAGTTGTCACGGCACCAAGCCTGACAGAGTTCAGGCAGCATTTGGACAATATTCTCATGCACGTGGTGTGGCTTTGGGGATGATGCTGTGCGGGACTGGGAGTTGGACTCGATGGTCGTTGTGGGTCCCTTCCACCTCAGCTTATTCTGTGATAATTGTGTACGATTCTTACCATCCCTTTAAAAACCCAAATCTGTAACAGTAAGTATTAAACTCTAAGCAAAGAGTGACATAACACATATATACCATAGTTATGCATCTGATAACTTGGATCAAACCCCAAGCGTCCCGAATCAATAAACATGAAGGTACTCCCTCTGTTTGCATTTTTACATAGCAACAGTATATGGCAGCATATTTCTTTTAGGACTTGTCAAGGGACTTTCACCTTATTTTTTATGCTGCTTTCAGATGCTTTCAAGTAGGGGAATTATTTGCCTTTTTAGCATTACTTAAAAAGTTTTAAAAGTACCAAGTGTAATTTAAAGTAGCAGCACATCGTTACAATTTTCCTTAACTCATTTTCAAATTGAAAATATTTTAAGTAGACATTATTCTTTGAGCATTTCATTAAATCAGCTTTCAGGGGAAGAAGCACATTTCTTCACTTTTCATAATAGTTTCTAAACATGTTACAGATAGTATGAAACAAACAACAAAGTGTTTTTATATAACTGAATTAGGGTGGTTTTCAAATAATAGTTTTCAACTTTAAATATTTAACATGAGATTCAGATGATACTATAAAAGTAACTGCTTATATCCATAGTTCTGATGATAAACTCAATGATACATTGAATGGTGAATATCAGTAATTTGACTAGATCTGCCCAGAATTTTTTCTGTCACGGAAAAGGGGCACCACAGAACCCGCTCTCATAGGTCTGTGCATTATAGTCCTGTATACTAAAGCCATAAGTAGAAATGAGTGGATTTCATGGGTTGTTAGGACCAGTTCTGGAAATTCTTTTTTGGCCTCTGTATCTTTCTTCAAAAAAAAAAAAAGAAAAATCACATGAAAAAGCTTGGCATAAATTTTCAAGGATGACTGATAAATATCCCTAATCTCTTTATGCTCTCAATTTTATATATAGTCTAGAAAGTCTATGTATACAGCATATGTGTGTATATGTAGTGGCTCTTGAATAGGTTATTTGTAGACATTTTTTCAGAAGTAAATTTCACTGTGAGACCCTTTGTCCGGCTCTGTGACCCCCTCACCCCACAGCTCTGCCCACATCACAAGGTATGTTTTCATGTAAATTTACATGTATTGGTTTCTAATTTAGCTTCCAACAGTACCACCTTATTGCCTGTGGTTTATGGTTTGATATGCTTAAAGGAGGGTAAATGGAAATAGTAACTGCCTGTAGCTTTCCCTCAAAACAGAAAAGAATTGCCCTTTATAACTTTAGTACCAATTGATTTTCCCTACACTTAAGAAATTGTAGAAAAAGCTACAATTAGTAGATTTTCTAGAAAGTGACATTTATAATGAGAAGTATGATTTGACATTTGAATGGTCTTTAAAATAGTCATAGTGAAATGACTAATGGAGGTAAATGCCAGAATTGCTTTCTTCTCCTAACATTTCAAGGAAAAAAATTGCTTATTTTTGTAAATTAAATTGTTGCAAATTTCATTGTCATTTGCTTTAGGAGACATCGGTGTATCAGAGTAAGTATGTTAGGAATATGTTTTCATATCATACCATGCTTTTAAACATCAATGTGCCAGTTACTGTTGATTGGTATTTTAGTGTTTAGCATTCAGAGGTGTAGTGCTTGTACAGAAAAAGAAAATAGCTGTAACACTGTTAAGGTTATACTTGAAAATACTTACCTTGCCCTTGTTCAGCTTCAAGGCAGCCTGTTGGAGGCTCTCTTGGAATTATTCTGTCCAGCTGTATTGTATCCACTAAATGTCATCAATATGTTTGGCTTTCTATAGCTAGTGTGAAAGTTTTTATTGAGTTAGTGGAATTAGGCTTCCATATTTAGTGGAGAGAGCAATGTAAATAGTACTAGGTTGTATTTTTATGACTGTGCATGTATAAATCTGAACTTTTTATAACCCACTTTCTCCTAGGTATTATGGAAGAAGGAAGCAGTGTTGCAGTATTGATGCCAAATATTGGGGAGCAGGAAGCTGTGCTGATTTCTGAGACAGTCATTGGCCCAACACTGCAGAGCAGCGAAGATCAGACAAAATGTAAAACTGACCCCCTGATCCATGTTATCCAGAAGCTAAGCAAAATAGTTGAAAGTGAGAAGTCACAAAGATGCCTTCTAATAGGGAAGAAACGTTCCCACCCTGATGGTTCTGCGCCGTCCTTGGATGCAGATGATCTTTGTGAAATCCCAGCTAAAGCAATTGAGCTCTCAGTGATTGCTACCAAAAAGACTGAAGAGTTACAAGCAGATTATTTTGTGACTGAATGTCTTCCACAAAGCAAAAAAAAGGTGACATGCTATCAATGTGGGCTCTGTAAGTTTCTATCACCTTCTCTCTTAACCCTACAAGAACATATAAAACAACACGGGCAGAAAAATGAAGTGATATTAATGTGCTCAGAGTGTCATTTTGCTTCCAAAAGCCAAGAAGAACTTGAATCCCATTTCCAAAATCACCACGAGAATGGTGGTAAAAACAGCACCCAGCCAAAAGTGCAGCAGTGCGTCAATGTTACAAATTCATTTCTGCAAGGGCCGGTGGAAGGAAGTGTCAAATCAGGGACTGATCAGACAGGAAACCTGGAATGTAAGGATGCAGCCCAGCCTGCTCCTGTGCCTGAGGGGGGTCGGAGGAAGTGGTACACGTACGAGCAGTACGGCATGTACAGGTGCTTGATCTGCAGGTACACCTGCGGCCAGCAGAGAATGCTGAAAACACACGCTTGGAAACACGCGGGGGAGCTTGATTGCTCCTATCCCATCTTTGAGGAAGAAAATGAAACCACCAGCTTGACAGAGACAGTTGTAACCCACACACCTCATGCTGTGGATACAGTTGTCCTTTCTTTGGAAAACAGTGAACTTGATATCCACAGTGAGCCTTCTCTTCAACTTCAGATTTGCAATTCTGAGCAACTGTCGTGTAAATCGCCCATAGGAACAAATGCAAAAGAGGAAGAGATATTAAATGAGTCTGTGGTGCATTCTCCTACTACAGAGGTTGTAGAGGAGACTGTATCAGATACAGAACCAGACAATTTGATCACTGACAGCCTACTGTCATCAGCACAGAAAATCATCAATTGTAGTCCAAATAAAAAGGGTCACGTTAATGTCATAGTAGAGCGTTTGCCAGGTGCTGAAGAAAATGTCCTACAAAAGCCATTCTTGATGGACACTGACATTGAAACAGAGAAAAAGTTTGTCTCAGAGGAGTCCCCCATTACCTGTGAAGAACCTGATGAAGTTTATCGTTCAGATGCAATTCAAGAAGTAATAATAGAGTGGAATAATACCGAGAAGAAAGACAATGAAGTAAGCGCTAATAAAACTGTAACAGCTGATGAAAATGTGCCTCCTGCACGAAGGAGGACAAACTCAGAGTCTTTGCGGCTCCACTCCTTAGCAGCTGAAGCTCTTGTTACAATGCCCATCAGAGCGGCAGAACTGACGCGGTCCAGCCTCAGGGCTCTGACTGGAGAAGATGCCGTGGACACAGGTGCGGGACAGGGAGGAGCCGATGGCCCCCGCGTGGCTCATTCCAAAGTGGCGTCCTCACTTAAGGATCCTTCGGAGGAGTTCGGCGGCTTAAACCAAAGCGAACGCGCAATAGTTGAGATAAAGAAAGACAGGCCCGAGTTATCAGAAGCGCCGATTAAAATGGGCATCAGTATGTCGCTGCTCACCGTCATTGAAAAGCTGAAGGAGAGGACAGACCAGAACGCTTCCGACGACGACATTCTGAAAGAATTACAAGACAACGCGCAGTGCCACGGCGGCGGCGAGGCGGGCGCGGCCGGCAGCGGCCTGGTGGAGTTCCTGCCCAGCGCCGAGCGGCCGTACCGCTGCCGCCTGTGCCACTACAGCAGCGGCAACAAGGGCTACATCAAGCAGCACCTGCGCGTGCACCGCCAGCGCCAGCCCTACCAGTGCCCCATCTGCGAGCACATCGCGGCCGACAGCCGCGGCCTGGAGAGCCACATGATCAACCACTGCAAGACGCGCACCTACCAGTGCAAGCGGTGCCACGAGTCCTTCCACTACAAGGTAACGCCGGGCCCTGCCTGCACCAGCTAAATTACCTCTTCTGCTGCTTCTCAAAGGCATCCCTCTAACTGAGTCCAGCCTGGCATCCTGGCTTCGTTGTAATTTCAGTCAGGGTTTATTGCCAGCAGCACTCGCCATATGCAGCTCAGCTATATTTATTCTGTTTTACCCACTGAAATAAACTTGCTTCCTCACGTAGCTTTTTTTCCTGAGAATTGTCTTATGGACATAATAGCATCGTGGTGTTTTTCAGCCCACACATAGCAACTGCAGGAAGAAATGGGAGCATCAAAGAACTTAATAGTTGAAACTTTAAAAGAATGCTCAAACATGCCTTCCTCTTGTGAGTGAGAAAATATAATAATGGCATTTGGGGATAACATGAGATGTGTTCAAGCATAAATAATTTTATTTTTACCTCTTTTGTGTTGCTCTGGATGTTCTGTAGAACTTAGATTTGGAAGATTACATACCAGAGCAGAATAATACATTTCTGCCATTTTCCTAATTGCTACTTTAAGCATTAGTGAGTGAGTCCCTACATACTCAGCTCAGTACTCAGGAATACAGAATAGATTGCAGGAGTATCTAGCTGTACAGCTGAAACTCTTGGAGGCAGCGGTCACACAAATTTTCCCATATTTAGTGTCACTTAGTCCAAGTTTGAAAAAGTGGTGGGGTAGCAAAAGGCTGTCTCTTCTTTCTCCTCCCCAAGCAAGTAGAAATAAAATAGCAATCTGGTGTATTCTTGAGTCAGTAGGCAAGACAAAAATTAAGTTAATTTTCCTGCAAGTCTCTAATCCAATACTGCTTTTGGAATATAATCATTTTGGAGGAAGAACTGTGGCCACTTGTCTGTGGGAATGGGTGAAGAAGGAAATTTGTTTTCTAAATAAACACAAATCCTAGTATCCTCTAAGTCACTCTCATCAATGCTTTATGTTACTAATTCATGATACTTACTTTGTTTTGTTTCTAGTAAAATTACCTGAGGGATAATTGTGTCTACATGTTGACATACATTTTATATCAGTTGTCATTAAAACATGAGTAACAGTGTCATAGATGATTGCAATATTCCAAATGATCTCTGTATGTAGTGCATATTTAAACATGAGAAACTGTTTTTTCAGAGCCAGCTACGAAATCATGAAAGAGAACAACACAGTCTTCCAGATCTCTTCTCTACAGCTACATCTAACAAACTGATAGTTTCCAATGAAGTAGATGACAGAGAAGGTACTGTTTATATTTACAGCTGAATTTACAAAAAGTCACTCATAACCTTACTTGTTTGCTGTACTTGTGTAACTGGTTTTAAGATCTCTCATGCTGAAATGTTTTCATGCCTGTTCATAACCTTAAACATGTGTTCTTTTCAGAGTTTAAAATTTACCACAGTCTCAAGGTGACATTTATTGTTAAGTAAAACATTTCAAGGCCCATTACCTAGACCCTGTATTTCTTCTTGTGAAAAACAACTGATATGCAGTATTATTCTGAATTTTTAAGAAAAATATCTTTTTTCCTTCCTTCAGCAGCTACAGTATTTTCCAAATCACCTAAACAAAAGAAAGCCTGTGTTTTTAAGTCACCATGGTAATGTAGATTGCTGTCAGCATATACATACAATGCCATCAGTTCTGAGTTTAGAAATTTGTGTTTAATTATGGTAATGTCCAAAATGAGTCATTTATTTTAGCCCTAGTGAGGCAAATGTAAGACATTCTAAATATGCAACCTGTATCTGTAGTAGTTGCCAGGGTAACAGTAGGTATGCATTTTCATAGAGACATAGAATGGTTTTGGCTGCAGGGGACTTAAAAGCTCATCTCTTTCCAACCCCTGCCATGGGCAGGGACATCTCCCACTAGGCCAGGTTGCTTAGAGCCTCATGTTTGTTTAACTGTGTATCTGTTTCTAATTTAATAGTGTTTGTTTTCAAAACATCAACAACAACAACAACAAAAAAGAAAAAATAACCAACCCAACAAACCAATGATGCATTAAGGTAATCAAATAAGGGGAAAAATAAAGAAATTCTGAAGTTTAGGCGGCCTTAAAATCCTTTGAGTGTCCTGGAGATCCACTATTTATTTGCAGTGTGATTGCAGCCTTTTCTCTCATGAGTTACAGCTACTGAAAATATTTACAGCATTTTTATTTCAAAGGCTACACTGTAATTATTAGTATTTTGCAATTTTAGAGCATTATGGAAAAATACTAATGATTATATAGTCTCTGAACAACTGTGAGCTGAAGTGTTTCCATTTTGTACACAAAGCTCTTTTCTGTCCTAACTGTGCTCTCTCGTTTGTTTAGCCAGCAAAATGTGCACTGTAATAGTACTTAGGTTGCAGTGGAAATTTCTGGCTTCTACTCTGTCCTCTACAGCTGGTCAGTGAGTGCAGAAGTGACTGAAATGGATGCAGATGCAGTTCCTTGTGAGAACAGGGACTGGCAGCACAAGCCAGGGTGGAGCAGCAATGATTTGAGCAAAGGAACGTGGTACCTGTCAGAATAGAATGAGTTCCCGACTTTTGCCTTCTGCTCTCTTAGCTCACACTGCCTCCTGTTCTGGCTTTTAGAACACAAGTTTAAAGTTAATCAGTCACCTTATCAACCTCAGGTAGAATGACCCTGCCCAGCTCCTTCTTGCTGTCATCAGTGCAGAAGGTATTTAAACTGAGGAAATGGATGTGTGGTGCTCACTGCATCCCCCAAACAGCCTCAGAGAGCCATCCCAAGTCAGGGGGAGACAGCAAGATGGCCAGGGAGGGTCTGCTGGGAGTGGGAATGTTTCCCATTAAATAAGGTTTTTTTCTTCAGAAGCAATAGAATAAATTTTGTAATGGAAGTGACAGGAAATAAAACTGCTTGTTTAGCAGGTTACAAATACCTATGGGCACACCTTGGACTGTCACTTCTGATTTGTTTGCTGTAAACCAGTGTTCTTAAAGATACCATGATACAGGAATAACTACCTTGCAATGTCTGAATCATGTCAGGTTTTGGGAAATACTGTACTTTTTGAACTAAAGTTCTGCTAAGGTGGCTGAAAATGAAGAGTCCTATCTGCTTTTGAAATTAGTATGTTTAATGAGGTTGTTTTACAGTTTATATCCTGATCTTGTAACTTAAATAAAAGAGAAGCCCCTGTTTGAGAAATCTGCCTGCTTTCCATTCATTTACTTTAGAGATTTTTTTAAAATATTTTTTGCTCAATATTATCTCATACAAGTGTTATAACCATGCACTTTAATTGATTGTTTACCCCACATGAAATTCAGTAATGTGGCTTGAATGAAAACAGTTCTCCTTTTAAACTTTTATTAAGTCATACTGTGGAATGCTTAAATTATTTCAGAACCCATTTATAATCAAATTGCAGCACCACTGCAGTACAGCAATCTCTTGTCAAACAGATGTCATCCCTATAAAGCAACACAAAACAAAGAAGTTTATGGCACAGCATCTGTTTATGTGAAAGATGCCTGAGCTGGAACAGTTTCATTTCTTGTTTATGAAATAGTCAGTCCTAAAAGTCTCTTTATTCATCATGGTTGTACAATAAATTAAAAGGAGCATTATGACACTGGATATGATCAGATTGTAAATGTCTAATAATGAAGGAATAGGGTAATAAGCAGCATTACAGGAGCACCTGTTAGTGGTGCTACAACAGAGATCTGTCATTTCCACATTCACTTGTAGGAGACCTGATACTCTCCATCCAGAAAGCCAAAAAGGCCCCAAACCCACAAGAAATAACCCAGTAGGGTGGGTGAGGGACACGACTGCTTTTTTGTAACAGCAAGAGATTATATGATGTATTATAATTTATGTGCATTTTGTGGAAGGAATAAATATAAAGTAGTGATTGGTATAAATAATTGCTCCTAAGTGTGTGCTGCTGGGGGTGAGCCTCTTAGAACTATGCTGTAGCTAATGTGTTTGCATAATGCTGTAAAAATCTCATTAGATACCGTTGGTTTTAAACTGCCTGCCCACTAAAATACCAAATTCATAACAGAAAATACATTTGGAAGAAGTTTATTCAAAAGCTGCAGAATTAAGATGGAAAACCCCTTCAAACAGAGCACAGCCAGTGAGTGTCCTTGATTCATTTGAGGTCTTCTACATGAATGTGCTTTCATAAAAGAATAATGTAGAAATCTAAATTCCAAAGTCTTTAAGTAAATAATTAGGATTGTTTTGATAATTTACTTTAAAGGAAAAACAAAATTAATAAATTCTACTCTATGAGCATATTATGGGAAAAATTCCAATATACTTTGTTTTAAGGTTGACTTGCAAAGAGTGCCTGTTGCATATTACTTCCATATTATTTCTTACAAGAATGCCTAACGAGTGAGCACTATGTCATGTTTTAAGAAGAAAAACAGGAGATATACTTTCTGTTATCTTGGTACACACAGAAGTATTCCAGTTTTATTTCAGATGGTCTTTGTATTCTGATTGCTATTTTATTTTATGTTATAGACTATATATTCATCACAATAACCCTCTGGGGCTACTAGCCTTACCTAATTACTTTGCATCTTGAACCAAAAGCACCAAATTTTGGAGTGAAAGTTTAATTAGTTGTAATTTTCCCTTACTGTTTCAGTTAGCTGTGTGACTACATCATCAGAATAATATATCTAGAACTCTTTCTGGCATAATTCAGTGCCTGCCTGTGGGAAAAGAAATGTCTCCTTAAAAGAGTTTTGCCATAATGACTCTTAATTGTTTTGATAATGAGAAAATCCAGTCTAAAAAAGGAGTGCATGAGGTACAGCATGATAGGCTGGAATGGGAAAATTACCTGCATAAAAAATGCCATCCCTCTTCCCAAATGTTAATATCTTAACCCAAATCAGTCCCATTACTCAGGGAGGGAGCAGGAACAGGGCTGTTCAAGTCTACACACTTACATCTCAAAAATACTCCACTTGTGCACTTGTGGGCACACATTTTCCTATGTTAAAGGAATCATTAGCCTTTGTCTCTGCAACCATTAATTTTTCAAGAGTCTTTTTCATTCTGTAAGGAAAAAATTACTTTTGTTACAATTGCTTTTTAGTAATTTGGAGAAGTTCCAAATTATTTATTAAGACGTCTGATCAATATCTATTTTTTTATCCTCTCATATCTTTCAGAATGTGTGAGTGTATGTTTGATGATAAAGAGGATTTAGAGGCTTCAGGAGGTGTTTTCTTTTCTGTGTTTGCCAGTTTGAAACTGGTCCTTTCTCAATCCCCACTCAATCTTTTCTTTTGATTTGGTGCATTCTGCAAAGCAATGAACCTGCTGGCTTCAGCAGTTCCACATTTTATCACCTTTTGCTGTGGCACAGGATTTTACCCAGCTGCAGGGAGAAGGGAAGTGTCTGCATAGAGAGAAAGCATGTGTTTTCCTAAAATCTTAATAATTACAGTAAATGGCAGGCCAAATGCAGAACAGCATGGTGAAATAAACCACACCTTTATTATCTCTATGTCCATTGCCTGTTTACTACTTTCAAATTAATAAATATTTCTCGATATTCCAAAGTATTACTTCAAAATGTTAATTGGTGTTTCATAATTCAATTGTGATGAAACTCCAGCATGAGAGTTCCTTACACTGTTGAATGCAGCTCTCTAAAGTAATGGTTTTTTTTCCACAAAGGAAGCAAGTCCCCAGTGCAGAAGCTGTTCAGGTGTGACGTGTGTGACTACACCAGCACGACGTACGTGG
Organism: Climacteris rufus; assembly: GCA_013398175.1. Classification (NCBI taxonomy): domain Eukaryota; kingdom Metazoa; phylum Chordata; class Aves; order Passeriformes; family Climacteridae; genus Climacteris; species Climacteris rufus. Next base: position 10,832 of record VZRZ01001148.1, read on the forward strand.
GTGTGCGCAACCACCGGCGGATCCACAGCTCAGACAAGCCCTACAGGTGGGTCTGGCCCTCTGCCTGGCTGCCCCACTGCTGCCTCAGCCCCCCAGGGCTGCTGAGCTGCTCAGGCAGCCGGGGAGGAGCTGCACTCACATTCTTGTGCTGCGCGTTTGAAGGAGCCACGCTCGCTGGTTCACCCAAACCGTGTAATTAAGATTTGCTCATTTTTCCAGAATGCAGCTTTTGCTGTGGCAATCTGCTGCTTGTTTTCAGTTGGAAGCATTCACACGTGGAGAGGAAAATAATTACATTGTAATATTGGACGTTGGCCGACAGTAATAATGTATTTCTCAAAATCCTTGCACGTCTAAGTTCGTTTTGAATTTGCTTTATTGCAAAATGTTCTCCTTTGTCATATTGCTGCTTTACCCATTGGCTACTACAGAGTGTGGCAAAATTCTGCCCTTGCCTTGTCACCAATTTCCTCCTGTTTTTCATTGGTTTCAAATAATATTAAGATCGTCACTTAGGATCATTTTTCTAAGTTTTCTACAAGGGTATCATATGGATTTATATAGAAGCTTGGGTATCTAAAATCACATGTAATACTACAGCTGAGGTCCCCAGCAAAAAACTAAATCCTGCATTTTCCTATTGGTTGCTACATAAATTCCTCCAAATTCAATCTGTGCTCATTTAGTGTGGATCTCTGTCCCTCTCTAGTGGCTAGAAAATAGATCTGAGTTAATAGACTTTTTGAGCTGGTATCCTTCTATCTTTTTAATGTAAATTCTGGAAACTCAACACCTTGAAATGCTGAGCTAAGCCAGGGACTTTCTCTTCTGGATAAACAAACCCAGAAGACATGTTGTGTTTTGATTTCTGCATTATAATGATATCCCATAACACCAGCAAAAATTCACAAGATGTTTACTCAGAGAGCAAGTGTGGAATACAAATAGATTGTTTTTCTCCTCAGAACCTTCCCTATTGCCATTATTTATTACTTAGTGAGGTTGGAGCAGCAGATACTGTGGAGTGTCTTGTACGTGGTAGTTTTCCAATTGGTGTTAGCAACCTGGTTTGATTTAGGAACCCTTGGAAATTTTCCATTGCTGATATAGATTGCTGCATACTAAATACAAACCTACCCATCTGCCTTGCTTTTCTTATTATTTTTTCATAAACCCCTTAGACAAATCTGAAAACCTGGCAGGATACCTAAGCCACAGTCTGATAATGATCCAGTATTTATGGTATTTCTCCTTCTGAAACATGAATTCCTCAAGCCTTCCATAGTATTAAACAGCAGCCTACTATATTGCTGCCATTTCTAGAGCTGTAAGCATATTTTATTATTTGTTTGACAAAACTTGGTGGAAACTAAGCTGTACAGCCTTAAATGATACGGTTTTTTTGTAGATTTGATATGTTCTGAATTTTAATACTGCACAATTAAATCCTTCCAAAAATTGAGTATTCTCAGGCTAAGCATCCTGCAGTTTCAAACTGTTTCATACTATAAATCAGACTTTATAACTGGACATTTTACCATTTAAAAAAAAAAACCAAAATTTTAACAAATACATAAGAGTTTCAGCTGAGCTTCATGGTTTCTGTTTTAATATGGTAGGTACCAGAAGGTTGTGTGGTAGTATGATATTTATGAATAGCATGGAATTTGTGTAATTTGGGATCTAAATCCATGGATCTAAATTTAGATCCAGAATGGTTTATGTATTGGTTTTACACAAAGATATTGTGACAGAAGTAAAAAAAAAAAAATTATTTGAATAGTATAATGTGGCACACTTGTCTTAGGACACTGGAATCTGAATGTGTTGATCTTGTCACTGACTTCTTTTTCAGTTCTAATGCCCTGAAACATAGATGGTTTCTTACTAAATAGTCTGGCTCTTACAGTGTCATGAGAAACACTGCTGTGTATTCTTCAGGAGCAAAGCTCATGTCTGAATAGACTCCATGCCCTGTAGCTCTGAGGGTCACACTGTGCCTTTGGTAGGGCTGCACCCAGTCACCTGCATCCTCACCTCCCTTGGGCTTAGTGCTGCTTACCCACAGCAGGAGCTGCACAGGAGAGGTTGCAGGAACAAACATCATCCATAATTGCCCAGTGATTCTTGCTGAAAGGTGCAGGCTGTTCTGAGCTGCAGACGAGTCTCACTGCCCAACAGCTGTGGGTGAATGTCATCCCCTGGACTTCTGTAAACACTGGTAGTCTTCAGCTGTAGCCTGTCTAGATAGCTCTGCTCTCTGGTAGATTGTTTTGGAACAGTGTTAGCAGTTGATTGCCAGATCAGTTCACTTGTTGTTGTCTCTTCAGATGTCGAGTGTGTGACTTCGCCACCACAAACATGAATAGCTTGAAGTGCCACATGAGGCAGCACCCCCAGGAGCATCAGGCAGTGCAGCTCTTGGAACAGTACAAGTATGTAATGGGTCTCATCTGGCAAAAAGCTCTGAGAGTGGGGGTTTTGTTATGTTAAGAAACAAAGCAGTGTTCAGAGTCTATTATCCTCCCTCCTAGGTTCATTCTTTGTTCCAGGAAGTTGTTTGGGGTTGGTTTGGTTTTTTTCTGAGAGAAGAGATTTGCTGTGGCATTCCCAGGCAGTGCCTGTGCTGGCTGATCAAACTTCCCTCTGGGACAGTGTTCAGCTTTTGCTTTCCACAGGGTGGTGGTTGCATCCAAACTGCCTATTGCAAGTAGTTTGTGGACCATGTTAATTACCAGAGCATGTCTGGAATTGTTTGGGAGATTGTATGTTCCAAAATCATGCCATGGCACTTCCAACATTAACATTTGAGATGGGGAAATTCCAGTATCCAGGAATGAGCCCTGGCTTTGTCTAATATCCTAGTCTAGGCACAGTCTTTGCATATACATGGCAGTTAGAATCCAGGCTGGCATCCCCTAGTGAAGAATTAGTATGAATAGTCATTATGTTTAAGTGATGTTTAAGTCCTTCATAGTCTGTCCATGTCTCAGACATGGGTGGTTTATATATAAGAGAAAGTTAGCACAAATATGTGTAATTGTCTACTACTGATTTGCAACAAAAATAGAAACTGGGAAAGGAAAGAAAATCAGGAATATTCTGAACATTTCTTATTGGAAGATTTTAAAGGCAATATGAAGAATCCAAATAAAGCACATCCACATAAAGGTTTCTTCTCAAGAAAAGCTGCTTCTACAACTTAAAACTACTTCCACTGCATTTCTCCCCAAAATGTCCCTAGAAGGGGGATTAAGTTCTATTTACTCAGCTGTCATACTTCACACAGCATTGCTGAGTGTTCTTAGTATTACCAGAGATTACTGAAAACCTCCACACTTTGGTCCCTACATCCCCAAGGACTTAGTCTATCAAAAGCTACAAGATAATTGTTTCCTCAGGATATCAATTTAGGATATACCTGAACAGTAAAGTTTAATAATTCAGCACAAGTCAACCAGTAGGGCAGATCATGTTATGGAACTGAAAGGTTTCTGCTGCTAAACTCAATGGCAAATAATTTTGTTTCTCTGAGAATGTGTTGCATATACTGTAACTATACTGCAAGTATATAAACATTAACTGTAGTGCATCATGCTAAAAGCTGTTGGAGTTTCTGTGTCTGATTTGAACTGTATGCTAAAATAGTCAACAGTATTTGGCTCATATGATACTGTTCTCAGCAAAGTAAATTTTATTAGTAAATCACATTATTAAATTAATGTGCTTCAAAAATATTCAGAAGGGGATTAAAATGAATACTGGGCTGTGGCTTCATTCACTGTGTGTCCAAACCACTGACCAAGCTATGGCAGTGGCACAGAAAAATCATATATATAGTAAGACTGGTGCACATAGAATGGAATTAAGATTTGTTGATCTTTGTGTTTTGCAAAAAAAGTTATTTTGGCCTAATTTTTCTATAAATTCTAGAATTACCTATAATCTATATTTTATATTATCTATAATTATCTAAAAATCTATAATTAATTTTATCTATAAATTATATATTAAAGTCTGCCTTTTATCTAATTATTTATTTTGTAACAGCCTTATTATAGATACTAAGATTCTTAATCTGAGAATGAACTCACCTATCTTTGAAAGCATCCATTTTCTTAGTAAGACTTCAAATTAGAAGGAAAAGAAATAAATAGGACACTACATTCCAAACCAAGCAATAGAGAAATTGAGCTAGAAGGACATGCCTGTTGTTCCCCAGCAGGACAGAATTATCTTGCTACATAAGCAAGGTAATGTACTGTGCTTTCACCTAACTTGGGAGATTTTTGCTGTTCTCTGCAATCTTCTGCTGAGCAGAAAAAGTTTGCTGTGTATGATTTGCAGGGCATTTAAGGACTGTATCCTACTGTCATTAAGAGAAGTCATAAAACCTTACTGAATTGTAGTGTATAACATGGTTTTATGTAGGCCTTCTTGTGTTTTCAGGTTATATTTCTGAAAAGGTCTTAAAGAATTACAAAAACTTACTCATATAGTAGTAATTCTAACAGACTCATCACAGTAACACATTGGGATCACATTGCTTGAGCAGAAGACTCTTGCTCTCATTGAGGAATGAGCCACACTGAGATGCATTCCTACTCATCATTTATTAGCACAAGGTCCCCTTTGATGGATTCTGACATTTTCCAAAAACATTAGGGAACTGAAGCCTTCCAAAGTAGCTGCTTTGTCCAGAAGACAAAAAGAGAGATTCTGCTCTGAAGTGATGTCATGCAGTATCACTCATCTCCTTCATGCTGAGGTGACTAATTTATCATCTTAGAAAACATAAAAAAAACCTCCTTGGTTGTATATTCATGCATGAAAAGGGTCATGCAGGATTTGATCAGTCTTGAGTTGTTTCTGTCCATAAATATACACTACATCTCTCTGTGAATAGGATTTATTCTTCAAGGTTTTGTTCCTTACTGTATAAGAGGGTGTTTTACAGGGAAATAGAAAATTCAGTCTTATGGTACCTGAGCTGATGCAAAACTCTGTGGAGAAAATGATGACCTGTGTGAATGTTGATCTGTGAATATATTGTGTCTTCAGCAGCCTGCTGTAGCTGCTCATGTGATCTTTAAATAAACTAATATATGCTACATCAGGAAAGATTTTATTAGTTCAATTGACACAATTAATGCTAATTACACAGCCCCTGCTTGGTTCAGAGCAGTGGCAGAGCTCTCTCTCTACCTGCCTGCCAGATCCTGTGTTTCTGCACTCATCAGATATACTGCCTTTTTGCAATTTTTAAACAGTTTTAACAGGTCAAACAGATAAGATTTTAATTCAATTGTTTAAGAAATCATAAAAATCAGACTTAAAAATTCTCAGACTCTAAAAATAGTCTTACATTTCAGGATGAAACTTTGCAAACTAACATGACGTAGTTATGAAACTGAGAAGGGGGACCAAGAAGAAAGTTCACATGGATCTTTCTGCTCACTCATCCTTTTGGAAGAACTTACCCATTACTAAACTAAGAAAATTTAACTTCTAAATGTTTCTCTTTTTTCTTCTCCATTTTTCCCCTAGATGTTCTCTCTGTGGATATGTATGTAGCCATCCTCCATCCTTGAAGTCCCACATGTGGAAACATGCAAGTGACCAAAATTACAACTATGAACAAGTGAACAAGGCTATTAATGATGCAATTTCACAAAGCAGTAGGTATGTCTGATTTACTGTCAAGCCCTATTATCTTTCAAAAGACCCAACCCTGATCCAAAATAAAGTTCCTATCAAAAAGCAACAGCTATACATTTTAATATTTATTTTGGGTTTTATTATTATTTCAGGTTTCAAGGACAGCTCATTGACAAAACCTTATTAGAAAGCACAGATGAAAGTACAGTACCTGTACTAGGAAGTTCAGACAACTTGGTGTCTTTTACAGAGTCAATTAACCAGACTACGAATGAAGTTTCAGGTTCTGATGAAAATGAAAAACCTAACCTGATGAATACCTCATGCAGTTTAGAAAAGAACTCCACTCTGCCCCATCTTGGCACAGAATACTGTGTTCTTCTCTTCTGCTGCTGCATTTGTGGTTTTGAGTCTACCAACAAAGAAAATCTGCTGGATCATATGAAAGAACATGAGGGTGAAATCATAAACATCATTCTAAATAAGGACCACAGCACGACTCAGAATACAAACTAGGTGAAGCAGTAAGTTAAGAGAGGATTTCCTAGAGTGAATATTTTCTTTCTTTGCTAATTTTTGCCTGAGAAACTTGCTAAAGAGAAGAATTGCAAGCAAAACTTGATTTCCCATCCTGAGTTCTTGTTTCAGTAGGAGTACAATGTTTTAACCAGGGACTGATGAATCATTTAAGAGATAAATATGAGGTGTGGAGAATAGAACGATCCATTTTAACCTGTTATTTCTTTATATGGTGCCAAGAACCTAGGATTGTTGTTTTTTTTCTTTTCTTGTCAGGTACTAGTCAATAATAATGCATTACCACAGTACTTTAAAACCCAAAGGTGTGAAAGCTTTGAATCACTTGAAAAGCTTTTTTCTTCCTCGCTCTTTGTTGTTTTCCAAGTAATTCAGCAAAGAACTTTTTTACCCTGTTTTTTGAGACTGGCAACAGATCAGATATAAATGTTACAGTATGATCTGGCAAACCCCACTGCCTGGAGGTGGGGAGAAGGGAGGTGGGCCAGGGCATGTGTGTGTTGCCTGCACACACAGGAGTTACATTTTTCCCAGCCTGTTTTTAAGGCCTTACAAACCCCCAGGTCGTTTTCCAACAACCACTGCCATCCTTTCCATCATTTTCAAGCAGCTGGAATTGAAGGGCCTAGAAGCATTTTGTTAATAGCTATTTGTCTGATTGGATCCTAACTACAAAACTGCTCTCTTTTCAACTCATAGCGTGTAACAGATTATTTTTTACAACGATAACCTGTTGTTTCTTAATGGTTTTCTTGACACATTCAGCTGAATCATTTAAAAAAAGAAAAGCTTATAATGTCACTGTCCATCTGTGGTGATTATTTTGCAGTATGGATGAGCAATGTTTTTAATGAGAAGATATTAACAATGCTTGCCACAAAGTGATGTAGATTAAATCTACGTAGACCCAAAAGATGTAGGTGAGCACAGACTGGGATTTTGAGAAATGCCTACATGCTTTGGCAGTCTTTGAAATCCCACTGGCTGGCCAGATTTCCCACTTGTCTGTCAGAGCTGTAACTGTAGAAATAATGAGCTGAAAGATAATCTTCTTGCAGAAAATCATATTTTTTAAAAAATGGCAAACATGTCTTAAGCCAAAGCTGTATCCAGTCACTTACTGAATAAATTTTATGTGTGCCTATAGCATGGATTCATAAAGGGAATTAGAGATTACTTTGTTTTCTGAGAAACACATAGAAATTTCTCCCTTTTAAAACCTTTAGCTTCTAAAATTAAAAGGGGGGAGGTTTGGTTTGTTTTTGTTGTTTCTACAGTTACAGCAGTTGAGCAGTTGATTTTCCACAGTTACAGTAGAAGATCCTCAGCTGTGTCTCACTTTGGAATATTACTAGACTGGCTAGTTACCTGGCAACTTTGTTAAGGTAATTGATTAAGTTTGCTACTTAATTTTTTGAAGGTTTCCTCAAGTGAGGTAGTAGCACTTGCAGAGAAGCCCTTTAGCAGCCAGATGGACATTTTCTGGTTCAGGCTGTGTTCCTGCTTTCATGAATGGCAGATGCACTGCAGCTTGCCCAGTTCTGACGTGGGGATGCAGTGACCTGATTTTTAGTAGCTCAATACTTATGAAGTCACTCACTCTTAGGAAAACAGTGGCTTGTGGTTCCTTTATTCACACACTTCTGTGAACAGAAATCAGCTGTAAATGTGAGAGGCTGGCACATGTAGTGTCTGTATTGTGCTATCACTGCCTGGAAGTGGCAACCAGGAAAAGAAAACTAACAAAATGACACCTTCATGAAGCAGCATAAAATGTAAAGGCCAGGGTAAAACCACCAAGACTTCAAGTACATTTGATATTTGTTTTCAAGAGATTTCTTCAATTTGACTTCATCTTTAGGGTTAAATAGATATTATTTTGTTTATAAATTAGATAGCAGAAAGTACACATTTGACTTGAAAAATTGGTCAGGATATAAGGTCAAAGCATTTTTGTGTCCAATATTTGAGATACTTTAAATGCATATGTGAAGTTAATTATACATTATTTTCAGTTAATAGTTATTTTTGATATTCCTACAGATGGATTCTACATTTGAAAAAACAGTATTTCTTTACGTGATCCCAAATTCAGTTAGAGATAGTAAACATTTAATGGGATATCCATACTGGTTTACTGACACTGGTATTTTACCTTCAGTGTAGAATTAATGTGAAAATATTATTTATATTCTTTGGAATATCTCTCATCTTTCTCATTCAGAAATCTCATTTGTTGGAAAAATTAAAGGATGGCAAGATCCCTAGAAATGCCAAACTACCAGTCAGTATTCACAGAAACAATATTAACCACGCTGTTACTTTTGTGTAAAGGGATCATTATGTTAAAGTTGCTCAGCTAGTGAAAGATAAAAAGTGAAAAAGTTACCTTCATAAGCTAAGAAGGAGATGGCAGTGAACCAAGACTTAAAAAGCCAGTAACCTTGAATCCAAATCAGCAGCTTTGGTGTCTGTGGAAGCCACACTTGCAGCATTATGTGCAGAGCACCAGGAATCAGTGTCCCAGGATTTCTGAGCAGGATGTGTCTGTTCACAGTTGTTCTTTGCCATCTTCTTGTTTCTTTCTTTTTGACCATGTGTTCCTGTAAAACAGTAGAAAGCTATTTGTCTCTAAAAAACATTATCAATCCTAACAAATGCCAGCAAAGAATTCTTTCCCATATGCACAGAGATTTACTGTTACTTTTTTTAGCTGTCTCCATGCTGCTGCTTGCAATTAGTTACCCACTCACAATTCCATGGACTTTGTCAGAAGTTCTGCATGTAAAGTAATTATAGACTTCGTTTTTCTGACAGCAAATTGTTTCTCAGGTTATCTGCTTTTGAAAGTGTATGGCTGGCTTGGTTGCATGTTTTGTCAGGGGTTCTAAGCACATTTCAAAGTCACTGACACTGCAGATTTCCCCTTTCTTTAAGCTTTTAAAATATTTTTGGATCCTTGGTCACAGCACTATCAGGTGATCAGCTATTTGTTTAAATTAGGGTTTATTCTGTGATACAGACTGTAACTTGCAGCTTTGTTTGAAATGGCTCTAGTTCCACTAAAGAGCAAACTCCATTCATACTTGGCTGTACTGAGAAATGGGGGCATATTTCATCTTCCCAATTTATGCTTGGCCTGGAAAAAGAGAGTGGGACTCAGTCAGAGTTCTTGTATTTTCCTCTTTCATAAGCACTTATTTAATCATTTGAAGAAATGTACAGTTGGTGCTCAAAGTAACATTTGTTAAGATATATTTAATAGAAATTTACATTTGCATTTGATATTCATGGACATGGGTACATGTATTTTTTTAAGAAAAGGTATTGTAACACTATGGCACTGCTTTTATAGCCAAAGTATAAAAAGATTTAGAAAACTGACATGTAAAGACTGCAGTTAATTCTGATACTGTATCTTATTAAATAGGATGAGTTTTGTTTTATAAAGTTATCCAGCACATTAAGCTGCATGCCTTAAGCTCTCTCTAGGATTGTGTTCCTGATAGGCAACTCTTTGGAGCTATGAAGCAAAGTCTGTAGTACTACTTTAACTACCTTCTGGAAGAGTGTACAATGTTAGAATAATTTATTTTGCTTTACAGGAGTTTGTCACGTATTGACTTTAATATTGTATTTTGGTAATAAACTTTTTTTTGTTAAACACTTTGGTCACTTTTATTTTATTTCACTCTGTGAAGTATGAATATGGAAAATTCAAACACTGAACCAGTGTTTAGAAAGAGGGAAATCTGTTTAAGTCAAAAAGTATTTGAAATACTTTACTGCTGTTTCTTACTCTTGTATGAAGTTATTATTAGTTTTAATACTGATAATACAAGTTTTATCTAAGTAACTATGGTGAAGAAATATGAAACTATGAAGTCAAAATACTTTAAATGCAGCATGCAGTTAGGATGGGATGATGCTGAAGAAAAAAACTGCAAATTCAAAATTCACAGTGAAACTAGTGAGAATTTTTTCCCTAATTTAGATAGGAATGAAAGCCTGACATATTTTTTTCAGGTGATTGACTTTTGCTTATCCATCACATAAGGTAAAACATATCTTGCAACCTATTTTTAAATATGCAGCTATTTCTTGCCTTGCTGGAGCTTTTCTTCCCATCTTTTTCAAGGCAGAAAAACAAAAAAAAAGGCAAACTGGGTTGCTATTGCTGGGTAGAAAAGAGAAAGTAGGGCCAGAATACCATTTGCTGGTATCAGCATGGTTTACAGTTACATAAACAAGCAATCTTTTGCCATTTTTGTTGTTATTATTAGGGCCCTGGGCCAAATATGTTGAAATAAAAGCTGGAACTACACCAGTGGGTTTAGATGCAATGCTTCAGAATGCTGTGTCATGCAGCTTTTTCACCTTTTCTCTAATGCAAATCCTGGGGAAAAGGTCTCTCCAGCAGGATGTGGCATCCAGGTGTTATCCTGGTGACTGGGCTAAATCCCTTCAGCTGAATCAAGCACGAGGGCCTCAGCAGAAGTTTCTTCCCCCCAGGAACAACCTGGTTGTGTGTGAGCACAAACAGCACTGGGATAGAGCAGCACTGACAGCTCTTTGCATGATTGTAACACTCCTGGGATTCACAGAGAAGGAGCAGAGATCAGTGGCATTTAATCACTCTGTCCCATATCTTTGGCAAGTATTTAGGGTCAGAATTGCTGCAGAAAAGTTAATGCACCACACTACACTTTTTTTTGCATCCCTTCTAGGCATGTTTGGAAAAGAGCTGTGCACTGAGCCACTCAGGAAGTGAAACACCATTAGAACTGACCTGACCTAATATTAGCTAGGTAACAAAATTCTTTTGCCCAAAACCAAAACTTCAGGGCCTTGAAAAACTTTAAAAGTTGAAAAAGCCTGAATGTAGAAATGTGCAGTTTGTCACACACCACGTGGCTGCTGAACAGCAACACAAAACATTGCAGGTTTACACTCAAAATTTACTGGGGCAGAGCTTGAGTCTTCCTGCATTGCCTGTTCACAGGAGCTCTTTCTACAGTACTGAATGTGACAATCCAAGAGAAAACATAAATGTAAATACAGAAATTGAATTTAAAATTTCATTCAGCCACTTCCTATACGCTGGTTTGTAGATGTTTGGCATTTGCTGGGACTATGGGTAACTTGGTGCCAACATGAAGACTTTGATACTTTGATCTATTTGGAACAAAATGTGCAAAGAGAATATTGTTAAATATCCTTTTCTTATTTTGGCAAGTAAAAAGACAGCATTGCAATGGGATAAAAATACAGTAATGATATAATAATCAGTATTACTGATTGCTTGCTACAGTTTGGTGAATTTTAATTTACATTTTATAATACAATTTTCAGATAGTAATATCAATCTGGAAGCTCTTCAGTTTTTCTGTATTCTCACAACTTGAAACATTAAATTTCTATCAACAGACGTTGCCTAAGTAATACATTGTTTCAGTGAGAATATGTTAAATAATAACTCAGTTTCTTTTCTAGTGCTGTACTTAAACACTTACTGCAATAGGAAATGACTTATTAAAACATACAGAATTGAGGAAAAATGCATTTTTTATTTCCCCTACTATCTAATCTTCTGCTATTTGAAACTTGAATAAGTGTTAGTATTTCAAAATGAAGGTGATAGCTGAACATTTAGACACTTCAACAACTATGTAAGGCTGTCTAGCACTTTTCTATTACACAAACTTTTTACTTCTAATAACATTACTCTGCAGTGTAGAATGTGTTAGTACTTTGGGAGTGTCAGTGAGATTTGTACTGCTGACCCTGTGCAATCATTTCCACAAAATGGAAAATTTCTTCAGCTGACCACAGTAACTTATCACACACAAATCCATTACATCCATGCACGGTGTCACAAAACAATTAAAACAACTCCCCCCTTCTCGGGGATTTCTAAAGCTCTTTACTGATTATGGTTTTTAAACATTCTACACAGAACTAAAACTTCCAAAAGTTTTTGTTCTGTGTAGAATTTACTTTGCATTGGCCTCTTTACAGGTTGTGGATAAGTAGAATTTTGATTCTAGGAAACATCTTCCACAGCATCGCCTTCCTTAGAAATTTAGGCACACTATCCGACCTCCTTTACACAAAAACCTATGCACACTCAAGGTGTTTTTCTTTGTTTACACTGTTAAATTGCTTGTATATGTACAATGTGTTCATTTTAGCAAACACATGACATCTATGATGTGGCAGTGATACAAAGAAGGTAAATCTAATGCCCATGGTAAAGCCATAATTATTCAGTTTTCATATTCTTAGTTTAAGCATTCCCCACAAATGTATGACCTGCCTTATTGCTCAAAAAAAAAAAAAGAAAAAAACAAATCCAAACCAAGAAGGGTGGTGTTTGTTGTAAATTGACTCACAGTAGAAATGTTTACTTGGAGAGCTTAATCAGAGGAAGTAAGAAGATAATTCTGTTGGTTCTAAAAAATCCTTATAAAGCATTCTAAGCATGCAAAGCAGATACTGAAAAATTTCCTGATTTCTACTGTCAGTGGCTTCAAAGCTCTGAATTACCAGGATGATTACTACTTACAGTTTTCTCGGCATCTCTAAACATGCTTTCTATGAATTTCCTGGCTCTTCCTGCTGAAAATACTGACTTTTTCAATGAGCCAAGGCTGTGGAATGAAAAAAATAAATAAATAAACAAAAGCAAGTAAGTATTGCTGTACTGTAAAATTGTAATGGAAAATAATCTAAATATTGTACTTAAGAAGTGAACTCTATCCCCATCTGTTCCACAGAATTTGTATGGACTTTTAGGAAATCAGCTTTGTGTGGTAGGACCTGGACTCTGTGTGTTGGTTATGGCTTCATGGGGAATGGTTTTTCTCTACAATAACTAAAGACAGTGCAAATAAAACTTAAAATAAAGACTTATTGCAAGGGTGGGTTGTACCCATTAAGTAGAACAAAGTCTGGTATTGCCGTTATCTCCCCGCTGCAAAAGGTCTTTTCCCCCCTTAAACGTTTATGGTGCAGTTAAGCAAGAAATACAATGGAGCTTGTAACGACTTGAACAGAAGACGCAGCTCTAATTTCAGTTGTAAAATCACACATATCTGGTACTACACTGGGGGCTCGGAGGGGGAATGCGTTGTTTAAAACCCACTGCAGACACATTCTCGGGCACTATTTCAGCAGATCCCCGCCCCGCGGCCACACGCAGGGCCGTGCCCGTGTGAGCTGCCCGCGCTCCCCGGGTGCCGGATTTCCGCCGCCCGCCCGCCTGGGGGATTCGAACCGGGGCCGGGGGGCCGGGCCTGTGACGGGCGGCTGTGCCCGCCCCGGCTCTCGGTCTCCGCCCGGCAGGGCCGAGCAGCGGCGCCGCGCCCGCCCCTTCCCCTTCCCCCGTGCCCGTCCCTGTGCCCGTCCCTGCCCGCGGCGGGGCCCGGG
>VZRZ01001148.1:24814-77262 GCA_013398175.1 Climacteris rufus
GGCCGGGCAGCCCCGGGAGCGCTGCTGGGGCCGAGCCCGCGGTGGCGGCCGGGCGGGGAGGTCAGCGGGTCCCGGCTGCCGGCGGCTCGGGGGAGCGGGGCTGTGCACGGACCGCGCTCCGAGAGCTCGCAGCACCTGCCAATGCACAGGGGAGCCACTGGCTGAGCGTTTTGTCTGGTGATGTTCTCAAATTCTGTGCTGCTGTGGTGTGTAAAACATCGAGCTTTTTTCTCATGCTGTCTCCAGTTTTGTATACCACATATACTCTGGCATAATTTTTGCATCTTTTTGCCCTCTTTTTTAGGGATTTCCTGAAAGCCAGGATTTAAATAACTGGATTTGTATTTTAGGTGCCCAACTAAAATACACTGAAAGGACCAGTTTTTCTTTGAAGGGCTTAGACTTTTTTAGAAAGAGGAGCCTGGTGTGCAATTTGAGTCAAGGGCTAAAAAAGTGAGGGCAGTCAAAATCGTGGACCATTCTAAAAACTTGTTCAAGAGTATGTAAATTGTGAGTGTAACTCCATAAGTTTAAGACAATGTTTTCTATACTTTCGTTTGTTCTCTGATTGGTACAGTTTTTAAAAAAAACTTGCATTTTGGTGAGATAGACTTGAATTACAGTAGACTTCTGTAAGCCAGGGTGTGTGCTGTCAGTAGGTTGTGGTTTTATTTTCACATATTTCATACAGTATGAAGTGACTGTTTGGGTAGGAAGATGCATTGCTTGTGTGTGTCCATTTAGGAGTCAGGCTGAAGAATAATGAATTAAAGTGACTGACATCATGACAACCACAAGGCAGAGAAGGGTTGGAAAAGGCACAGAAGCATCTGAAGATCAGCCTTCAGAGGAGACAAATGTGAAACCTGATGGGAAAATTCCCTCTGGTGGGTACTGAAAAGGATTGTGACATTATGGCTCTTTAGTAGTGTTTAGCTTTCGGTATCTGTCCTAAGCACAGGTTAGAACTGTGTATGTACCAAATATATTTTCCCATACTTGAATATCACCAAAACTATTTGGATGAGACAGAGGGTCTCATGCAGGTTGCTGTGTGTCAATCTTATCTCTGTTTTAAAACCCCACTTTAAATTGGTGAGTACAATTTTTTTCAATATGTTATCAGTGACACCCTATCAGATTTTATGTAGCTGTCACAAGTTCTTAAAAGAATCCCAGTTCAAATCATTGGTGATGTAAAAGGATTTGAGGAGAACTGATGAGATCTGCTTAAATATAGGCAGGTTGCACATAAAATCTGAATTTAACTGGAAACTTTTGCTTTTTAATTTATAGGACACTAGTTAGGCAAATGTAAAAGACATTAAATGTCTTAATTCCAGGATCTGTTTAATGAAATTCATACAACATTTTTGTATTGAATTATAGCTTTAGAGCTGAAATAGTTTGTTGTTTTTTGGGGGGATTTTTAAATTAACTGATTTTAAGGGATGTTTTGATCTAAATTCTAAATGTTTCTCTGCATTTGGGCAGGTGAAAGGAAAATTACATTGTTGTTTCTGCACAAATACACTTGGGCTGTGTACAAAAGGGAAAGAGATCACAGTTCTCCTGCAGCCCAGCCCTGAGTTCCATGGAATTGCGTGGTTGGAACCCCTTCTGCAGATGTCACACAATAGAAAAGAGCCACTTCAAAGACATCATTCCAGACCTCTAATTCGTATTAAACTTTACATCCACATTAAAACAAACAAACAAACAAAACCCCCAACAAACTAAACCCCCAGGAATGCAAGTGTCCAGTAAAGGGCTGGAGCTACCTAGGAACACATCCTTTCTGTCCCAGCATCCCACCCGAAGCTGACTCCCATGTCAGCAGGGGCCATCTGCAATTCAGAGCATGACACCATCATCAAAGGCTGCTCTGGCTGCTCTTCAGTCTCTCTGGGGGGATTTAGTGAGCCTTCTGAACCTTCAGTGGTGTTTTTTACAAAAGCCAAGCAACCCCCCCCAAAAAGGCAGCTGTTTTACACCTGTGAAGGAGACGTGAATTTCTTACCTTGTGATCAGTCACCCTGTATTGCTTGAATTTAAAAAGTTCTGGAGGATATTTCAATTTAGGTTTACAAATTAGTTATGGCCTTGATCTACACTTGTATAGGATCATGGTGTTCTTAAATTATAAGTATACCAATTAAGACACACTTCACTTCACTTTGTATGTAAATAAAATACCCTGATTTTGCTATATGAGAAAATAAAAAACACAGCTCCATAAAGATGTGTTAAAACCAGGTGTCTGATACCTGCAAAATGTGAACTGCACTAGCATAGGCAATGTATAAATGACTTTCCAAAATTCCCATAGGTTCAATTATGTGTTTCACAATTACAGACTGAAATATTTTTCTTCCAAGGTCCTACAGGTGGAAAGCTGTGGAACATACTCTCAATAACTGTTGGTGGAATTGTTGCCATCTCTCTTGGACTTCTTACTTCTGTTTATGTGGCTACACTGCATGAAAATGACCTGTGGTTTTCCAATATCAAGGTAACAGTCCTTTTCCTAGTTTCATCAGGGCTTTTGTGAAGCATTAATATGAGCATTAGTTGAAATTTTAATGGTTTGTGTATTTGGCTTGTAACCTGCTCAAAACCAGAATACTTCATTTTTAAAAATTCAATTTAAAAAATGCTGTGCTTCCTTCCCACCATACTTCATCAGTTCTATAAATACCTGTCCCCAATTTTTCTCTAAAAATATTGCTAGAGAGCTCCTGTCTGAGTTTAGCTATGGTTCTTCCAATCATCAATCTTTATCTACAATAGAATTTCAGCATTTTACTATATGTTGCTCTCTAATCACCTTACTTTTATGCCAAGCACTTTAAAATACAAAACAAAACAAAAAAACAGTTGAAAGAAACAAGATGCAAAATCCTGGCACACAGTTCTTTAATTGTATTTATGCTGTGATATTGTGATACAGTTTAGGGACAGTCTCTTAGTATTCAATATTGCTTCTATATAATGTCATCCTAAATGGGCCAACCCCCAAACATATTTCAGCCATTCACCTGTGTAAATCCAAGCATTCCCAAGATCCAGGACTGACTAGTTTTTTCCTAGAATCATTGCAGAGAAAATAATGCAGCTGTACCCACAGCTAAATTTAACCAGAGAAAAGAACAGGTGAGTCATTTTCCTTTCAAAGGCCTCAAATTCATTCTGCTAGGTCTGTGTATTATGTTATTCAAAGAGTACATATATTTTACTGGAATACTTGCTTTGCAATATGTCTTTTCTATGCTACAGACTTTTTGTGTCCCAGAAACATTTATATTGCCTTAATAATAATAATTTGCATTTACTGAAACAACTGCTGCTGTATTATACAAACAATGCTGTTTTGTACCCACCCTCATCCTTCCTTGATTATATAGATGGATTGTATGCAATATATACACCTTGAGTTTGCCTTTTCCTTCCAAAAGCAAGTAGTGAATAATTTCAAGGTATTCTGTATTTTGAAGTACAAGCAGGCATGGAATTGTGGCAGTGCATGAACATAATGGATACAGCTTTTTTTATGCTGTCAGACTGACCCAGAGGAGCACAAAGGTCACTGAGATAAGCAATTCTGTAGTTGTAATTAAGTTGTCCCCTCACTGGATGAAATGCTCACTTGATTTGATAATTATTGTTTTCATTTTAAGTACACTTAGATTGCCATTAGATACCAAAACTGAAATAAACCCTGCTAGTTATTTTTAGTCTGGATTCTGTTGTCTCTGTAGCTCTCATTTCATCCCCTGGAGTTGATTGATAACTAACATTTGAACAAGAGCAATTTCAGCCAATTTGATGGAAAGATTCTATAAAGCATTAAGTTCATCTGCCAGCAGGCTGAAGGAGAAAGAGGTGCAGATATCTCTGGTCTCCCAGTGTCCCTTCAGTGGGACATCAGCTCCACCACAGAATGCATGTGGCTACAGTGCTAATTTTAAACAAAATACTGCTTTATGGGTAGTATGGGAAGAAAAGACTACATATGAAGAGTCTGTGAAATTTCCTGCAAAGCTGAGGCAGGAGGGCTCATCCCAACATCTGTACAACAATATATGGACATGTCTGTGTAGGAGTGGACAGTGTGGTCTCTAGGGGTATGTACATATTTTCCAGCACTTCTGAATTGGCTAATCCTGTAATTACAGCACATAACTATATCCTAAGAAAGACAAGACCCTCAAAAATTACATGGAAAATAAGTGGAAAAATTGCTTTTCTCTCTATCATTTTCTAGTTTGGCCAAAGCACATATTTTTCCATGTATTAACTGAACTTTCAAAAAGTTTGGAAAGAGGAAATTTTATTTTAGTTCATACCCCAGCCCACATTCTCAGAAGGGAAGACTGTAGTCTAATCCTTGGCCCACAATTACTGCATGCCTTGCTTAGTGAAATGCAAAGGTGATTTAATTTAATCATGTTTTCCTTAAACATAGCATATAGAATAAATGGATGCACTACTAATGCACATCCAGTGTTTTATTAACCCCCGTGCCTGTGAAATACAGCAGTGTATCACCACTGCTCTGCAACACAGGAAAGAAAATAAATTCTAGATCAGTTCTATTTCCATATATTTTAAATTAGTAACTTCAGTCACTCTGAACTGGCTGTAAACAGTGCACATTTGAGGATTTATGTTACTGAAATCTGATACAAAATTTATATAACAATGTATTATTCCACTGAACTTTATTCCTTTCATCCAATAAGGTACAATTAGTCAGATGATGAGAATTCTTGCCCAGAAGGGTCTGTGTGGCAACTGAATTAATGCAGAGATGTAATGGGAGAATTGTTTTGTCACCTTTCCTTTTGCATGAAGGTTTTCTTGTATTTGTACAGCAGGAGAAGGTCTGCAGTGTTTTTCTGACACTTTTGCACCAGGCAGATGTTTTGACATGCACCATTTTGGTGCAAAAGGTGGAATTTTTGTTCTGGAGACCCTGCTGATACATGACCACCACAGGTGCATACTTTAAAAATTGTGCAGTTTGCCAATTGTACTCAACCCTAAAAATTGAAAGTAAAAAGAGCTCATAATGCACAATCATGAGTCTTAATTCCTAAATAACTGAAGTCAGAACTTGCACACACACTTGCAGTGATTGCCTTTCTGTAATTTCAATTGCAATTCATTGAAAGCCAGTTCAGTTTTGGGTGTCTTCCAGCAATGGTTCACCCAACTAGAAAAACTGTTTGGTCGTTGTTAAACTGTTTTGCTGTATTTTGAATATGGCTTTCAACAGTGCATTGATTTCAGCTGCTGCTCTGTGTGTGAGTCCTGTTCTTGTTTGCTGGTAAATATGCCTGCTATTATCAATTTGCCATGCTCACAGGACAAAGCTGTACTATTGTTTTCTTATCAGAAAAACTGAAAATGCACATCATGAAGAGTGGTTTATGCTGTGAAGGAGGCACACAATTGCTTTTTTTTTATTTCAAGATTTACTGAAAGAGTGACCAAAAAAAACCAAACAGAAAAGAATGCAGCATACCATGCCACCTAGTCAGAAGCTGTGTTTGTGTCCCCTCCCAGCAGGGATCACAGGCTATAATCACTTATCTTGATCAAATAATTTTGAAGAAAACAATTTGAATCCCGTCTCATATACATTAAACCAACAAACATTTCTGTTTGTGATGGTGAAAGTCAAAACAGATCTCGTATCCAAAAATCCTTTCTCAGTTTTCTGTAAATGTTCTGGCATAACACATCTGAAATGGCTTGTCTATTTTCAGGGATTTTCAGTAGCAGTTTGGTGGCTGCCCCTCCAGTGTAGCATCTTATGGGAACACAATCTGCAATGAAAATAACAAACTGGGGGGCCACCTCTCCTGTCAGCTGTTGCATTGCTTGTTCAAATGCAAATCCTGAAGGAACTGAATAGGAATGAGCCAAGGCCACATAGCAGATTAATACTGTAAGAAAAACAGATAAACTTCAGAACATTTATTTGTTCTTCACCCCTGCTGAGGAAGCATTTAGATGCTATTATTGAATTTCCCTTTAATAAAATTGCTGCTTGCAGAAGTCAGGAATAAAAATATAAAATTGTAAATCTTTCCAACACAGGGGATAAGAATCCTGGGATTTAGTCTCTGAAGTGCTGGTATTTTCCCTTTTTTCATTTTGAATACAAAACAAAGATTGTTGCCCAGAGAAGCTGTGACTGCCCCATCCTTGGATGTATCCAAGGCCAGACTGGAGCAGCCTGGGATAGTGGGAGGTGTCCCTGCCCATGGCAGGAACAGGATGAGCTTTAAGGTCTCTTCCAACCCAAACCATTCAATGATTCTATGAAAAAAGCAGGGAAGCAGTTAATGAGAGCTGCACAAAAGTTAATGAGAGCTGTACAAAGGGAGTGCTGAGGCAGGGATGGAGGGAGGGCAGTCCAGGACTTTGGCAGTGCTTTTCCATGGAAGTACCTGTTGGGTTGTTGCTCTGGATCCCAAGTCTGAGCTGGGGGGGATTGTGCCATTCACAGAGATGGGTTTGAGGTTACCCAGCCAGGAGAGCAGGTCCCAGAATTAAATGTGTTTGCTGGAGCCTTCAGCTCAACTGGGAACGTTGACAACAGCTGCCTGTGTTGAGTTTCCACTTGTACATTTGAGAAAATTTTCAAATCTTCCTGGTCTTAAATTGAAAAACTAATAAATGGTTTCAATTGCACAAATTTTGTTTTAGCTATGTCAAAAAAATAAAAGTAATTGGAGCTTTATTTATGCTCATTATTTATAGAAAAACTCAACTCAGACTTCAGCTGCTTGCTCAGCATTCTGAAGGACTTGCTTAAGGAGTTTGAGGAATCCTAAGCTCTAAAATTCTGCACTGCCCTTGAGAGAAAGTCCTTTGTGTGTGGTTGTGAATGCTTAATATTAGTAGGATGCAATTGCACATAAATTGCAATAATATGTAACTCTCTGTGTATCCCAGAGGACACTGTTCTTTTTTTTCCCTTGGAACAGTGATAACTTCTTTGTTAGAGCCTTACAAAGTGAATATGCAGACAGATAAGCATGTGCTCTTACAGTGCTTACCCAGAAGTCTGTATGTTTTTATTGACATGGAATGCTAGGAAAAGTATAAATTGCTGTAGAACTGGAAAAGTATTTTGAGTGAATAAAACAGATGTTATCTTAGCATGAAACAGATGTAAAACTCACTAGTGTTTGTCTCATAAAGTACAGCATTTGGTTGAATACAGCTGGTGCCAGGATTACAAATTAATCATGTTTGAATGCGTTTTTGCTAATTAGATCCCCCTCTGTGACTCCTCTCTCCCCCTTAATAAATTCCAAATGTTAGCATTCCTTTTTTTTTATTTTTTATGAGCACTTAAGAGTCGGCCACTTTTTGGTATTAGAAAACTTTTCAGGAGAGATTAATTTGAAACCAGAGCTTCTTCAAAATCCAGCATTCCCATTTTGCTAAGTGTGGGGCTTTTGGTCTGATGATGATTTGTGTGTCATAGGGCATAGGAGAATTGAATTGTGAACCTGGATTGAATCACTTGTGGTTTTATGTGTTGACTTTTCTCAGACCAGAACTAATATTGGTTTGTCCACAGCTGACTTCAGTAAAACACATGTTTTGAGATAAGATCCTATACTGGGCAGTAGAGAAGAGAGGAGCATGACTTTTTATCTAGCTTTGTGTTAGCTCTGAAATAGAATTGATTCTGCTCCAGCAAAAGAGTTGGGACTGCAGAAGAAGGATAAAAGTCTTGGGATTCTGTGCAAGGTTGCATCAACCAGAATGGCATTCATAAAAGTCCCTGAAAAAGCAACATTCTGTTATTTCAGTAACATTTTTTTGTAAAGAAAGCTGAATTAATAAGGTTATTTTTAGAAATCTCACAGAAATTTCAGAATGACTTGCAGATACCACATACAGGGATTTCAGTGGGTTTTCAAATCTCAATAGAAACTTTTTCTAACTGGATATAGACCTTTCCTAACTTTCAGCTTATGAGATATGTGTGCTGGGATGTTTATATGCCAACTGCTAAAAAGATCACTAATAATAGAACAATATATACATCTGTATAAGATGCCTCTTAGTTTTCTTCAGATTGGTTGTTCATGCAACCTTTGTTTAGGTGTGGTTGCCCAAAGCTGTGCATTTGTTAAATTTCACTAGGTCTTCACAGCCAATGAGATAACAAAAGGAAGTGAATTCCAAAGCAAAGAGCTTTCAGATCTCCATCTGCTGCTGTGTCAGCCAAGAAAAAGGCATAGTTTGAGATGCACCTAGTTGGAAGTGTACTTAGTTTAAATAATTTGAACATTTTTTAATGAAAAATAAGCAGATACCTAGACCCAAAGCCAAGTAAGAGTCCCTTTTCCTTTCACCTTTAATTTAAGAATGAGAGGGATGACAGCTGGCTTCCTGTTAGAGCCAATGCTGAACAAGTGGGCAGCAGCATCCCCTGCCAGCTGCAATATCCCTGGCATCGTGGTGCAGCCCCCAGGTAGCACACTGAATTAATGGAGCCTTGAGCTGGCACAGCCATGGAACACAATGGGATAACTACATCTGGAGGGAAAGGTTAAATGCACAAAGCACAGCCCTTGCCTTCCCCATGGTTCTGATTTATGGCCACCTCAGCCATTTGCCTCTTAACATAATTTGTCCATGTATTTTACCTTTAGTGAACTAAGTTGCACAGAATGCAAAACCCAAAGACAGAAGCCTCTGTGGAGGTTGGTTTCCCTGGTGCAGCAAGAGTTTGGGTTGAAGGCAGCATTGGGTGATGGTGCAAAGCAAAAGGAAAGTGAATTTACTGTTGCACTTTCACTTGCAGGAGGTTGAAAGGGAAATTTCATTCAGAACTGAGTGTGGACTTTATTATTCCTACTACAAACAGATGATCCAGGCTGCATCCATACAGCAAGGTATTGTAAACTGTAAAGTAAGTTTTGCCAGCTATTTTTAGGTTTGGTTGGGCTTTTTTTTCAAACATAATTGAGAACAAGGCATACCATAACTATGAAAGGTAGTGTAGCAATTGTACTGGAGGCAGATTTATTTTGTTCATATGCCAGGGAACCACTAAGTTATGGACCTAATAAATTTCACAGTGATACATTGGTTTCTTGCCACACCTTCACAGCTGATGAAGGCAATCACTTTGAGGGACAACTTTCATATCTGTTAAGGTTTCAGCTGGCTGGTTTATTCAGTTTATTACTTCCATTTTTATTCTTCTCTTGTTTAATTTGAACTGTGAGCTATTTGTGGGAAGGGGCAATGTCTTTTTGCTGTATTTCTGGTCAGTAAGTGACACAAGGAGCAGCTTCAAGGAAATCATATGCAGTGATGGGGCTTTCTGTGACAGTCTCATGTTTTTTAGATACTTAACTGTTGCTCCCTAGCAATTTGGCTTATGCTGCACATTTGACAATATTAACTTCACCTGTGATCAAAGTAGTGCCAAGAATGGTTCTCGAGCTCCAGAATGCACCACAGATTCTGTGCTGGGGATGGAAGTACAAAAATAAATGTTTTATGCACTACTAAATATATAGTACTTGAATTAGCACTGTGAGTCACATTTGAGGCAGGGAAGCTGAAGACCTCAGAAGGTCATGTTGATTCAGAGGTGATGTGTTCTGAATCGCTGACTCAAAGTTTGCAGTTTCTGATGAGAGATCCTAAAATACCTTTGAAAAAGTTATTCACTGTTCAAATGAAGATGGAGGGGGAAAATGACAATCTCCTATTTCAATTTCTCTTTATCATTAAGGTTTACATGGTTTAGTATATGACAATAAAACTGAATCTGTGAGGACAATTAACATACTTGAAAGAATGAATGTTTACCAGGAGGTGTTTCTCAGCATTCTGTATAGGATTCTTCCAATTCAGGTAGGCCTTTATTTATGGCTTTAGACTGTAAGTGCATTATGAAGATTGTGAGTGAATCATAGCTCCCCTTTGTAGATATTTGCTAACTAGAAATGTTCCTGATACCTTCTTAATTTGTAACAGCAAAACCTAATTCATACTAAGTATAATCCCCCCCATGAGTGTTTTAATGCCAACATCAGTATTCTTGTGTTTTACAGCAATACCTAGAGCCTGTTTATTTTTATATCTACACTTTGTTTGGACTTCAGGCAGTTTATGTCATTGCTCTGTATGTAACAAGCTGGCTTCTTAGTGGAACATGGCTTTCAGGGTTGTTGGCAGCTTGCTGGTATATTACAAACAGGTAAGTGAGATTAAACATTCAGTCTTTCTAAAATTGTACCTCATTTCAAAGGTAAGACATTAAACCTTTAATTGTGTGATTAATTGGACAAAACATGAAACTGTAAGGCCTCTCTCCAATTAGCCAGAAAATGGAAAAAATGTTTAAATAACTGAAAATAATTAGAAAATAATCAGAAATGAGCTGACATATCAGACTGGGTTTTTAAACGTTCATGAAGCTTGAGTAGAAAATTTTGTCTAAAATTGGTCTCTGAAAGTGGACTACATCTTTCAGATGTGTCTGGAGCTCCAGATGGTGTACCCTGTCTTCTCCAGCCTAGGATCTCTTAGGTGTTAAAGACATCTGCACATAAACCCTTCAGGTGTCTCCTCTCTGCCCCCCACCCAACCTCCAGGGGCTCCTTCAGCAAGCCCAGCTCCTTACAAGTTCAGCTTCTCTCTTGCCTTATTCCTGTAGACACCTCCAGCACTAAGCCTCAGAGAGAAAAGGTGGTAATGGAGCTGTTCAGTGCTCCAGCACTTGAAGAATTACCAGTTTGGAAATAAAAACTTAAGAACTGGCTTTATGCCAGAAATCAGCTGCTGGCATGAAGCTAAGACCTAGCTGTGACATAGGCTGTAAATTAATCAAGCAAGTGTAAATTAATCAAGAAAATAAAAGTACAGTGTTGGTTCTTACAGAAATGTTTGATATGTTAATGAGCAGCTCTAAAGGAGTTTATCTGCAAGCAGTTCCACTACTGAATAATTATAGGTGTATGGAGGCAAAATCTTTCTCTCTCCAAATAGAAAAGTAATTAAAAGCCACGTGCAATGTACAGTATTCCACACTTTTCTTTCATGAGGTCCTCTTGTCCACTTGCAGAATATTTGGAGCAAATTTGTCCATCTTTCTAATAATTCATGAACAATGAGAGCTCGTTCTCCTTTATGCACATAGAATAAGTACATGGAATGGATTTGGATAAAGACTTTCTGTCCAGATGAAGTACATCTGAGGCTACTGAGTAACTCCATTTAGACACGTTTTTCCTCCAGCTAAGCATGTCTCAGATACATTGCTTACTTTCCTTTGTACCAAAGTACTTTCTCTACATCAGGAATAAGAGAATTATTTTTTGTTTTTAACTTTTGATTCAGATGTTGTAAATGATTGTTCTTTGGGGAATTCTTCCATCACATACTTTTTATGTTCAAAAGCTTCAAAAAAAGATCAGAAGCTCATAACCAATTTAGCTGTGTTCAAACTTGGGGCATTGGGATCATACTCTGAGAATGAGATTATACATTGAGATACATTGAGATTATGCTCTGTTTATATTCTTGTATGTGCATTTGCAAACCAAAAAATGAAGCAAAATGACCTGTGGGGTGAAAATCCACAAGCTGGATTTTGGGAGTGTTTTTAGTTTGGGGTTTGTTTTTTCATTTTTAGATTTCCCAAGCTGTGCTGTGCAAATAAGATTTAATCCATAGTACATTTTTTTTACAGTAAGTGAAGCTGAAGCATGTTTGAGATACAGAAATCGTGGATAACTTGCAGAACCTTCATAGTGATTTTTTTGAGAGCCAGGCATGTTGAAGGAACTGCAGTATAGAGCCTCCATTTTTATAAAGAAAGAGTTAAAATACCACAAAGATGCCTGTCATTGCACTCTCTGTCACCAAGTGTTGTCTTTATATTAAATTTGTGAAACTGTTTGTTTTGTACAGAGTAGATACTACAAGGGTAGAATTCACCATTCCTTTAAGAGAGAACTGGGCACTACCATTCTTTGCTGTTCAGATAGCAGCCATCACATACCTACTCAGAACTCATTTACAGCCTGTTCAAGAAGTGAGTATTCCTGACAAGAGTGACACAGTAAAATTAGTAACAGGAAACTGTCCTGTTCTGCAGGAATTGAAGCAAATTTGTGATACAGTTTCTTTGACAAACAGTTCTTAAATTCCTACTCCTGAATTTGATCAAGTAACTACTATTTATAGCAGAGTAAAACACCTATTGCATGTTGTTCTGGGGGCTGAAACTATTTGAGATGTCACTGTTTTCTTGCAAGTGGTGTTAGAATGATAAAACACAGGCATAAATCAAGCATTTGTAACTCTAAAAAATGTTATCCTCCAAGCTGTTATTGCATTTAGAAAACTCAGTGTTTTAAAAGTGGATTTAAAATAAAGTCAAATTAAAGTGGGGTTTGGTTGGTTTTGTTGGGGTTTCTTTTTGCTTGATTGCTTGCATTTTAATGAAGGAAACTATCAAGTTAAATAGAACTTTGTTCCCTCCTTCAGAGACTGACACTTGTGGCTGTATTCATAGCAACATTTCTCTTTAGCCTGACTTGGCAATTTAACCAGTTTATGATGCTGATACAAGCATTGGCATTATTCATACTGGACTGCTTGGACATGCTTCCCACAGCAAAGGTAACCTTCTGTTTGGAAATAACCAACTTTTGTTTCTTTGCCTTCATAAAGGCAGCAGTTTTGAAGATGTTTTGCTAACCAGTGGCCTGGATGCCCACAGTAATACAGATTACACAGTGTGCCTTGTGCTTTGGTGTAGTCACAGTGTATATACTGCAAGTGTAAAAATGTATGATCAAAACAACACCATTTCTGATTTTTTTCTCTTTATGTAGTTCACTTCCATTCAGTCTTTGTCTGCTTTTGTTTAGACACTGTTTGACACCTTTAAACACCATCCTAACAGTTGATCTGATATCACAGCTTTAGCGTGGCCTCTCAAAGTTCCCAGGAAAAAAAAGTATCACAAGAAGTCTTTGTGTAAGCTGAAGTCAGAGCAGTGCATGAGTTTTGCCTGAAGCATTGTGCATCCTTGTTTGCCAGTCAGGGCAAGCTGTGCAGCACCAGGAGGAGCAGACACACCAGGCTGCTGGGGAGAAGCAGCTGTCCTGCCTACACTGACATTCACCACGAAATAACAGCACTGCCCCTGCTGTGTTGCTGAGCTGGATAAGCCAAAAAAATCAAACAAGGTCAGGGATCACTGACAGTCAATCTTACAAAACAGAAATGCACTGCAGAAGATGAAAACATTGTCTTTGACATTCATGTTGCTGTGAAATTCTCCCCAGACCATTTTAGCCTTGGTCAAACCTTGCTCTGGTTGAAGGTTCTGACTTTAACAAAGGTCTCAGTAGGATGAGGAGTAATTGATGTAAATTCATTTTAAACTTGAAGCAGACTTGGACTCTACTAATTGTATTAATTTCACTGAAAATTAGTACCATGGCTGCATATCAAGATAAATGTGGTTTACTTAAGTCTCTGAACTCTTCGTTCTATCTGCAACTGCCAGCTGAAGTCAACATTTAATGTGACTGGTCAGCTGCCTTAAAAGTTGGCAAATTACCAGTTCCATCCCAAATGATACCAAAACAGACTTGCCACACCACTCTTGTTCTGTAGGAATTTTTAAAAATATGCAACTTCAAACTGATAGAGTTTGTTGGGCTCTTTGATGCTGATTTCCACCACTGCTGTAACACAAGGCTGAACTCGGGGTATTTGTGTGAGATAAAATGTTGTTTTGGTACCACTGTATCAGAAAATCAGCTGGGCTTTAGTGTTTACATTCTGCTGAACACTGGTAATAGTTCAGCATAACCTGAAAGGGATTGTACTGAACTGGTATTGAAAAGTTTGAGAAGGCAGGTAATGTTTGATTGCTGAACTGTACTGAGCCATAACTCTTTAGTCATGAAGGCATCAGAGAGGCTACAGAAACACTTCTTGGACTAAAGAAAATAAAACCATCTTCCAAATATTAAATAATATTTTCTTCACTCTGCAGTTACTTAATTTACCTTGATTATAGGATCCTTAGGTATAAAATGGGCATAAAGTGTTAACCTAAATAGTTCAGGCCATAAATATAAAAAGTATATAGTAAAGGCATTAAATGTAATTATTTACTGCAAGATGATGCATTTTTTGCAAAAATAATTGATGTTGAAATAAATTAAAAAACATATTAAGAGAAAAGCAGCTATGACTGTAAAGTTTTGTAGACACAAAAATCTCATTATTGTTCCAGGTTACATGGCTCTACATCATTCAGGTTTCTGGATTACTGCTGGTCTGTGTCCTTCAGTTCTTTAATTCTATGATTCTTGGATCATTACTTATAAGTTTTAATGTTTCTGTCTTGATAGCAAGAACAATCCAGGTAGGTACCAAAATATTTCTGTAGTACTAAATTAAGAGTATTTATATTTGTATGTGTATAAATGAGTAATTTATATGCATTATAATTTTAATTTACTAATGCTAATTAGAGGAATTACTATAGCATAAAGCAACACAAACATTGCCTGATCAAATAATGAGTTCCATTACACTAACTGCAGCATAGCCAAGCACATCAGACATCATAATTCCATGATTGCTATTAACATTTATGATTGTGCAAGCTGCAGTTTGGATCCTGCAAAAAAATACAAATTGCATAAATGGACTTTACACCTGTTTCAGTAGGACTTGGCCTGAATTTATGGGTCTGCCTCCAGCAAAATTATGTGTGAGAACCAGGCACATGTTGAATTCAGCTTCCTGAAATCCATTGTCCTTTTCAAAGATTAGGGGGTTTTAGTGTAGTTCCAGTTCTCTTTTTTTCCTGATACTGGCATTGGTGACAGCCTCTGACCACAACATAGGAACTTCCAGGGCCATTCCTCTTGGCTCTCTTTTCTGGGCACCTCAAACCAGGACTGTGTTTTTCACAGTCAGACATTGCACCTATTCCCAGCTGCCTCTGAGCTGCTCTTAACTGAGCTCCTCTGGAGCTCTTAACTGGAAAATTGCTCAAAACCCTGACAGAGCCAGAAGACACCTTTGCCATGTTTGGGGGGAGGGTGTAATGAGCAGGTATTTCAAAAGGCACACAATATTATGGGAGTTAAAGGAAGAAGTTCTGTAAATCTCATAGAGCCACTGCCAAAGGAAGGCTGGCTGGCTGCTTCCAACACTCTGCCAGATCAAAGCTTTTAGGACATTGTCCCTTCTGTTTTGTGCAAGAAATACTTCTTTATTCTGGGTGCTTGGTTCTGTATCCATTTGTGCTTACATGACCCTCATACAAATTTGGTGCTGGTCAGGACTAGCAGACCAGCTGTTTCAAATAGCCTCTGATGCTTTTTTTCCAAATACAGACAAAAAAAAAAAGTACTGAAATCCTTATATTTTCTTCTTTGTAGAAAAACCTAAAGAAGGGTGGCTTTCTTAGTAGGCTTGGGAAACTTATCCTCCATGTTCTACTAGTCTTGTTCTTGACTCTCCTAATAAATAAATTCATCAAGGTAGGCAAATATTTTTTAATATAGAAAGTTACAAGTTGCATTATGTTCAAAGCTGTTTGTCAACCATCTGTAGTGATACCATTAAGTAAAAATTGCAGTGAGATTTCTCTGCATCTCAGAGACTGCATGTTAGAAATGAATTGTTTTGCTAATCTTTTTGACATATGGACTTGAAAACTTCATAAAATAACACCAAATAATTGGTGTTAACTTGGAAGCTCACCTGTAATTTTTAATAGTTGTATATTTATACTGCAGTCTGATACTGCTGAGCATTTGCAAAGTTTTTCATTACATTTTCTTTCCAATGAATGCAGTTAAGACTGAATGCTTCCTTGATTGCAAAGCACCCATCTCACTAAGCCTGTGCTGCTTCACAGTTTCATTGAAATGATGAAAAAAGCTGTTTACTGTGTAACATTTTTGATACTTAAAATATAATTTCCTTTCTCTTTCCCCACTTTGTAGAAAATCCTTAATCTTGAGTCAGATGAGCATATATTCAAATTCCTGAAAGCAAAATTTGGATTTGGGGCCACAAGGTATGATTTAGCTGCAATTTTGCTTTTTTGTTTGACTCCTTTAATTGCAGCCTTCAGGTTGTTCTTATTTAAATCCTGTGTAATAAACCATGAAGTATTACCTCATGTTTATGTCATATTTGCCCTCATAATAATCTGCACAACTGTGACTATAATTTCTTGGGGAAAAAAGGAAAATTTGATCCTTTTTGACATCAAGTTATGAAATACATAATGGACAAGGATTATTCTTTTTTTTCAGAGATTTTGATGCTAACCTGTATCTTTGTGAAGAAGCCTTTGGGTTGCTGCCATTAAATACTTTCTCAAGACTCTCCAGTACATTACTTTTTTATGTCTATGGATTTGTTCTCTTCCTTCTGACAGTAGCAGCTGTAATTGTTGCCTTTCGGAACCTCAGGTGAAAAACAGTTTTAAGATCATTCACATTTTTATCAAATTTATTCAACTGACAGTTGAATAGAGCAGCATATACAGGATTGCTTTGCTCAGCTACTGAGGAGTAGGATGTATAATAGATCAGGCAGAATAAGTAACTTCCTAATGAATCTAAACATGTAAACAAAGAAACATTCTTCCCTAGATTTTTTCAAGCTCCTTGCTGTTGAAATTTTGCAGTCTGTGTTGTGTTGGTTGGGTTTTTTGGGATGAGAGGAAGCAGGGGAAGGATGTCCTAATAGAAAACAATGTCAGTTTCTTTAGTTCATCCCATTTTCCCTATGCAAAGCACTCCAAATCACAGATTTCCCTGGTTCTCCTCCAACTGCACAGAAATGAGCTGCAATAGTCTGTGCTGAACTTTGTGAATTGTGTGAAGGAGCAGGAGCAATAAACTGGAACTGTGCATCACTGCTGGCACTTCCCAGAGCTAATCTGTAGGATTCTGAGGTATTTACAGAACACTAGAAGAAAATTAGACAGAACTGCTATTAAAAAAATTTTAATGGTTCATTTTCATTATAGACCTCTCAATAATGTGTACAACTTGGGCAAAAGTTAGAAGGGATGATATAAAACTTGATTAAGGAAAATTTCAAGGACTGTCACCTGACTAGAGCCACTTTCATAGATTTTAGGGAAGACAGGATAAAAGGAAGAAAGAGGGAGAGTATCTAAGACATTCTGAAGCTGTTATTAGGTATTACAACATATTGGTACTATTCAGTCAGCCTCTTAAAAAGCCTGTGTCATCAGTCAGTTTTTAAAACAAAGAAAAGACTCTGCAGCTTTTATGTTCTGTAACCTTAAATGTAATCCCAAACAAGGCCTTAATTTTTAATGCTGTCCAGTCACCTCACCCCCCCCACCTGAAAAAAAATAAGGGAAAACCCCACACACCTTCTTAAGCAGCTTCTTGTTTTTGATGGGCCTTCCACAGACATTCACAAGATGAGCCACCTCAGGCAGTAACCACTCCTTTCAGGGCTCATTTTCTGTAGCTCAACTTCCAATCTGTGGCTTTGGTAACATCCAGACAGCACAACCCCACAAATCACAGTTAAATTCTTCTCTCTCATCAGAAGCCCTGTGAACATGGGAGTAGCTGCTTCAAGCAAGAAACCAAGCTTGCCTTGCTGTAAACAATTTTATCTCTTTCTAATCCAGCTCATTTAAACCCATTGCATTTCCAGAGATCTGCACATGGAAAGAAATACCTGATGCTGCATCAAGCTGGTGCTGTCAGGCTAAATTATATCATAGATGTAATAGAAGATTGTGGACTGATAACAATGGTGTTGCTTTTTAGAATCAGTGCTTTTTAAAATGCAGATAACTGTATGAAGTATGTTACAGAACTTAATTGAACAGTGTTTGTTTCTTCAATTAGTGGTTCAAACCAAGCCCAGTTAATGGAAAAAATGGAAGAATGCACAATAACACTGAAGCCTGATGCTGCTTACAGCTTAGTTCACACAGTTCTTTTTGGATGTCTGGCACTAAGCACAATGAGGTATATATTTTTTTAATTAAAAGGTTTGTTTAAATGATTGAGTGTATTTTTATAAGAGTGTAAAATACGTTGACCACAAACTGAAGGAAAACCTTGTTTCTCTCCCTGGTGTGTTTCTACCTTAGATTGAGGCATTTCCCAAAATCCTGCCAAAAAGAACCTTTGGAAGTTTGGGAACAGAGATGTTCTCAAGAGCACATAGCAAAGTGCAAAGTCAGTGTTGTATTCAGTTATTTCAGAGTCCTGAAAGCCCAAGCAAACTGTGTTCAGAATTTCTCTGGACACTGACTGCTCTCATGAAGCAGCTTTGCAGAGCCCCAGATGATCATGAAAAACTTGTGTTCTTCCAGAATGAAATACCTCTGGACATCCCACATGTGTGTGTTTGCATCCTTTGGGCTGTGCAGTACAGAAGTTTGGAAACTGCTCCTGAAGTGTGTCCATCTCTACACATCCCAGAGGGTGAGCACTGTACTTACAGCATTTCATCCAGGGGGTTTGGTCCATATCTAAACCAAATCAAGGCTCAGAAATTAATATTGTTTGTAGTTCTCTTCAACCAGCTGTCTCTGATGTACCTTTGTACAAATTTATTCAGTAAAATGCATTTTCTAGTGGTTTCCATATTAAACAATTCCATTGGAATACACTAGATGGCAATATAGATGTGGCTATGAAAAATAAGCACAATTGTATTTAAAAAGTCACCATATTAAGAAATCATCAGTATTCTGAGAAGACCTTTGCAGTCAATTATATTGAATGACAGTGTTTTCCACTTTGTAGAATATGGATTTAAATATATAGATATAAATCCATCATCTGTGATAGGTCTGTAATTAGGGTTTTACTTGAAAACAAAATCAGAATGTGGTCTTAAAATTCAATCTCTAAATTCCACTGCATGTTAAATATTTCAAATATCAATACATTAAAAATTAAGCCTATTAAATGTATTATCAGAATAACCAAATTTTTTTTTTTTTTTACAATTTCTCTTAGACACAGGTGATTAAGTATTCTATACCAATAATTACATTACTGTACATTGCATTTAAGGTAAGAATTTTTTCCCTCAATGTTTTGGCATTTTTTAGTTGTATGGAATTTTTCTTTTCTCATAGAAGGGTGTTGGTTTTTTAGTAAGCACATACAAGATTTGTAACTGCATTTTAAAAATGGGGATAGCAACCTGAAGGACTTTTGTGCCCATGATGCTGTATGTAAAGCATCAGTTGGGCTCAAATCCAAATAGTTGTTCATAGATACAGATGTTTGTCTGATTACATGTGGAAGTCAGCAGGTGTTATTTAAATGCATAATTTTATGGAAGTGGGAGTTGTCTGTTTTGGTTTTAACTAAGTTGTGGATAATATGCAGATTGTCACATTGTGTAATGATTTAGGAGCAAAAATAATCATTATATCATTATATTCTATACTGCTGTGCTTCATCTCATATGTTTTAAAGTACAGAATTATTACATGGTCAAGTACCTGTGTTGTCTCTGTTCTTGAAATAGAATATTGTCAAATATTTAAATGTAACTTCATAAAACATACTTAAATCGAGATTATCAGTTTGTCATAGCAGTGATATTTAGAACACTGATTTAATGAGCAAACCATTCTTTTAATCTGTATTCAGAAAGACAAAAAATGCAGATTCTACTTTGATGGAAAAGTTGTTTCTGCAGTAAACAGTCTGAGATGGGAATATTGTTGTTAAATAATTCCTCTCAGAGAAACACAAGATTAATTTCATTATTACAGTTAAAAAGGCAGCAGTGAAGCATAACAGTTAAGAAAGCTGCTAATGGAGTTCATCCAGTAGTGTGTCAAACTGAAACAAAAAGTAAAAATATACTGTTTTCCACTTAAATTGTCTTATTGTTCTGTTGGAGGACTCTTTAGGACTTTTTTTCCCACTGATGTGCTGGTTAGAAAAGTCATTTACCATTTTCATCATCTCTGGATATGAGAGAAATAATGCCATTTCTTTTGACATGGGGG
This sequence comes from Climacteris rufus, assembly GCA_013398175.1. Taxonomy (NCBI): domain Eukaryota; kingdom Metazoa; phylum Chordata; class Aves; order Passeriformes; family Climacteridae; genus Climacteris; species Climacteris rufus. The sequence continues at coordinate 44,889 of VZRZ01001148.1, forward strand.
ATACCAAGAGCATGACACTCTGATAGTCTAATGTGACAGATCACTGGGAATAATTTTCCTCCCACTCTTCATGAGCAGATGTAAAGTTCCTAAATCCTGTCAGATTCAATTCTGAAGTCAGCAGAAACCACTGATTTCATGGGCTTTAGAGCAGTCATTAGTTGTGCTCAGTCTGCCTGAAAAGCATAATTTTCATGTTTCTTCTAAATAGAGGAAATAATTTTTATTGACATTAAAAATACTATTTTTCTAATTTCTCAATGGGGATGAGCAATTCATCACCTCTCAGTGGTTCTTTGTCCTGAGCCAGTTCTTGCAGTTCAGATACCAGAGGAGTGGGTCTCTTTTGGGGTCTTTCCTGCAAAGCTGTAGGAGTTGGGGAGAAGCCTGAGGGAATCACAGAATATTCTGAGCTGGGAGGGACCACCAGGCCCTTGTCCCAGGTTCCTTGGCACTGCTCAGAATAAAAACTCTTAGGGAGATCCAGAAAGTGCCCATTGCCTCTGTGAGAATGTGGTTTTATATTCTCTTTCTCAAACTTTATAAACAGACAATGGAAGGAGATTTTTGGAACAGCCTTATCTTTCTCTTTCCCAGACAAGAATGGATCTGTTCAGTCAGCGAGTGCTGAGCTTACAGGGGCAGTCTCCCTGTAACCACAAAGTGATCTGGTCATCAGGGCTTGAAGTTGTAGGAGGGCAGTTTGGTGTTTCACTCTCTGTTATGCTTGTCAGAACTATTCTTCAGTGCAGTTCCTCAAAATAGGACTTTTATGGGATTATTAACCTAATCCTGAATAAGCTAATGAAAGCCTCTTTGAGGCATGTGGTTACTACAGCCCCAAATACATCACTTGAACAATAATTCATTGAGGTACAGATGCAGCTGCAATGTTAGCTGTCTTTCAGATTTCAGGTACAGGATGTTTTGAGACCTGCAAGACATCTTTCTGTATTTCTGTTTACATGTGTTCTTCATTAATGAAGAACTGCAGCAAACAGCTGCAGTATGTTCATGCATATTTTAGCTGTGCTGCAGATAACACAACACATACATAATGCAGTACCAAATATTATTTATGTTTCACTTCCTACACTTTGTAGGTAGATTTAATCTTTATCTGTGTTCATTGTGTTTAACTTCCCAATAATACTCATCAATTTGTGTTTGTCTGTCAGTTATTCCTGAATAATTCGTTGATACTCAAGGTTAGTTCCTGAGCTTCAGCATTCTAATTCTTGGGTTTGCCAAATAATGTTGATTTTTCTTTGATAGTAAACTACCCATTCATACAATTTCCCCAACTACATTTATATCTGCACCATGGCCAAGTCCTTTTGCTGCAAACATGGACATTTATTGCAGCACATATTGCAACACATACCCATGGTCTGAGCAGTCTCTGGCTACACTGAACAGCCACAGTTCAGGGCTAATTGAAGCCACTTGACCACAGGTTTCTTTACCTGAAGACTTGACCCCAGAGACAAGCAAGTTGGAAAGCTCTTTTACATGCCCCTCACTTTTCTGAGCAGTTTGTTACATCCCTCATATGCTCCATCTGTTCTTTTTTTCCTTTCCTGGTGCCACTGTACACTCTTTCTCAATCTGATATATACTTGATTTACAACACAGAGTTGTTCTGGCAGTGTTACTGGTCCATATTTTTATATGCTTTACTTTTTATTTATTTTGTCGTTCTTATTCTGTTGTCTTTGGAACTCCTGAAGTTCTTTAGTTTTCTCTTGGCTTTACTAATCAAATGTAGCGTTACCTGGACACTTCTCAGTTTAGTAATAGTAAGCCCCTCTACCAAAATTTTCCTCCAGTGAAATATCATTGCAGTGCTGTGATATTGTGACTTAAAAAACCTCTACAGAGCAAATGTCATGGAACAGCCCCAGAACTCACAGGGAGCTGTGTCCTTGGATCCTCAGGAGGTTACAGGGCAGCTTGCACTGACTGAGAAGCAACAGAGCCCATTTCCTTCTGTCTCCAGCTCTCAGAATGTTTGGCTATTCAGGGCAGCTTAGTAATGAAGAGAGGAAATTTTGATTCATTATGAGACTCCACAGTCTCATTTCACAACAGCTGAATTTACTGATTTCTGAGAGAGCTTCTGAAGAGCAGAAATACACCTGTTATAGTGCTGTGCTTCCCAAAGCTTCCCAAAGGTTCTGATGCTGCCATAGCTCCATCTGGGAGATGCCAGTAGTACCTGAACAAACGTATCTCAAGTAAACAGTTAAACTAGTAACTATCTTAATTGTCCCAGTTATGGCTCCTGCCCCCAGTCCTGCCATGTAATTACAGTTTTGGTGAAAGAATGCATGGTTTTGTTAAGGGGCTCAGCAGCACCACATTGAAATTCCTTCTGAATTCTTGGATGAGTGTTATATAAATTGGATGATTTATGGCTTTTTAGATTATCAGGTGGGTTTTCTTAGACTTTTTCCTGTAGCATTTCAATATTCAAACCAGCTATCCCTATTATCTAAGGAAAGCAGGTTTGGAATAAGTTTCACCATAACATCCTCTGTAGTAAAGACTGATGCACAGCAATCTGTCATTAGCATTGTCATTATCTCCCTTAATTGCTCCCTTCTGCCCTAGAATATTCACTATCTTACACAATAAACCCTTAAATAAATCACTGTTTCCTTAGCTTTTTTGAGGGGAAGGTTAAGCTTTTCAGAATCAGTTTCAATCCTTTTTTCTCTCCTCCAGATTTGATTTATGTGTTCTTTGTCTGCAGTAAATTTTGAAATGCTTTCCCATTGACAGCCTATTGGTTGTTGCCATTCAGTCACACTTTTATTTTTGCCTTCAGTGATTCTCATTTAATTCAAACTTCTGAAATATCAATATGGCAGCCACAGCACAGCTAATGATCTTTCTTCAGATACAGATTTCCTGCCTTTTTTAAATTTAGTTTTAAATTCCCTTTCAAAACTTAATTCCTGGGGCTTTTCCTTCTCTTGTCATTATTGGCAACAGGCAGTTCTGGTCCTGCTGGGTCTCTGGCAGGAGCTGCAGATCTCCAACTCTGAAACTCTGTGTTCATCCTGCAGTGACAGCCACCTCTCCTTCCTAAGAAGGGTAGACACACTTGTGTCTGGCAACTTTCCCATGAGCTGGACAAAACTAGTTGCCAGCTAAAAGCAAGTAACACATTTCAGCATCCAGAACTTCTTTTGTTCATTCTGTCTTCAGTTTGTTCTATTTTGTTTCCATTTTAGTTCTGGCCAGGAATAATGGATGAACTATCAGAGCTGAGAGAATTCTATGACCCAGACACTGTGGAGCTGATGAACTGGATTAAGTAAGAGGATTTTTTCTCTATTTAAGTTAAATGCTATTTGTGTAGATCTAATGTTCTTAGTTACAGTGTTCTCCTTATTTGTCCCAGCTCCTCAGTGACCTCTGGTGCCCCGTGGGGATGGTTGGGCTGAGTGGGTTACCAGGAGGGGGGGTCTGAGCAGCTCCATGCCCTGCCTCAGCATCACTGCTGTGCTCCATGTGCATCAGGGAAGCATTTGCTCCCATCAGGACACATAGTTTCCCCAGCCAAATGAGGTAAATTTGGAGGTGTCAAGCTTCTCTCATCATGTTGTAGCTACCTCTTTACATTAATAGACCTTTGCAGTGAAATCATTTTATTTTTATCCCCCAGCCCAGTGTCCTTTTCAACTCCATAATGTTAAAAAGCTTGGATGTAGGGCTGGAAAATTTGTACTCTGCAGTCTGTTTCTTGGACTTTAAAACAATCCAAATTGTTTATGCTTGTCAGAATTAATCCCAAGACATGTTCTAAACTGTAAAAATATTTTAAATTGAATTTGTCACAGCTAAGCATAGGTGCAAAGTCTTTCAGGAGTGTGAGTTAATCATTCCAACCCCACCTCATCACTTCTGCTTTCTCACAGAGCATAGGAAGGTATTTTTTAGGTGGAAACAGTTTGGAATACTGCATGTAGAAGATGCTGAGAAAAAAGGCCAGGTAGGATGTTCTCTGGAGGGTGTGAACTTGAGGGGTTTGTTCTCTGTTAACATCTAGTAAGCACTAAAAACTTTCAGGTTAAGTTCTGAACAGGGAGATTCCTGGGACTTGTATTTATTTGCAACTCTGGCAATGATTTTAGAACCAGAAAATCGGTTTCATGTTATGGAGGAAAACATTCTGAAAGTAAATGTGAATATGTGACATTAAATATTGAACTGTGTGAAGTATTTCCTTGGAGTATTTCCTTCACATGCAGTGAACTTCAGTGAAACCAGTTACCCAGCCTATTCTCCCCATAGCAACATATTTACACTCCATAATGTTGTATTTCTTTAATCCATAAAGTAGAAGGAGTAATTTAGAAGTAAAATATATTACAAGCCTTTGCTGACTTATTTTGAAAGCAGGCCATGATTTTTTCCATCATTTAGAATCTTTGCAGCCTTATTGACATGTTTTAGTGACTAATGCTTACCAGCCAGTTCCATTTAGCACTACTGTTTTATTAAAAGATGGTAAATGTCTGATAGTTCAGGTCTCCTGTGTGCAATATACAGAGTTATATATAGATTTATACATAAAATATGCATGTGGAGTTATTCCCAGCCATGAACTGGATTTGACTGGCTCCAATGAGAATAATTTTTCATGTGTTCTTAGTGCTGAGAATGCTAAACTGGTGCTTGTCATCTCTTCATTTCAAGTCATGACAGACAATTACAGAGGGAATTTAGGTTACTTAGAATTTATTGTATTTAGAAATATTATTCCTGTAAGGAACAGTTAATTATCTATGCTTTAAATAGCAGTCAACAGAATTTATGGTAAGTTTCTCAAAGTGGGACACATTTTGCTAAGTTTTGATGTGTAAGAGAACTCTTTTACTATACTAACACTTGATAGTTGTGCTGTAGTTAATGACCTGTCAAGGCTGGTGTCAGGAACTAATCATTCATTATTAAAACTCAGTATGAAAAGCTTTAATTTGTCATGTATAGCAGTGAATTAGGAATAACTCATCTGTCTTGCAATCTCTCCACAACAAGAAAACCCTCTGTCTGCTTAGCTCTAAATGCATATTAACTTGTCCAAATACACAATCTGAATAATGGCCAACTATTAGTCTGTCCCCTGTGAAGTGTCTGCAGATGCATTTCTTACTCTTGCCCTCACTAAAATTGCCATAGCATTTCCAGGAAGATCTACTGGTTTATATCTGTACAATTGCAGAGCACAATTTTTTACATAATGACCTTTCATATCCCAGTCTTCTGCTTTTTCCTACCCACCACCTCATTTTCTTAGCTTTTTTTTTAAAGAAAAAAGTCAAGAAGGTTCTGCCAATGCCCCAGGGATAGTTCACAGCTCTGTTCCCAGCTGGGAGGTACATTAAAATTCTTAGTTTTGGTCTTTCTCCCTAAGACAACAGGAACAACATGCTCATTTGTGAGATGGGGAAGAATATCAGTAGAATGAGCAAATCAATAGCGTGAACTTCCCTACTCTGTTTACCTCTGGTAAGTGCCAAAGAAGCAATGTCTTCTGCCTTTAAAGGGGAAATCTGTCTAGAATTGTGGAATATTTCATAAGCAGTTGCCAAAACTGCCAGAAAAAGTTCTTAGAAATCTTGGGCAACAGCCAAAACAATGGAAAAGGTAACTGAGACTGATTGGGCAGAGCACTGTTGGGTGTCAACTGTACCTGAACCAGGTGTGGGACAAGCAGGCAAATTTGTATATTAGTGGAGACCCCACAAATTTCCAAAAAGCTCCTACGGTTATGCAAATGAAACACCCATGTTTCAATGGTGGTTCTTTCATTTAGTAATCTATGATAATTGATATTAATGGCTATATTTTAATTTCAAGCCAGCATTAAATTGTAACTCTTTTCTATTACTGACATGCCTGATTTTCAAGGGTGATCACACTGAAATCAACACATATTCCAGACTTTAAAGGCAATATTACACTTTTTCTTCTTTTTTTAATTATTGTTCTTAAATTTTTTGGCTTATCTTCTGTCGGATGGACTTGTCAATAAATTTCAGGCATGAACTTGAGAGTGCCTGGGAAATAGGTTTATACCAACTGTGTAGGTGCACTCCTTTATGTGAGCAAAATCTGCATGCATAAAATTGAGGCTGGGACTAACAAAAACGCATCTTGTTGCTCTTTCTTTGTGGCTGTCATTTTCCATTTTTGCAATTTTTGGTCTTTCCAAACCAGAGGGAAAAAAAAGAACCATGACAGTGTGACTGAATATGCTTTACTGCCTATCATCTGCAGCTAAACCTGTGATATTTTAATATGGCATTCTGCAAATAAAAAGATTTTCTTTTAAAGAAAAAGAAAAATCTATCGTGGCATGTTCCTCAGAATCTCCTTTTCTCAAATCCTTTTGCTTTTTAGATTCATATCATACTCAGGCACTAGTAAAGGAATAATCTGGGACTTGTCAGATTTTATGGCTTTGAAAGCCACCTACAGGGTTCAGCTCTGGAGGACTTTTGCTAGAAGTAGCCATTTTATTTCTAATGATGTAGTCTGTAATTGCAGTGTTGGCCATTTCTTCCTTAGTGCTTCCTTAAAACCAGCTCACAATAATTCTTTAGCAGTTTAAGAGAAAGAATTACTACCACTTTCAGAGTCTGTGCAAGCACTTTCTGTAAAACCCTTTTATTTTTAATGAGTTATTCTTTAGTATTTATATAATTCTCTAAATTCTTAAGTGTAAGGTAAAGAAAAGCTTCCTACGATATAATATAGTGCTTAGTTTACCCATTAGCTCAGCTGTAATTAACTTGTTGAAAGCTTAGAGCTTCAAAAATAAATGAGATTATTTGTTCAAAATGCCATCAGGTCTGCTTGGAATGGCATTTAAATTATATAATGTAAATCAGTTTGACCTGTAAGTCCTTGTCATTATTTAGTGACATTTCCTAGAGAATAAATTGTTTGCAGGCTGGGCAGTGTAGTATGGAGCTTGGCAGAGAGCTCTAAAAACAAATTATCCTTTCATTTTATACATCATTTGCTGAGACAGTTGTAAAAATTGCTTCATTTTTGTGTAATAGAGAAGTGTCATTCAGTGGTTTGCAGCAGAAGAGGTGCCCTGGGTGCCTGGCTCAGGCAGGGGCATGGGCAGGAGCTTCCCTGGAGTGCAGAAATCCTCCTGGCCCTGGGAAATACTCCTTGGTGTTTGTGTCTGTCCAGCACTCAGCCCCCCACAGGAGCTCTTTGGGATGGAACTGGGGAGGGCAGACACTGCATGGGGCTCAGTGTCACCTCCCAGCTCTGTGCCCAGGGCACTGAAATCCAGCCCTTGTGCTCCTGGCACTGCCAGTGGAGCCTGGGGAGAGAGGCTTCCAGTAGCTCCTGCTGGTCTGGGAACGTCTGAGCTGGCCCAGCAAAGTATGGACAGTGATGTGTCTGAAGGAGTGTCATGTCCTAGTACTTCAAACATCTGAGTCTCAGGGAAACGTGTGCCTTCACCTGGAACACCGGATTTTAAACTCCATCCAAGACCAAAGCACATAAGCTGCTTGTTTGAAAAGTAAGTGAGGGTCAGTAGATTTCCTTTAAGGTATGGGGAGAGGAGGAAGTGCTGGCAAAACTCTTTCTATCTGGTAAATAAAGATTGCCCTCAGCTATATTTCACCCTTTCTGGGCAGGAGTGGATGCTTTTGGAAAGGGGAGGAATGGAACCCTGAATCTTCTACACAATCCATCTTCTGAGGGGAGACTCACTGGGGGCTGCAGCTCTGCCCTCTGATCTCTGGGCCAGGGCCAGCACTGAGGGCAGGGCTGGAGCTGGGCAGGGCAGGGCCGGGCTGGAGAGCAGCAGAAGCTCCTGCTGTGCCCAGAGGCTGCCGGGGCACTGCCCAGGCTCCCCAGGCCATGGGCACGGCCCCGGGGCTGCCAGAGCTCCAGGGGCCTTTGGGCAGCGCTGCCGGGGGTGCTCAGGGGGGCATTGCTGGGCTGCCTGGGCAGGGACAGCAGCTGGGGCAGTGACCCCTGGGCATCCCTTGCAACTCAGCATCTTCTGTGATTCCACATTTTTCATTCTTACCAGTAGGTTATGGATAAAGGGCACTATGACCATTTCCTTTAACGTTCTTTTTAAAGAAAAGAGGCTGCAGGCTGGTTTGGCACACGTTTTTTGTTGCTTGTTTGCTTTTTTCCTGTGGTTCTGCCTTTGGTACTTGTTGGGAGGGGCTGTGTGAGTGGCTTTAAGAAAGTTTGAGTCTGCTGAAGAGCCCATTATAATGCAAATCTGCAATCAGAAGTGCAGGGTTGCCTTGGTAAGGCCGGTCAGGTTTTAGTATTTGAACTAATCTTGAACAAACACAGAAACCTGCTTATCACACTAGAAGCTGCCTGGCCCAGGCATGAACGCAGAAGCACGTTGAAGATGCTTTGAGAAGCATCATTTTTATTTGGGTGTCTAAGCTCTACCCAGCCCCTCTGTGAGTCCAAGCCCCTGTCCTTTGCAGCTTAGTCCTACAGACTTGTGGTTTCCCACAGATCCAGGGATGAGCCCTGGCTGACAGCCTGTCAGGGCCAGTCCATTTGCATAGTACTAAATTCTAACAGGAATTAATTTCTTTTAGTGAAACATGTACTTCATGACACTTGTGGCTTTGAATATTTTAAGTAATAAATAATTTCTTAAGAGATTAAATATTTTCAGACTTTAAAATGAAACTGGTTTTATAAAGTACTGAACAGGTCTATTAGTAAAGTTAAACTGGCCTATTCAAAATACTATCTCTGGCCTGAGATTAATGTACCAGTGCAGGATTTTTTAGGAAGGGTTTGCAATTATTAATTCATTTGCTAAGCATAATCTCTTGAAAGGCAATAATAAAATTTAATACTTGTCTCTCAACATGTTCAAGCTGATCATGGAGCTTAAGGATGACTGACTGTGTAGCTGTAGTTTCCAAAGGTTCCTTAAAGTGCACCCCAGAAGTGTCACAGTTATTGGAGTACTTCAGTGCCTGCATGGGGACGTGAGGCACCCATTCACATTCTGATTTCATTTTACTCGATTTAATGTGTGCTGCTCTCTGTTGTTTTAGTCTTCATAGACCCTTCCATGGTTATGTGCCTCCTAAGCACTAGAAAACACTTCAGCATACTATGGCCAGTTTTAATTAGCCTGATTATAGGAGTGTCCATTGCCTGGTCTGTTTTTACTCTTTCTTTGTGCTCTGCCCTTCTGTTGTGTCTTTATGAATATTTCAGATTGTAAACTTGTTGGGGGGGGAGGTGAGCAAAAATAATCTTTTCACTCTGGGTATTTGAGTAATCCTGAGATACCAAGACTGCTATTTAGATAATAATTCTAGATACTGGCACACTGGAATTTCAAAGGTCACAGTACCATTAAGGGACAGCATTTCTATCTGGCATCTTCTGCATCCTCTTCCCCCAGCTTTTTGCAGCAGGGATGTCTTTTTTCACAGTTGCTCTCCCACAGTTGTCAGAATAGGAAGATTAATGTGACAAAGTTGTTATTCCAAGTGAATGGCGAATGCCAGGACAGGAACAGCAAGTTTTACCATTCAGATTAAATAATTCATTTTATATAAAATACCTTATATATTAGATACAAACCTAAATCACAATAAGTTTCTTGAAATATTAAAACAATTAGAGTATAGAAACCTATAAATATTCAGAGGCTTTCTGAACCTGAGAAATATATGAAGTATGGAAATAGTTTGAAATTGTCAGGATCATGTTTTCCTTAAATTTCCTCATAGTGCTTATTAAATTTTTTATTTGCAGTTGAGTATTGTTATAATTTATCCACTTCATATTTGAAGAGAACACAGTTGCTTGAAGTTTCCTCCCTGAACAGAGGAGAGGCAGAAAAATATTTTTGCAGTCTTTTTTTTCCTTCTGATCTGTCACAAACATTGCAGGAATGCCCCTACAGACACTTCCTCAGACTTATCAATGTTTGTTTAGGTCAAGCACTCCCAACACAGCCGTGTTTGCTGGGAGCATGCAGCTGCTAGCAGGAGTCAAACTGTGCACGGGCCGGACCTTAACTAACCATCCCCACTATGAGGATAAGCATCTGAGGGAGAGAACAAAGCAGGTAAGAGTATTCTGATTGTTTAAAATAATTCTTGCCTGTGTCAGTGGCTCCACTCCAGAAAACAAATGTCCCCTCTGATGGCACAGTGCAACGGGCAGTGTGTGCTTTACTCATGGAGGTGACTTGCTGTCAGACAGGCCCAGGCTGGAGCTGCCTTGGACAGCTCCTCACTCACTTCTGGCAGCTGCTGTGGGTCTGAGCAGCTCTGTGCCCAGATACCCAGCCAGCCCTGAGGGCTGTGCTTTGGCTGCTGTGTGTCTGAGCAGCTCTGTGCCCGGATACCCAGCCAGCCCTGAGGGCTGTGCTTTGGCTGCTGTGGGTCTGAGCAGCTCTGTGCCCGGATACCCAGCCAGCCCTGAGGGCTGTGCTTTGGCTGCTGTGTGTCTGAGCAGCTCTGTGCCCAGATACCCAGCTAGCCCTGAGGGCTGTGCTTTGGCTGCTGTGGGTCTGAGCAGCTCTGTGCCCAGATACCCAGCCAGCCCTGAGGGCTGTGCCTTGGCTGCTGTGTGTCTGAGCAGCTCTGTGCCCGGATACCCAGCTAGCCCCGAGGGCTGTGCCTTGGCTGCTGTGGGTCTGAGCAGCTCTGTGCCTGGATACCCAGCTAGCCCTGAGGGCTGTGCTTTGGCTGCTGTGGCATGAGTAGATCCTGGTGCCCATTTGGGCTGTTAAACCCACATGGAGCATTTCTGGATCCTCCCTTCAGTTCCCAGACCAGCATTTTATATTGAAACCACCCTGAGAAACTCCACATGAAGCTGGGACACTGTTTTCACCCACCCTTTCCTGTAATTGAGACATTCTCAAAGCCTGGGAGCCCCATCCCGTGCTGTGTAGTGAGCAGCATCAGAGCCGTAACACACAAACTGCACGTGGCTGCTGAATAAAAAGCCTTTATAGGTTGTATCTGTAGTACTTAATCCACGTGGTTTCGCAGTCTCAGTTCTTTCTCTGGCTCAGGCTGAAGGAGCCCTGACAGAGCAGGCAAAGCAGCACTGGTGATGTGCGTGCTGGAGCTGAGCTTTGCCGTTTGCAGATTTACCAGATCTACGCCAAGCGCTCCCCGGGGGAGGTGCACGGGCTGCTGCGCGCGTTCGGCGCCGACTACGTGATCCTGGAGGACAGCATCTGCTACGAGCGGCGCCACGGCCGCGGCTGCCGCCTGCGCGACCTGCTGGACGTGGCCAACGGGCACGTGAGTGCTGCGCTGTGGGCAGCACGGGCTGCTGAGGGGAGAGAAACCAAACGGGGCTGTAGTGTCAGAATGGCCACGTTAGCAGGGGCTGCCTGCTGCCACCCGGCTGCTGAGGGGAGAGAAACCAAACGGGGCTGTAGTGTCAGAATGGCCACGTTAGCAGGGGCTGCCTGCTGCCACCCGGCTGCTGAGGGGAGAGAAACCAAACGGGGCTGTAGTGTCAGAATGGCCACGTTAGCAGGGGCTGCCTGCTGCCACCCGGCTGCTGAGGGGAGAGAAACCAAACGGGGCTGTAGTGTCAGAATGGCCACGTTAGCAGGGGCTGCCTGCTGCCACCCGGCTGCTGAGGGGAGAGAAACCAAACGGGGCTGTAGTGTCAGAATGGCCACGTTAGCAGGGGCTGCCTGCTGCCACCCGGCTGCTGAGGGGAGAGAAACCAAACGGGGCTGTAGTGTCAGAATGGCCACGTTAGCAGGGGCTGCCTGCTGCCACCCGGCTGCTGAGGGGAGAGAAACCAAACGGGGCTGTAGTGTCAGAATGGCCACGTTAGCAGGGGCTGCCTGCTGCCACCCGGCTGCTGAGGGGAGAGAAACCAAACGGGGCTGTAGTGTCAGAATGGCCACGTTAGCAGGGGCTGCCTGCTGCCACCCGGCTGCTGAGGGGAGAGAAACCAAACGGGGCTGTAGTGTCAGAATGGCCACGTTAGCAGGGGCTGCCTGCTGCCACCCGGCTGCTGAGGGGAGAGAAACCAAACAGGGCTGTAGTGTCAGAATGGCCACGTTAGCACGGGCTGCCTGCTGCCACCCGGCTGCTGAGGGGAGAGAAACCAAACGGGGCCTTCAGTGTCACCATCGGGCAGGTGAGTGCTGCGCTGTGGGGCCACCCGGCTGCTGAGAGGAGAGAAACCAAACGGGGCCTTCAGTGTCAGAATGGCCATGTTAGCAGGGGCTGCCTGCTGCCACCCGGCTGCTGAGGGGAGAGAAACCAAAGGGAGCCTTCAGTGTCAGAATGGCCACGTTAGCAGGGGCTGCCTGCTGCCACCCCGCTGCTGAGGGGAGAGAAACCAAACGGGGCCTTCAGTGTCAGAATGGCCACGTTAGCAGGCCCTGGGGAGGATGAGGAATCGCTTCCTGACGAGCTGCACAGCAGCAGCACACAGGCTGGGCTCCCTGGCAGCTGTCAATGGGAGCTGCAGCCCCCCCAGCAGCAGCGTGGCTCTGTTACTGCTCTGTGTCCTGGGGACTTCTCAGGCATTTCTGGGGCTGAGGGAGAGCCAGAGAAGTCTGCCCAAGCCAGGCAGATACGGACTCTGACAAAGCAGCTTTATCCATTTAGAGGCAATACTGTGAGTCTTACTGGTTTAAAGCTGTTTTCTTCCTCCCACTTGTTTCATACGATGAACAAACCTGGCCAGCCTGACCCAGTGAATGTGTTGTTGAGGTTGTTTTGACCTTGTTATTGCCTCTAACTGTGAATTGGCTAAAGATATTTCACACGTGTTCCATTTCATTGCAGATCATGGATGGCTTGGGAGAGAATGAACCTGATTTGAAACCTTCGTTGTATCCTCGTTTCTGTGAGGAAATTAAAAAAAACCTTCCTTCTTACACCATGCACTTCACTAGAGTGTTTCAAAACAAAACATTCCATGTTTACAAACTTGCCAAGCATAAATAACGTTTCCAGCCATGGCTTCAAGTTCAGTATTTCACTGCTAGGACCCACGTTAGGAAATGCAGATGAACTTTACAAACAGGTTACATTTGTAAGGCATTTCACACCGATGGTTTCTTGTTTAATTACTGTAATTCTTATTTTTTTTCAGACAGCTTAGTTTTGATAACATTCTTGATGTTGCCAAAATTTTCACAGATTCATAAATAAATGCTAGCAGGGACCATTTCAGTTATGAATTCTGACCTCTGAATACTTAGGTTTTAATTGTTTTCCAGTTTTAACTGATTGGAAGACAGACAAAGGCAGCAGCCTGTGGGAGCACTGCTGGGTGCCAGCCTGTGAATCTGCTCAGCAGTTTGGATTTTTCCTCTCAAATGATAGAAATTCAGTGAAAGCAGCCCATGCTACTCCTGTCCTGAGTAAGCATTACCTTTGTGAATCCTGAAAATAGTCACAAGATGACATTTTGTCTTACAGTCTGATCCTCTTCAACAGATCCTTGTGCTCTTTCAGTGCCTCTTTTATGAATTCTTTGGGAATGTGTGTGAATATGAGTTTCCAATTTTGTGAGTGTGATTGCAGAATCAGTGCGTGCAGATTCAGCAAACAAGTTTGAAGAAAAAACTTTAATCTTTGGTCCAGCATTTTTAGTGATCAGAAACAAACTGGTTTTTAATATTAAGTGTTTAATGATGGAGTGTTATGTATTTCTAGTGGAATAAAGGCTGGAGCATGCTTGATACATGTTGCATGTTTATATCCTCATAAAATGCTCAGAACAAACAAAAATCCAAAATTCTCAGTTTGGATTCTCACAACACTTTTCTGTATATACTTTCTGAACTACAGGGGGTCTTTTTTCTCCCCATGTGAATCCCACTAAGATATCAAAACTGAACAAAAGAAAAATTCATCTCTAAATCATTAGGAAACTTCAGTATTTCAAATACATTCAGATAGTAGAGCTTTGCTTTGTGTTATATTTCAGACACAAAGCTGTATATTTTAGCACAAAATTCTGTCTTTGTTCTTTATCCTAAAACAGAGACTACCAGTATTTTAAAATGACTTGGAAGATTAAGTGAAGCCAGGCCTCAGTGCTGAGAATTTTGTGATTTGTTTGTACCTTTTGTCTTTTTACCAGCCAGAGCTTTGTGAATTGTATTGGATTTCTAAATATTATGGAGGTACCACATGGCTTTTGCTGTGTTTTTAGTACTGCCTTGGTTTTAGATTGAAATTAGAAATTAAATCTGGAAGTCTCACAGTACTCTCCAGTTTGAATTAGACATCCATTAGGATCATTTGTTTCTTATGAAAAACAGAATTGTAATAATCAAGTGCCTCTAGGCCCAGGTTGAATTAACATTTGAACACCTAGAAGAGTGTTTGTGGCCTGTGCAAATAACTCAGTTATAGTAATTACCACTGCAATTAATTTCTAATGATGGGAAACTTAAAGTGCTACAGATAGCAAACTCCACATTTAATTTAATCAAGATGTGTAATGAGATTAGCTGTCACAACTGAGCTGGGCTCCAATTCCAAGTGATTTAAGTGTTTTCCTTTTCAGTTGTAGCAAGGTAAATTACCGAAGAGATAGAGATGGTTCTGTCACATGCTCAAACAATTTTATATTCAGTAAATTCTCATTAAACAATGTTCAACATCCTTCTGCCTTTCTCTCTGGCACAGAAGCCAGGCTGTGTTAAATCACAGCCTGACAGGAGCTGGGTTGTTACACTGAGCAGCTGAAACTCCTGAGTAATTCCTAGCCTGTATCCCCTAATGAGGTTGGAGACCACTGCAGTTTAACATAATACAATAATAAAACATTTTAATCAGTATTAAAACTTTAATTAGGCCTGTAATGATGCATGGTGATTCTTGCTGCAAGCCCAGGTCAGTGAATCCCTCAGTGAGTGCCTTCAATAATTGAAAACAAGCACACAAAAGGTAAAGTATGTCTGGGCTGTAGTGGCTTGTTCTAAAATGCAACTGGATCTTTCTGGAAAGGTGCAGTAACTTTCCTTTGCTGGAGGGGAGGGATTCCCAGGCCCAGGATACCCTGTTGTCTTCAGAATTTACTTGTAGGTAACAGCTGGCACTAAGAAGTCCTGACTGGAACAGTAATTATTTTTAAACAGACTTGTTTCAAAAATGCCATCTCTAATATTGCCAAAGGAGAAATTTAACCTTTTCATAAAACTACCAAGTGCAAATTGCTTTGTTTGGGTTTTTTAAAGAGAAATATGTATTATGAGAGATTATCAGATAGGTTTCATGCTAAGGGATATTCCAGGGACTGCAGTGCAGCATTCAGACACCAACCTGCTTCAAAGAGTAAATGCAAGTGCCAAGGACCAAAGCAGCTTTGCAGCTGGGGGGGCTGGGGGAGAAGGGCTGCACCCCCTGCCAGGGCCCCAGGGCTCCCTGAGCAGCAGGGACAGGGACAGGGACAGGGACAGGGACAGGGCCAGCTCTGGCCTCGCTGTCCACGAGGACTTCTCTGCTCACGGGATCAGTGGGGTTGTGGCATGAACTGCTTTGTTTAGATTGGAGAGACAAAATGCTGTCCAGGAACCAGAATGTCTTCAGGGGAGAAAAGCCTTTGAGATCCATAAGTGTATTTCCATTTCTTGTTTCAGTGTTCTGCTGGTGGGATCTAACACAGTTATTTTATAATATGTTGTCATAAAGAGATGTAATGACTATTGTATACTAAATAAATTGTGTAATTTCAAAATCACTTTTTTTGCTTGTTTTTATGTTGGGATGGATTGAGAAAGGCCTGGTTGAGGAATCAGATTTGTTTCAGTCCATATGGAGGAAAGCAGGAGGTTTTGACCTCATCATGTTGGGTTTATCACTGACTTCTGGAATCACCTTTGTTTTAACAGCTCACTGGGCTTCCTTTGCTGCAAGCTAAAGGTACCAGCCACGATTCTTAACATCACCCAGTGCATGTGAACTCCAGCAAGGTCAGTAGACTGAGGCACTTTCTCCATTTAAAGAATTACAATTTTCTTTGCCCAACAGGGACCTGCTTGTTTTCATATTGTAGTTCCAGCTTAGTATTTTTAGTGAGCAGAAAGGTGCATTCCTTGGGAGTGCAGAAGTACATTCCAAGGGCTGTAGGTGCAGGAGAATGTCCGGATGTGGGACTCTCGTGGCAGGAGGAGCAGGATGTGCAGAGCTGGAGGTACAACTGCCCAGCCTGTGGGGCCAGGGGCAGTCACAGCTTCCTGTGTGTAGGGCTGCTCTAAGGGTAGCTTGGGGGAGTTGTCACCAACATTAATTAGGTACAGGCTGGACTGCTGTAAGATTAATTAAGGGATTGTGATCCACATGTGGTGTTTTTGCATAGAGAGAATTCTGGGCTCCAGAGAACTCCTCCTTTAAATCCCCAGGAGCTGGCCATGGGTTTTACCATTTCTGTAATTCAGAAAATGCTCAACTTTCTTCTGCTCACCTAATCCTGCTCCTTCACAGCCCTGTTTTCCCTTTTAAACCTGCTGGTCACTAGGCCAGACCTAAAGACAATCAGCTTTCCTGTGGCTTGGCTCCATGTTATGTACTTGGAATGTTATTTTAACAGGGGAAAACCACAAAGATTAATGTAGTTGACAGGCAGACAGATTAAATACTAATATCCACGCGATTATTTAAATTTCAGACCTTTGCAAGCATTTTATACTAAATAAAATGTTCTTACTACATGTTTAAAGTCTGTAAAGAACGTGGAAGAAGATTAATACAAGTAGTAGATTACTGAAAATCCCACTACCTAGGGACCTGATGGGGTTTTTTATTCAATGTTTTTTTCCTCCCCCCAGACCCATGGCACAGCTTTCTGTGGAAAGCCAGCTGTTCTCCCTGAGAGCCATGGCAGTGCTGGGCTGGGATAAGCTTTTGTGTAGAGGCACTGAAATATTTGTGTGTGTGTCTATGTAAATGCAGAACAAGTGAGGATATGATTTCAGCAATTGCACAGTAATTAAAAGAGCAGCATGCAAATTAAAACAGATAAATTAAGTGAACTAATTAGTAATCTCTGGAAAGAGGAAGAGTAGGCTTTATTAGGGCATGACAGCTGCAAATGAGTGTGTCCCCTTACTGAGATTGTATCAACACAAGTTCCCAGAGCAGTTTTGAAATGTTTCCTGCCCTTTTGTTTCATTCTGTATGTGCTGGGGCTGGCTGTGACTGCAGAGGCAGCTCAGGAGCTGGGAGGGGATGTTGTTGTTAATGGTTGGTTACAAAGTGGGGGCACAGCTCTAACAGGGGAGGGAGCAGCAGCATTTGGGAGCAGCACTGAGACATCTGAGCCTCAGCAGCTCTGTGGCTGCTCTGGGGGACCTGTGTGTCACCCCTGAGGCTCCCAGGCACCCGTTGTTTGTGTTGGTCACTGTCACCCAGGGACCAGTCCAGTTCCTCGGGTGCAGGAAGAGCTCTGACGACTGGGACTGGGCCCTCCGTGTCCAGCCTGTGAGAGCAGGGTGGGCTGTGGCCCCTGGGAAAACCCCAAAGTGTCTTTTGGGTGTGTAACTGCATCCTGAGCCCACCAGCAGAAGCTTTTCAGGCAGCACAGCACCTGTGACTCACACCTGTGGAAGCATCTGATCAGAACTGAGAGAAAGAATTCAACAGAGTCCATGCTTTAGTCAGCCTTAGACACAAACAAGGCAGAGACACCCTGGACAGAGGCTGCTTTATTATTTATGTGGTGCCTGAGATAGGCAGGACACTTCACAGGCAAATAAAGACAGTCTTGGCCCCCAGGAGCTCACAGGCTAAATTAAATTAAAACCAGCCAAAGCAACAGCATGTCCATAGGTAGGGGAGGAACACAAGGTATGCAGACAAAATTATTGCTGTTTGGAGATGGAAGAGATTTTTGTGCACAAAACGTATTTACTTGGTTTTCCATATCCTGTTTGTGACTGCTGGGATCACAGAACACAGGAGCTGGCACCCCAGACTTGTGAACACTGTAATGTTTCATATAAGATTTCCTCCCAGGCAAATGTGTCAGTCAAATTTACAAAATCACAGATTCTGTAGTGTCTGTGAACCAAAACCATTGGGTGTGGGTAGAAATGAGATTTAGCTTTTCCAGAGGGAAGTGCCCAGCATCTGCAGTGTGTAACCAGTGTCCAGAGTGTGGCACAAGTGCCCCTGAGAACAAGGTACTGTGTGGACATTTCTCACCTGGGAAACCTGCAAACTGAGCTGGCCTGCACACAGCACTCACCTAGTTACGGTTTTATGTAGAAAAGGAAAAGCCAGACCTCCCAAAACAAGCAACGGTGAGGAAAGCAGTTTTAATTTCTTTTACGATACATTGTTTTTCATGCTTTGTTTTAATGAAAGAAATTAATAGGAACTGGGATATATTCATATTATTAGCTGATAACATATAATGTGTATATTACATATAGTTTACATATAATAGATATCATTTACATATTATACAAAGAGAAACAGCACAGCTCAAGATTTTGGATTTGCTGCACTGTACTCCATTTATCTGCGCAAGTGGTCTCAGTTTAAAAAAAATAAAATTAATTTTGTGGCACCTTCTCTCTTTCAAATATGGTCACATTTAAGAAAACTCCAGCATAGTAGCTGGACATGAAATGGTCTGAAAAAGGGACTGATTCATTTAGAGAATAATATCCCACCCCTTGCTCCTGCTGTTAGCTGTTCCCTGTGTTTCTCTGTCCCCAGATGTCCTGCAGTGCTTGTATCAAGGGAGGTTTAACAAAACCTGAGGGACACAATTGTAGATGCAAATGCCAGAGTTCAGGCTGGTTTAGGCTCAGCTTAGTAGGAGTTCATTGGGAATGAGAGATTGTGGTGAACTCTGGTATCTGCTACTGCAATCCTGACCAGGCCCCTTTGACACTTGTAGCCAGAAAACCTGGCCTTTTTCTTAGGAAAAGTACATAGTTGTAAGCAACTGGCTTCATGTGTTGTGCCTAAATCCAGTCTGCACTTGTCTGGCAGCCCAGAGGGATTTCATCACGTTATTACTGAAGTTCCAGTTCATCCATCACATCCGTCATTCCTTCACCTGGAGCCCTGCACGGTGTTCAGGGAGCTGGGCTGTCACTGGGCCCAGCATGGGAAACAAGAGGGCTATAATGCAATATGGACTTGATGTGCACAAGAAAAAGCTTTTCTTTGTGCTTTTTTTCTTCAAAGAACTGTGAGAGCACCAATGGAAAGAGCACACCCAACGTGCTTCCCTGAAAGAGCAGACCCAGCATTGCTTCCCTGGGCTCCAGCACACCTCAGGCTGTGTGCCCTGGGTCCTTCAGTGCCAAAAAATATCCGTACTTCTTAACCACCGTATGTGAATGACTAAGTACCCCAGATTCACTCTTTATTCTTCCCAGAAAGTGCACATCCCCAGGCTAGCTGCTCATTTTGCTGTTGGATACCAAGAGTGCCTCCTTACCTGAACGTGGATCGCTGCTGTGCCAAGGCCAAAGGGCAGGCGGGGGTAGTACAGAGCAGGAGCGGGGAAAGCCGTGCCTGGGCCCTGCTTCCAGCACCGCAAACCGCAGCCGGGCCACCTACGGGTCCCCTGGCTCTGTGTGCGCGTACAGCTCCCTCAGCCTCTCGAACTTGGGTCCCCACTCGCCGATGTCCTGGCAGGCCGCGGGCCCGGCCGGCGCGGCGGGGCCGGGGGAGCCGAGGGAGCTGAGGGGGCTGAGGGGGCTGAGGGAGCCGGCGCTGGAGCCCCCGCCCTCGCTGCAGAAGACGCGCAGCGAGTCCCGGGGCGCGGCGGGGCCGCGGCGCTCGGCCTCCCTCAGCGCTGCCGCCAGCAGCCGGCCCAGCTCCGCGCCCGCCGGGCCCGCCGCCCCCGGGAGCCGCCGCTGCGCCGCGCTTTCCTTCCTCTTGGGCACGGAATAGGCTGGGCTGGCCTGGATGGACACCTGCAGCTCTGCCATGTTGTAGGCGTCCTGCAGGGAGAAACCGGGCACATCCAGTTAATACTCTCTGCAGGTACCAAAAGGTCACGTTCTCCTGGAAACAAGGAAGGAATGGTCCCTTGCCAGTCCATCCGGTGTGAACATCTGAAGGGTTGGGTGTTCCACCGATTCTGCCACCTGCAACACACCTGAGAAAGCCAAAACCCACGAGGAACACCTGTGCAGTCTGCACTGCTGCCCTCAGGGCCAGAATCGAGTCTGATTTCACACCAAATGCTAAAAAAACATGACACAAATGCCCCAATTCTTGTTCTGAAATTCAGATCTGAGTGTTTTATCCTCACTGGACACTGACAACAAGCTGGCAGAAGAGGTGAGAAAGGATATTCACAAACACACATCAAAGAAATCTTTCCGCAGTAGTAGTTCGAACACCTACTGTGATTTCTGATAAAATGTTACCCATTTCCAGAATACTGGCTACTCCGGTCACATGGAAGTGGCACAATTGTAAAAGCCAAGTAAAACTACCCAGTCCCAAAAAGTAACTCATTCCCTCCCAGCTCAGCGCAGCAAATGCTGTCTGGGAATTGTGCTGCAACCTGTGGCACTAAAGCTGCCAGTGCCAACAGTTCATGGCATTCACTGACCAGAAACTTTGTGCCACCTGCAAGAAACAAGTGAAGTCCTGTCCCACAGCATCCTCCACCTTTACAAGCCAAAGGCTGTCCCTGGACTGACTGACAGGGCAGAGGAGAATGCTGACAGGCAGTGGGAGACAGAGGTCATTAGAGCAAACAAGTAATTATTTGTATTGCTAATACTGTTCATGAGAACAGGAGCCATCAGGGACAGAGCTGTGGAATCAGCACTTCCCAAAAGATTCATTTTGTTCTGCATGTGGAATTGTGAAATTATCCCAGGTAATCTCGGTGAGCTTTGCTGAATTTCCCCTGGAGACAGAGAACAGCTTAAAAAACCCCACCTGCAATCAAGAAGCCATTTAAGTGGCAAGATGGGGATTTAGGACAGGAGCTGCTTATTCCCATTCATCCAGAGTGTTGGTGATGAACACCAAGACCGACAGCCCAGACCCCTGTGTCAGGCACATCCTAAGTGCAAGCTCCAGTTCAGCCCCACTCTGAGCCCTGTGCAATAGCTCAGACACCAGAATCCATGACATGGAGCACCTTTCCATCACACACAATGCCCTGACCTCCTCCCATTTTTATGGGCCCCTGATTTCTCTGGGGGAAAGTTTTATTTATTTCAGATGCAGAAACTCCTTCATAAGACAACCCTTTGTCCTCACAGCCCTACCCTCTGCTAACATTACAAAACCAAAACCCTCTTGGTTCAAGTGCCCTCATGATCTTTTTGCTGGGGTAACACTAGAACACAACTAAGGTGTAATTCTGGGTATTTTGGGGACTGGTTTGTTTGTTTGTTTTTTTAATCTAGACAAGCAATTAGGTTTTATCTTAAGAATTTTTAGCTGCAATCCCAGCAACTGTTAAATCTGAATAATTTAGGAAGAGTATCCAGAACCCAGAGAGGCTTCACTCCAAGCACTGTTTTTTCAGGCAGAGTAATAGCCTCAGATGGAGATCATCAAGTCACTAATTTGATTCCACTGCTTAAAATAAGGAGTGTATTTTAAGAAGTCTCCAAAAGTAATTAAACATGTTATACAGTAACTGTGGATTTCCTCAAAGAGACCTTCTGGGTGTAAAATTGCAAAATATTGCAGAGGAAGTTAATCTGATTAAGGAAAACAGGATTTATAGCTGTCTGTGTTATCACATGGGAAATGTCTGTGTTTATTATGTTCTCACTAATTCACCAAGAAAATAAGGATACTCTACAAGTAAAAATATTTTTAAATCACTGGCTTTTTTGGCCCATCACATTAGTGCCATGACTGTTATTACCTCTGCAGAGACACACCACCCCCTGAATCCCTGAAATGAACAGTTGGCAATTAAGTTTCTTAGCTTTTATAAACACACCAAACACCTGTGGGTCAGTAAATAATCTATTTAGAGTACTCATCTATAATATCCAGTTTTCTTTCAAAGCTCTGTCTTCAACTGGCATGGGAAAACTTTAGAAGAGCCAGCAGGAGTGTTAACAATACCTGCTTTGGGTATAATCTGCTCTACTCTAAGTGTAAACAGCTTGTGTTCACTGGTGTATTTATCTCCATGCAGAAAAATGCAGAAAGGTTCTGCCACAAGCACCACATGCCCCAGGGCCTCAGAGAAGCAAATTCAGCACCTCCCCTTCCTAACAAGTGAGATGTGAACAGCTGCTGTTGGGAGCAGTCTCTGTTAGAGCCTGGCCATGAGGAACAGTTTGCCAGGCTCCTCCAAGCCCTTGGAGCTAGAGCAGAAACGAGCCCTGAGAACCTCAGTGTCTCCTGAGCCCTGAAACCAAACCCAGCAGCTGCTGGTTGCCTACTGCTAAACTCACCCTACAGGCTCCTTCCAACATGCACTCAGGATCACTTGCTTTAAGACAAATTAAAAATGGATAGGCACTTATCTCTGCTTAGGAAACATGCACCCTCGTGTACAGAACCCTCCAAATAATTCACCTGCCAACTGCAGGGCTGAATCAGCAGAACGGGGGCTGAGGACAAAGCATAAAATACATTTTCCTTAGCATGGTGAGCCACCAGTCCCCTCACTGGAATGTAACAGGGATCCTTACTTCGTCCTGCTCCCCACCCCCTTCTTCATTGTAGTTGAGGATGTTTTCCCTGATGTCCTCCAGATCCTCGGGATGAGCAGCTCCGTGGCAAACGGCTCCGTGCGGCCCCTCGCGCGTCCTCCAGCGAGCCCAGAGGAGGCCGGCGCTGAGCAGAGCTGTGGGAACACAGGAGCAGAGCAGAGATGCTGCTGGCACCAGGAAAAGCCAGGCCACAGCAGGGCCAGCACAGCCGCACTCTGGGCTGGGGTTTTGCACTTCCAGCACCGTGAACATCAAACACTGAAGAAAAGCCTTTAAAGAGCGTTTTGCAACACCCTTTAAAGCACGACCCGACGTTGTTAAAGCCCTGAATGGCCCCAGTGGTGCCTCTGTCCGGTGTGGAGTTAAACTTTGTCACAGGAAATGCAGTACAGAGGGGGAGAACAACGTGCTGACGGTGACAGACACAATTACGCACAAATGAAACACAAGAAGACACAAGACAAAAGAGGAAATGACTTTTAGATGTTTTACTAGAAAAAAGAATCAGGCACATCTTGCCTTAGCATTCATTAATTTAAACATTTTTCTTAAATGCTGCAGTGCATTTTACTCACAACATCAGATACTGAACATTATATAAATGGAAATTTGTGTAGCACTGTGTTACCAACTCTATAAAAAATGATAAAAGCTCAGAGTAAGACCTCAAAGCATTGAATACCACAAATTACCAATGCAGTGAATTAAAGACACTAGAATCTCTTACAGAATATCTACGTGGCAGCAGTTCTGTGGAGCAGCATCTAAATGACCTTGGGAGTGGAACTGGGGGACACAGAGGTCCATGCCCTGCACTCCTCAAACAGAATGATCAATTATCAACCTCCGCTTCTGGGATTCCAAAAGCTGTGATACCACTTAGCTTCCCACAAATGTGCTGCTCATATTTGCATGGCAAACATAGTATCTAGCAGAGCTGGGGAAAATGATGGTATTTTCATACTCTTACTACAACTTCCCAATGAAACTGCATTAACACTAAAAGCCAGGAGAAAAATCCTATGTCTTTACTCAGGCAAACTTCCATGGTATTTGAATAAACAAGAAGAACTCCAAAATGTGATCCTTCCTCACTAGTTAGATCCTTCTGGTTCTCCTCTTCTTGTGAGATCCAATACCTAAGCCTGAAAATGGCTGAGGAAGCCAAAAGCAGCTGCTCAGGAGCTGGGACACAACTGGCAAGATGCAATGTCTGCTCCTGCCTGACCATTGCATTCCTATCAGACAGTAAGTTTCTCCTAGACTGAAAAATCCATTTCCTGCTCAGCAGTATTTTAAACGGTGCTTATCTGGAAGGAATTTCCACTCTTGCTGTTCAACTGCATTTGCTCCCAATTATGCACCTGAACAGTTCCCCAGCAATGACGTGAAAACATGCAGAAAACAACACCGCAGAGCCTTGTCACAGCTCACAAATGCTGATTCACTTAGCGATGGATGCACAGGGGGATGAGAAATCGGTGACTGATGGAGCCAG
Organism: Climacteris rufus; assembly: GCA_013398175.1. Lineage (NCBI taxonomy): Eukaryota > Metazoa > Chordata > Aves > Passeriformes > Climacteridae > Climacteris > Climacteris rufus. The sequence goes on from VZRZ01001148.1 coordinate 69,044, forward strand.
GACGGCAAAGAAATGAAGGCGGAGCGAAGCGGCGCTCGGGAGCCGTGCGGCAGGAGGTGAGGCGAGACAGCTGAGGGCGGACGGACAGCGAGCTCACCACAGGTAGTACAGGACGTAGTTGCCGTAGCTACCTAGGAGCGCCAGGAAGCAGACGCAGATGGCGAAGAGGGAGCTGAAGCTGAGGCCCGTGTCCCGCTGGAAGATGGCCAGCGTCAGCTCGCAGCGGCGGCCGCCGAAGCCGTCGGGGCAGCGGCAGCGGAAGGCGCCGGGGCCCAGCGGGACGCAGCGGCCGCGCTCGCAGGGCCGCCCCGCGCAGGCCGTGGGCGCGCAGTGCCGGCCCGAGGCGTTCTCCAGCAGCAGGTGTCCCGCGGGGCAGCTGCACGGGGCGAGAACACCGTCAGCGCCGGGCACGGCGGCACTGAGGCTGCTAAAACAGCTCTGGTGACGCTCTACGGACACTGCTGCAGTGGCTGCTGAGAGTCAATCACATGAAGTGATTACAGACCGTAGTCTTCCCTGAAGCAGCCAGGGAGCTCCCCAGCTTCGAACCCTTACGTCTGGGGCTTTCAGAACTTAGGCAGTTCCGCTGGTTTCTGCAAGATTATCCTTGTGAGAACCAGCTGGATTGGAGCCTGCAGTTCTGGCTGTGCTGTGTTCTTTGTGTTTCCAAAGTTAGAAAACTTCATTTGTGTGCACAGTGTGGACAGGAGTATGTGAGCAAACACTGAAGTGCGTGTGTAACCTCAGTGTTCACTTGCACAACACAACCAACTGGAATTAGTGTTGTCCTGACCCCAGCCCCAGCCCCACACAAGGATCTGAGCTTAATGGTGTGATGTTCCTAAATGCAGCTCGAGGGGCCTGGGAGGGAACAGAGGTGCCAGCCTGGGGCAGTGTAAGAAATCAGACCCTCCCAAGAGAAAACATTGACACTGCAAAGTAGGAGCTTCACAACACAGCCAGGGGAGCTGTTCTGCTCCAGCTCACACACCCCCCAGTCCTGCTTCCAGGGTTTACAAGCATTCTGGATTTGCTGCTGCTCTTTAAACATTTTCAGTCAGACAGGCAGCTGAAATTGCTCCAGAATCCCTGGAGCCAGGCTGATTTACATCACCTGAGGGTGGTGCCTGGAAGGACAGAGTAACCTGCTGCCTGTGCAGGTGTCCAGCTGTGTGTGCCACTGTGGTTCCAGTGATTTGATGAGATTGCCAGTGGCAGCCTTCAAGCTGCACACTTCAACATCCACCCTTTCCCACCTCATTCTGGAGGGTTTTGTGCTTCTATTTCCACCAATTACCTGCATTCATGCATCATCCACAAATCAATACAAATAAATTCCTGGTCACAAGGGTTATTCCTACAGGCCTCTGAAGAGCAGCCTTCTTTGATGCCTTGGGCACTCAATACTGACACCAGCTCCTTCCCGTGAGGGTCCAGAGGGATTCTGTAGTTGTTAAATCTGACATCCTTCATACAACCTGCAGCAAGGCACAGAGAGACAGTTTTAAAGGCCATTCAGCAAGAATCATTTGAAGGAGCTGTATGATTTGGCAGTTTTTGCTTAATAAAGGACCAAGGCTCTCAAAGTTTAAATCCAGGACTGAACTGACTTAACTTTCATAGCATTGTCCTTCATTTTTGACCGAATTTGCTAAAGTTTTGATCAAAATTCCCAGTGTTTTCCACAAGAATCAAGTGCTGCTGCAGGCCTGTCCTGGTTTCAGCTGGGGCAGTTAATTTTTCTCCAGGGGCTGGTGTGGGGCTGAGTTTTGGATCTGTGCTGAACAGGGCTGATAAGGTGGAGATGTTTCAGTCACTGCTGAGCTCACACAGAGCCAAAGCCTTCCCTGCTTTTTGTTCAGCCTGGCTGGGGAGGGGCTGGGGGGTGTGGGAGGCTGGGAGGGGTCACAGCCAGGACAGGTGAGCCCAGCTGACCCAAGGGATGTTCCAGACCCTGTGACACCCTGCTCAGTACAGGCAGTGGGGGCAAGGAGGAGGAAGGGGGAGAATCTTGGAGTGAATGTGTTTGTCTTCCCAAGGAACCATTCCATGGGATGTGGCCCTGCTCTCCTGGAGATGCCTGAGCACCTGCCTGCCCACGGGAAGCAGGGAATAATTCCATGTTTGGCAGTGCTTGTGTGGCTTTTGCTTTCCCTGTTAAACTCTTTATCTCAAACCATGAGTTTTGCAGCTTTCACCCTCCCGATTCTCCCCCATCCTCCTGGTGGGGAGTGAGTGAGGGGCTGGGGAGGCTGGGAGGGGCTGGGCTTCAACCAGGACAGGGCCCCCGTTTGCCTGAGTTAAAGTCAGTGGGACATGTAGCCCTCACTGTGCTTTCCACAGAAAAGCCCAAATATTGTGGAACATCTGTTATATGAGGATAACCTGTTCTGTTCTTCAGGGTACCAGGACAAATTGTGTTTGGTTGATTTTAAATTGTAGCTTAACCTTACAGTATGAAGAGCAAACCACAAGTAATGGTGAAAGAGCCTCCAATCAAGGATAGAAATTTTGTTCTGAAGATGCATGGCATTGATTTTGTATGCAAAAGATGCCTCAGCATGAAAACATATACTTTGATTAATTAAGTACATTTTATGACTTTGAAGTCTTTAAAGTTTCAGCTACTTAGCAGCAACATTAATTGTCCTAATTAAAATGATCTTTATGCAACAATTTGACTTCTTTATTTACTTTAAAACAAATACTATTACTCCCATAAATAAAAAATTCAAAATATGCTCCCTAGTTCACATCATAAACTTTATTTATTGGAATACTTCTAGTAAAGGAATAGAAAACAATCTTTTTGTAAATAATTTGTGATACAATTATGTTGTAAATTATTATTCTATTTAATTTTTCTCCTGGCACTTTTGTGTTATTCACTGAATTGCTTTTGCCTGGTGAAATGAATGTACTAGAACTTGGTTAAAGAGGTGAAGGGCATGGGAGAGAGGTGACCCACAGACACCAGGCACGTTTAACCAGCAGTGATTTGTCTTTTCTGCCAATACAAGCTGTGTTGCTGTGCTTTACTTACACTGTGGGCTTAGGCAAAGGCCAAGCTGCCAGCTGAGCAAAGAGCAAAGAGCTGTGGATATCCCGGCTTCTCAGTATTTCTCCTTTGTGGAACTACTCAGTTTCCAGGCTGAAAACTGATTTGTTTTTAACAGACACTGTGACCTCATCCACTCAGTTGTTAAAAATTCGGATTTTTAGCTCTAATTCAATAAACCATTTCTAATTGTAGTTAATGCTTTGACTGAGTGTAAAATCCAGTAATACAAAGGTAATAAACCAGGATTTGGTGGGTGCTATGCAATGCACATATAAAATGGCAATATTCTTTTCAGCATAGGGACAGATGTGTTTGGGAGGGAAGGAGAGCTGCCAAATGGACTGGACAAAACCATGCATTGAAGAGCTCTGTGTATCCAAGGCAGGGAGCCATCCACAGTGCACTGGGAGAAGCTTCTGGATCTCCAGGTACAAACACTCTGCAGACAAGGCAAGAGGTGACCAGCATTGTTCTAAGTCCAGTACCAATTGTACTTGCAGGCAATTCCCTGCTGCACCTTCTCCTGGTCAGAACAGCTGATTTGTCCCTGTTACAAAGTGTCATGCAGGAAACCCGTGCACTTTGGGCTCTACAGAAACAAAAAAGCTTCTTGCAATACACCTTCATTTTTACAGGTCCATATTATGAACAGTGAGATCAAGAATTCCTACCTTGAAAACTCCTGTTTTGGTTGAATGGGTAGGTGTTTCCAAGGACCAAGCTGCTGGGGTCAATCACAATCTCTTTGTATGTTCCTGCTGCTTTAGTAATCTCTCTCTTCCCACCTCCTTCATAAAGGCGAAGAGTAAATTCATTTTCATTTCTCTCCAGTGTGATGTGATGCCATTCACCATTATCAATGTGGTAAGAGGGAAGGCTTACAGAATAGTCTCCATCACCCAGATTGTATGAGACCTCTAAGAGTCCCTGAGCAACCTTGTGGATAATTAACAAATAGCAAGAAAGAAAAGAAAAGTCATTCCCTGGCAGTTTGTATTGACCTGTAATTTCAATTTTAAAGCATTTCTTTAAATTTAGGGTATGTTCACACTGCACATTTAGGTGTAATTATCAAAATACTTCAGGTGCTACTGAACTAGACAACATAACTATGGTAGCAGTATACTCACAGTAGTATCTAAATCACCCGCAGTAATTTACCCTGATCTCTCCTCCACAAATTTATGGAACTCTTCAAAAATTTGAGAGTCTGGTGTATCACAGCTGCACTGACAGCTCACACCAACTTAGCTGAAGAGGTGACTCATTCAGTGGTGTATGGAAAGAAAAGGTTGTCATTTTGAGAGCCTGACATCATCAGAACTGCTACAGGCACCTTGCTTGGCAGAGACCGAACTGCGCGGAATCGGCCACGCAGTTCAAAGGGACACCAAGGTACACACCCCACTCATCCCACTCTGCACAGAAAGTGTATCTCACTGCAGCTGGCACTGAAATCCAGTGAGGTATCACATACTGAGTGCTCTCAAATGAAGGATCAGATCTGTGTGTATCCATAAAACAAATCCCAAAGTTCTGGTGCTTAGCGTAAGGTTTTATGTTCTATTTCCTCATCGTTCCCTGAGCTGTGTCTGGCCCTGACCCACAGCGTGCAGACTGTGGGTGCCCCCTCACCTGCAGGGTGATGTGCTCCTCCCTGGCCCGGGACAGCACGGTTGTGATGACGCCGTGGGGCTGCCGGGTGCGCACCAGGGCCTGGAAGAGCGTCCTGCGGGCAGACACGCGCACGGGCAGCTGGTAGCGAACGTGGCTGCCCGCCTCGAACGTGTACTCCTGGGCAGCTGAGGGACACAAACCTTTCAGCCAGGCAGGAGAGGGCAATACTACTGTTTCTCTTATTGTCATAATAAGAAAGTTGAAAGTGAAAGAAAACAGCAGCAATGCACAGCATGGTTCCATGAGAGAACCTGTCTTTTGAGACATGCCCCTGTATTTACTTCCACAGCTTCCTCCTCTCTCATACTCATTTTCCTCTGCAGAGATGTGTTCTCCCACCCAACTTGATCCTGCTAGTGTTCTTCCTTACAATGTCCACATGGGATGACAGCAGGAAGGCACTAGCTCTGACCAAGACAAGAGACTGCAGACCAAGCATTCAGTACCACAACCAAATTTCACAACCTGCTATTTTATAGTTGTCTTTCTGTTGCAAACTTTGGCCTTAAGCCAGCAGAGTCTCTTCCTGACACCAACAGAGCAGTGATTTCTAATTCCAGTTGCACGGTTCTAATTCTGCACAGAAAGTTGTACTGGTACACTCACATTTAAGTTTTAGTTATTAGATATTTCTGAAAGTATAAACAGATGCAAATCAAACAACTGTAATAAAATCAAGTAATTTTTTCACAATTTTTTTGTCATGCAGTCATGTCATTATACAATGATTGCACAAACACCCTCAGGATTTAAGAAATGATCCCAATCATTTCTCACAGAGAATTAGAAAAGAAATTGTTAACCATCACAGGCAACTACAGTGCAACATGGCTTTACACAATGTAAATGCCAGAAACCACCTCAGCAATCATCACCTGCAAATATTGAAGTTTCCTGCACTGTAAACTGTAGCAGCCTATCAAGAGTGAAAGAGAAGAACAGGCTTCACCTTGATCACAGCGGTAACCGTAGTAGCCCGGCAAACAGTGGCACGCAAACGAGCCCCAGTCTCCAAGGCACCTCCCATGGATACCACAGGAAGAAGATCCCATGGTCTCACAGCTCCCATCTGTCAGTGTGCAGCCAGGGAAGCTGTTCAGAGACTCTGCAGGAGACTGAAGGTCATATACCTTCAAGAGAAAATTCATGACACAAAAATATTATTCGAGAAACGCTTCACTTTTAAACAGAAATAGCTGCACCACTTCATTGTTTGTTCCTCATCTGCACTGCTTAGGTTGCTAAGTTTGCTTTTTGACATTCAGACTTCAACAGATTTTATCAAGAGCATCTTTTGCCTTTGAATAAACTCAACTGACTATGAAAGCAAAAAATCCCCAATACTGCCTAACAAAGCAGACAGCTGGCATAAATATACTGTTATACAATTGCCATTCAGAAGTTCCCTGAATGCACAAAGAAGCTTGGAAAACAGCTGCATGAAGCAGGGGATAAGCACACACAGTTCCTGGCTCATTAATACATCTGATTGAAATTGAGAAATAACTTTTCAAGGTAGTTATTTTAATTATCACAGAAAAATCCAGAATTTTCCTGTATTTTACACTGATGCATGTGGGCATTGAATACATTAATGGAAGCAGAAGTTTCATGTATAATACAATCTCCCAAAAATTAAATAAAGAAGTTTACTCCTTTGCTAAAGCAAATGTTACTCTGCTCTTACCTGAGTATCCAAGATGACATTGCGCAAGCAACCAGAAAAATGTTTGTGTAGCAATTGTGGGTAGGAATATGGTAACGATTCTTTTACACCACCCAGCTGGAGAACATGGTTCACATTCAAATACCTTTAAAAATCATGTCAATAATAAAAAGAGATGTGTATTTACCTTTGAAGATAGGCAGATAAATAAATAAATATGCTGCATTTCCAAATAACACAAGCTTTATAACATAACAACAGAATGCAACTACTTTATCTTCTTTGTCTGAAATAGTCATTGAACAGAAGCTGGCCCTTTAAAATACAAATAAAGGGGTTTTTTTTAAATATGACAGTGAAACTTATTGGAAGCTCAGCTGTGGGACACTATTACGTTTTGGGCACGTTTGTGTTCAAGTCAGAAATAACTGTGATATTGTAGACACCATATTCTCCTTCAGGTGCTCTGTGTGTGCACAGTCATCCTATGCTGTAGGAATACCACAACAAAAACTGTTCTGTGTATGATAAAGGTCAGAAACCTAAAAGTTGGGTCCATGAGGCCTAAAAGGTATGGTAAAGGTGTCTAGGATCTGCAGTGCCTCCCAATCATCTCTCCAAGACAAAGAATTCCATGTATTTTAGTCCTCATAGTTTCTATTTCCCTGAGTTAGCAATTCAATTTTTTTTTTATTTTTCCCTTTTTTGTGTATTCCTTTCATGACTGAGGGGCTCAGTGCAGCTGCAGACAAAGCTTAATTCTAGTGCTCCTCAAAATGCTTTCTGGGGCTATCTATTCCACAGCTCAAATATCTTTTTTAGTACAAAGGTTTCCCTAAAATATAACCTGAATATTCCTCCTTGTAACTTTAGGCCCTGTACAGAAGAGATTGTCTAAATCCTCTTTGTACCATTCTTTTATATACACTGAGACTTAGCATATCTCTCCTCAGCTTTCCGTTCTTTCTGTTAACTGACCTCAATTCCTTCATTCTTCATTCTTACTCTCAGGGCAGGCTGATCACAGCCACTGCTCTTGTCTGGACTGTGCCCAGCTGCTCCTTGTCCACCCTGCACTGTGGGGCACAAACTGCACCCAGGACTCCAGAGTCAACTGGCCTAAATTCGTGAGGTTTTCCAGAGCTGGCTCACAGTGACTTGATAAACAGAGAGAAATTCTGGGGGTAAAGGATGGTGCTCAGGACCCACAGAAGCTCCAGTAAAAGCCACAGTGTTCTGGCCTTGTCACTTACTACTGCAACACTACTCAGAGGAAGACTGGTTCCTTAAAATTTGTTTAGGGCTTCAGGGTCCAGGCCTGGCTTAGAAGATCCAGAGAAAAGGAAATGTTTTTGCGCTCCTATTCATTAATAAATTGGCTTCAACTTTTTAGGTAAAATGTTCAGAGGCCTTAGAACCCACTGTCTTTGAGGGAATCTCTAGGGAGGTACCTGGCTGTCCGTGGAACAGACCCAAAGACTTCACAGTTTGTGCGGTCTTCAGAGGAGAGCCCACGGCCCACGCCCTCCAGCTCCGACAGCGCCGCGGCCGCGCAGCCATCGAGGGTGAAGCGAACGCCCTGCGGGAACACGGCGCGGTCAGCCACTGCCCAGCCACTGCACAGCAAACAAACACTGCCCAGCAAACACTGCACAGCCACTGCCCAGCAAACACTGCAAACACTGCCCAGCAAACACTGCTCAGCCACTGCACAGCAAACACTGCAAACACTGCCCAGCAAACAAACACTGCCCAGCAAACACTGCACAGCCACTGCTCAGCCACTGCACAGCAAACACTGCATAGCAAACAAAC
>VZRZ01001148.1:77550-112340 GCA_013398175.1 Climacteris rufus
CACTGCCCAGCAAACACTGCCCAGCAACCACTGCCCAGCAAACACTGCAAACACGGCCCAGCAAACATTGCCCAGCAAACACTGCTCAGCAAACAGAGCAAACACTGCCCAGCAAACACTGCCCAGCAAACACTGCCCAGCAAACACAGCAAACACGGCCCAGCAAACATTGCCCAGCAAACACTGCTCAGCAAACAGAGCAAACACTGCCCAGCAAACACTGCCCAGCAAACACTGCCCAGCAAACACAGCAAACACGGCCCAGCAAACATTGCCCAGCAAACACTGCTCAGCAAACAGAGCAAACACTGCCCAGCAAACACTGCCCAGCAAATGGGGCTCTCAGCAAACACTGCTCAGCAAACCCTGCACAGCAAATGGGGCTCTCTGACTTCCTGCACAGCAGCAAAACAGTTGGGTTTTCCCCCTTCTGTTTCCCATGAGAGCCAAAATGGAACCATTCAGCAAAACAAGGCACTTAGCCCTGCACTTTATTTATGCTTCTGAGTAGATAAACCACTTACACAAGACCTGTAACTGCATTTGCAAATAAATCATGACCTGATTGTTGTGCATAGGCCCTTGATTTCAGTGTCCAAATTGCAAATTTCAGTGTCCAAATTACAAATTTCAGTGTCCAAATTGCAAGGGAGCTTTTCTGCAAGTTCTACACATGTTGCTGCAGAGCTTAAAAAAGGCAAAGAGATTCTTCTGATTGCAGAATATGGATTACAGCATCAGTGGAACTGACACTGAGGCCTTCCCAAAATTTCTATTACTCATCAAATCTACAAGCACAGTTAGAACAATATATATAATAACCCAGTCTGTTCTTTTTACCCTCCTGTCTCTGCACAGGAAAATGATATTGGAAATATTAATATCCTGATGTGGAGAAAAAAATCCAATAACTGACCTGACCATTGGTTCTGACTTCCAGTCGATGCCATTTCTTGTCTGTTACATTTAGATGACTTGGAAACTGCAGCACCACAACACCTGAGCCATGGCTCATCTTCAGCACAGGAATACCATTAGAGAGTTCTAATACAATGTGAACAAGAAATTAAATTCAGCTACAAGAATCTTTCCGTTTTAGGTATGTCAGCAGTTAGTGACTGTACTGATTTAATGGCTATTGCTAGTCACATACAGGGGTTCACTACAGAATAAACTAGAATTATACTCTATATCTTCTGTTAAGCAGGATACTCATTCAGTATATTATTTATTTTTATACTTTAGATTATGCCACTTCCCTGTCAAAACACTGAAACTAATTCCTGAGAAGCAATCTGAAATTTTATGATGCTCTAAAACAATTAATACATGGAGGTTTCTTCCCTCCCATCTTCTACTCAAATTTACAAGCAACTACAAAGCAAGGCAAAAAAAGAGATAAATGATTAACAATATTAAACCACATTACCTTTCAGTTAATCAGGAATTTATAAAAGGCCAACCATACTGTGCATCTTGTATGTTACTTCAAAAAAGTAAGCAGCAGTAACCTTTTAAATATGTGTCAACATAAAGCATTGAGTTCTACTTATGTAGGAATCTTCCCACAGTGCCATGTGGGGCTGGACTCACCCATCAAATCATTGCCTGCCCAAAAGAGAGTGCAAAACTGCCCCAAGACTGAAAGCAGTTTAAGTGGATTTCTTTTCTCACCAAACTAGATAAGAATGACATGCAACTGCGAGTGCATTACTCATGTACCACCTATCTTCAAAGTACCTAAATTCCTTTGTAGCACTACAGTTTTTCTAGGCAGATTAATTTTTTATATATATATCAATCTGTCTGTTTTGCTATCCCCTTCATTCCTACAATGCTGTAATGAACCTAAAGCCATAGGTGCAGGCTACAAAAATAAAAGGAGAAAGACTAGTTAGGAAATGCCTCAAAATATTTTCAAACCAGAAAATAAGTTATCTCATTAAATGGAAAGACAGAATTCACAGTCTAATTATTACATTGGTCACAGACAACCCATTCCCAATGGACATTTAATTTCTCCACACACTTTTACAGAAGTACCTATTGCAATGAAGTTTTCTGTACTCCCGGGTTCTGGATTTGATAAAGGACCACTATATAGTAAAAGTCCATCTGGAACCACAGTAATAAACTCTAGAGAGAGTGAGCTCTCAAAACAAGGTCTGATGGGACGAAACCATGCATAACCATTTCCATGGAAACTGTGCTTAGTCTGCTGGCAGTCTGGTCCATGAAAGGAAGCGGGACAAAGACATCTGAAAGACCACAAACAAAAGAAATAGTCAAAATTCCCCAATGTTCAACTTTTTTTTGGTTTTACATGCAACAAATGCAGCATTTAAAGTAAAAAAAACAGTGAAACAAGGATTTTAGCAGAATCACAAGAGTGCTTGGCAATTATTAAAATACTCTAAGAGTACAAAGTATTTTTATTCTCTACATTATCTCCTTCTAAAAAAAGTATTTTTGAGGCCATGTTTTTGAGAACAATTAACTTTTTCCCTAAATAAGTAACACAGAACACCAAACATCAACTTATTACAGAGTAAACTCAGGGAGGTTAATTCCTAGCTGGAATAAACTGACATAATTTCACTAAGGGAATACTGCTGCATGCCAGGTGATGCAATAATAAAGCAAGTTTACTATCTAGTGCTTTTTAGGCTCCTTATTACCCATTGTTTGAACTACATTTCACTCCTCCATCCCTGCTGCTACCACTGATATTCACCTTTATTACTACTCTCCTGGAAAAGAAATAAACAGGGCACACATGCCGTCATACTGAATTAGGTGCTGTTCAAAAATGGCATGTGTTAATTATACCACTGTGTGTTCCCCGGGGTTTTCTTTGTTACTCACACTTGTAGTGGGACTGATGCCTTAGGTTTAACCCTTATATTTTTCAAATCCTGCATTGTCTGGCGTGTATGCTTTATATCTCGTTGGTTGCTGTTCTCTATAGACATAACACTGGCATTCTGTACTCACCAAGGCCATTTGGGCTGCCCAGACCCAAGCTTCTAAAGGCGGGGGGGAGCGAGCTAGGGGGAAATTGTAAAGTTTCAATTGGTAAATCTGTGCTGATATGCAAATGGACCAAGTCTATAAAAGTGTGGAGAACTCGTGACTCGTCGTCCATTTTGGGTGATGCCCCAAGGAGGGGGCTTTGTCTGCCCTAAATGTACCTTTGAAGGCCCTTCAAATAAATACCCACCTTTTACTCCCTTACTCCTGCCTGGCCTCAGTTTTTGGGCAGCCTTTTAGGCATCAGGACTACAGCACTACTGGGGCAAAAGGAAAGCCCCTGTTGGCATGAGGTTTACACCCCAGTGACCTTGGGGGGTTTTTGTTTCTCCTTCAGTCAGAAGGACATTTATGGCCGGTACATGGTAAGCACCAGTGCAGGCTTTAAGAGCAGAAGGGAGAGCACGCGGCGCAGCGCAGCTTTGCCCACCTGTAGCCGTTGAGGGTGTCGGTGCAGAGGCCCCCGTTGAGGCAGGGGCTGCGGGGGTAGGAGGAGCAGGGCAGGTGCGGGCGCTGGCGGGCGGAGCAGGCGCAGCGGGCGAGGGCGGCGGTGCCCGGGGACACGAGGGCCGCGCTGGCCGCGTCCGTCACTGCGGGAACCGCGCTGATGCTCAGCTGGGCGCTGCAGCCCTCGCTGCAGTTGGCGCTCCTGCACTCGTCTACGTCGATCTGGGAGATGTTCAGCTGTAAAGCTGCCTGGATCTGAGAGAAAATACAGCTTAACACATCGCTGCTCTCGTCCTAATGAAGGCTTTTACTTCCTCGGTTTCTGAAAAATCTAAGCCGTCAGAGGTTTAATGCAGTGCTTTTGTTTCTTGAGCATTGCTTAGTAACATGCCTGATTATACGGGCAAGCAAAATTATTTGAAAAATACAGGAAAAAATTGATTTAAAAATTACAGCAGCACCATATCTGAAAACTGAAATCATTGCCATGATTGACTGTGAACATGTTAAGTCCTTACTGGCTACTGACATTCTTTCCAAGGAGCACTGAGAGCAGTGACACTCCACTTTCTGAGCTGCAGCATCTGCATCTCACCTCCCTGTGCCCCGAGAGCAAGAGGCGTGTTGCAGCTCAAGCCAGGATAAATCCTTCCTCAGCAGTAACACCCAGATATTACTTCTCACATTCTCCCACACAAAAGGATACAGACACAGGAAAATGCAGAGCTGAGCTGCTTTCAATAATCATGTTCACAGACAGTGACCTGACACGACAACCCTGTAGCAACTCGGATTCAGTCTAATGATTTGTGCCCCATAAATTTACATTTAATGTCAAACTGTCTGGAACAAACACAGTCAATTCAGCATACTGGATACTGTATTCTATGCTGCATTAATCTTTGCTAGTTCATCGTTTTTATCATTAATTGGGGTTGTACCTGAAAGCCCAACTACCCACATAAAAAAGCCTCACTGTAATGCAGAAATAGTGACTCCACAGATCACAACTTCCCAACGGAGCAAGGAAGCACTGGCAGAGAGCACTGAGAGGGAAGAGAGCTGCTCAGTGTGCCTGAGGCAGAAACAGGGCTGGGCTGCCATGAGTCCTGGTTTTTTTCCCCTCAGCCTACACACCTGACTAAGTTATCACAAAGTTTGTTTCTTCCACCTGTTTGGGGATTTTGCACAGATGTCTGTCACAAAGCTTCAGAATTTGATCTGCATTTGGTGATTGAAATACACTGAAGTGCTGTGCATTTAGTGCCCAAACCTGAGTGCAAGTGACCTCAGTACTCTCACAGTGGTGCACACTGAGGTATACAAAGGTAAAACTAACAGCACTAGATCTTTTTATGTTTAATAAGGGGGTTTGTTCCAAATGGTAAAATGTATGGCAAAATAAGCTTTGAAAAGATCAAAACAAAAACATAACTACTAAAGTGCTTCTATTTTTTTCTCCCTTATGCAGTCATCTCAGTTCACCACTGTAAGAACTTTGACCTTTATAATCCATTGTCTGTGTATTCTCAAATCATAACATGTATTGATGACCACGTCCCCAAAGGCACAAAATTTACTTTATAGTGATGTGATGCATCCTGTCAATGCAGTTCTGTGTCTGCTGCCCACGTTTATCACCATTAGGGGAGAGTCAGGAATGCATATTTAGACATGTATGGAATACTGTTACAGAAAAACTGTATGAGAAAACCTTGGCTCCCTTAAAGCATTAGGATGGATTATTTTTCTGCTAAATAAAAATTGCTGTTGTAAAACTATGTCCCCAGGAGGTAATGCAAACATATTATTTATGTAGCAATTCAATGAATAATTCCAGTGCTAATTACTTATTTTCTATATTTATAGTTATACATGCACAAAAACTACTGGAGGAATTCTCCAGCTATGATTGGTTTTCTATAAACTATTGGTGATTACTCAGTAGAGCTATTCATTAAATATTGAAAGGTGGTATATAATTAATAAAAACATATTTTTTCATTAAAACACGTGAAGCAATCCCCTTGTTACCACTTTGATGAATTCACATGTCATACATTATGGCAGACAATATTTGAAATCTATGCACTTTTCTGTATTATTGTTGCAGTAATTCAATAAATATGCAAAAGAAGCAGTCACTGCCCTCCATGAATACTCTCTGTGTCTGGCATTTCCTGCTTGGTCACTCTGAGGAGTCTCATAATCCACACAGTTATTTAAGATACACCAAGATGGAGGGAGGTGGTAAGTAAAGACAGCCCTGGTTGGTTCCCAGAGTCAGGCTGACTCTACCATACTCACACAAATTGAAAAGTGATTTCTCTTTGGGAAAAATCCTTGCTGTACCATGTACTCAACCCAAGTATGGCCCCACAGCCCAAATAACACGTCAGGAAGTGCTGCCTTGTCCAGGGCAAATGAAAAGCTGAGCAGTGGCACTTTGTGCAGGACTACAGAAAAATCCAATTGAGGCTGAGACAGAGTGTGTTTGTGTAACTGAGTTAGAGGCATGCAGGACCTGCTAAGAGAGAAGGACAATTAGGGAATACTAGGAAGGGAAAGAAAACATCTTCCTCCAAAAAATATTTTCCCCTTATAACAATAAAAAAAGCTGGGGGAGGGTGTCACTTTGTATTTAAAACTGTCCTTAGGTGAGATAAATGCAATCACAGGATTGGCTGTCTCCATCTCACTTGTCTGTTGTAACTGTTCCTCTAACTTGCATATTCCTTCCAGCAGGACTTTTTCTATGAAGTGTCACCTCTTTGGACTGTAGAATTTCCATCAGGGTGGCACCAAGCCTCCACTCTAAGTGTCTAAACACAAGCTGATGATGTGAGGGTTACACAGTCTGGTTACACTGGAGAGAACACAGGCAACTGTCCCATGACAGGAATGGAGACCCATCTTTCTGCAGCTCTGAAGTGATTACATTCACTGAACCACAAGTCAGTACAACCATACCATACCTGTATGTATGGGACTAAAAAGAAGGGATAACATTTGAATTAAGAGCTTGTTTGACAGGAGTTTTTGTCCTGAGTGAAGCAATAAAAACCTCATCAGTAGATGCAGAATATTTTCCCACTGAGGTTTGGGATACACACCCTGCAAATTCAGTGTTTGGGTGAGTTCTACACATGACCCCAGAGAACAAACCTCAGTTTTAAACGCTGCCATCTCAGCATGCAGCTTCTCAGGTCTGTAATAGGCCGAGCCAGCACGGACTGCAAATCTCACATCTGTCTGTTTTCCATCCCTGCTCATCACACTGAAGACCATGACATCACTGAGCTCAGCAGAGAACAGTTTTGCAAGGACCTCCTTGAACTCATCATGCCTCGCTTTGCCTTGTTCATCTCTCCTTATGAACTCCTCTGCTGTGACATCTGGGATTCAAAAATAGATAAACATGAAATACTGAGAGATCACAGGTTAATTTCTCAATTTATTTCTTATTTTACAATGTGGAAACATACCATAAAGTGCCCTACAGTGATAAATAAAGTATTGCTATAATGATACCTTTACCCCATAATCACTCAGTTAGAGAAGCAGCTGATCTAAAGTCTCACCAGCAAGTAAAACCAACCTGAGAGACGCACAGTGGCTGAGTTTTGTATGGCTTCACTTTCCAGCTCTTTGACATGGATTTGTACTGTAGATATAACATCAGGACAAACTCCATCAGAAACTCTAACTTTTAAGTTGTATATTCCCTGAGGAGTGTCATCCACCATCAGCAAAGACCCAGTCCTCTGATTTAATCTGAAATATCTAGACAGAAACCTTCAATTAGAAAACCTTAAAAAATCCAAGCTGAGGACTTACTTTATTCATTAACATGATTCAGAAGGTTTTAAATGTTACTGTGAAGGTTGTAGAACCAAAACTCATGGGAATTAGCCAAAAAACCTCAGCAAGGCACCTAAACCACCTTAACTCAGAATGACAATCTGCAGAGTTCATAAAACCATGTCCCTGCCTCTCAGGCTTTCCCAAATTTGAACAAAAGCAGTGTGCAGTTGAACCTCGTGGTTCAGCATAGCAATCATGGGCAGGTCTCTGAGGTCAGTAATAGGAAGTGGCAAACCCACACAGATCATTCCAGATTCTCACATCTCTGTCTAGAACAGGGTAAGTCTGTATGACATCTCTGGCAGCATCTTCATTTGACACCTCAAAGGGCCAGTAATCCCCAATTATGGAAATGTTCCATGACCCTGGATCATGTTCCATGAAACAGGCCCAGGGGCTGCTGATGGACAGAAAGTCAGTCTTTAATTTTGGGCTACATAAAGCTTTTAAACTTTTAGTCACAGTACAGACCAAAATTCACATTCACTTTCACATCCATTTTTCCCTTTCAAACAGCATACAGTTATGGCATAAACCATCTCACTTTATGATATGAACAAATAATATCTAAGTAGGAATTAAGTATCCAATTCAACATTTCAATTAACAGAGAAAAAAACTCCACTAATCTGAGTCATGGTTTTCACATGCAATTGTAAATTTAGCCATCAGAGGAGAGCACCAAATTCCCTTGCACTTTTGATGATATGACTCCATTCTGTGCTTTTAAATTTGGGATTTGTATTCCATCAACCCTAACATCTGAGAGCAAGCATTAGAAACTCTGCCTATTTTTAAACTGAAGCTTACGGAATGCACATTTTTAAGTAAATTAACAATGACATCTGACTAAAAATCAACATCATGGTGTGATCCTGCATTGTCTTGGAAAAAATATTTCCTGCATTAATTTCTCAATACCTAGTTACCCAAGTGAAAAAGGAAAAGAGCATTCAGAAGGTACATCCCCTAACACACTCAATAACCCTGGCTTTATGCACATCCTGAACACAGAGAAATACATGGTGAGCAAAATAATTACAGAAGCATAAATATTACTCATTTTGACAGAAATACAATCCTCACTTGAGCAGTTTTCCTTCAGAGAGAAATGTTTTATTGTCCCAGTCATCTTGATCTGGTGCAAACACTTCCCCAAGCACTGTTGTTGACCATTTTCCTGTTGAGATAAATTATAATAAATCTGCATTTAATTTTTGCTTTTCACTGCACTTTATATTCTGTCACATTCATCACTGCATTTATTATTTTCGGATTCCTGCTCAATCTAGTGATGGTTATGATCCAAGATTCTTAAAACAATGCATAGCCTGTCATGATTTCTGCCAGTTCTGGCAATATGAGTATGCTGGAGATGTCACATGAAAGCAGAAAAGCTGGAAACAGCAAGAAACAACACCAGAATAATACATAAATACAACTGACTTTTATAAATTCAGACACAAAAAAAAATTAAATCAGCATATCAGGAGTTAATTCGAAATGTTTCACTGCTACTCTATGCAATGGACAGCACACAAGTGGAACCAGCAAAAGAGGGAGAGCATCTGGTGGGTACAGCTGGGAGAGAAGGACATGACTGAGAAAAGGAAATGGGCCAGAAGCCACCAAGCTGGGCCAGCTCTTGGTCCTCTTTTCAGGCCCTTGTGGGCTGGAACATTCAATCAACTCTTCTGAAACAGCAAAAGGAGCAAGGCCAGGGAAGGAGACTTTTGAACTCCACAGCCAAGTTTCAGCAACATGGGAGATTTTCAGGGTTCAAATGTGGAGCCAATCCACCCTAGAAACTTCATTCTCTTATTTCTACAGTATGATCTGGTCACATCATCTTCTAATTTAGGCATACCAGATTCAGCAAATGTAAGCCATTGCAAAATACCTTTTGTAGATTAATGTGCAGGTGAAAACTTATGAATGTAAAATAGATTTTATTGGTTTATAAAAATACTGCTTTTTCTGCAACTGCAATATATACTTGTTTGCAGCTAACAGTTTTTTGGTAGGTAATCTGTTACACACTAAGGTCTGAGCTTTGCAAATATATTTCACTTATTCCACTTTATTTAGTAGTTTATGGAACTGGAGCTGCAGTTTTGAAGTATGTAACCCATTCAAGAAATAGATTAACAGACTGCAAGAGAGAAATTACATGCAAAACTCTGCTATATTCATGAATCTGATATAATATCCAGCTAGCACTTGCCTTTGTAACTGTACACATAGACCTCCTTATGGCCAGACTCGTGGCAGTTGTCGTTCTCATCACCAACTGTTATGGTCAGGGTGTTTGTGGAGCTCATGGCTGGAATCCCACTGTCTGTTATAACTATTGGCAGGTAGAACACCTTCTGCTTTTCTCTGTCAAAGGACCTCAAAGCTGTCACAGTTGCTGTGTTATTTCTGTTGTCAGTAAGGGAAAAATCCAAAGAATCCTGATAATCTGGTGGCAATGAAAAGGCAAAGGGTGGCCCATTTTCCTCACTGTCTGGATCAAATGCGTGAAGCAGCTTTGATGTGTGGTTCATATCAACTATTCCAGGTTTCAATGTATTTTCCCAAACCACAGGCATGTATGGTGCCTCAAACCTCGGTCCATTGTCATTAATATCAAGCAAGTTAATCAAAACTGTAACACTTCCAGTGCGGGCAGGTGTCCCCTGATCTGCAGCTTGGACAATTAAATTGTATTTAGGAATGACCTCACGATCCAGTGCATTTGCCACCACCACGTGACCACGTTGGTCAACCACAAACTGTCTCAGAGGATCTGAATCTGACTTTATAGAATAGATAATCTTCCCATTCAAATCAGAATCCTTGTCTGTAGCTCTCACTGTGGTTACTGTAGTACCCACAGGTACATCTTCAAATAAAGGCTTTGTCTGAATAAACTGAGAAAGGAAAGCTGGGCTGTGGTCATTGGAGTCTTCAACTTCAATCAAGCACACTGCAACACTAGAAAAATCCAGATCTTCCACAGTAATAGTAAGATTAAACTGCCTTTCACGTGCATTCTCAAAATCCAACTTTTTTTGCAGTCGAACAGTGCCACATTGCCATTCTTTGTCATTCTCAACATAAAACTTCTGATCTGGGTCTCCCCCGATGATGCTGAATATTAAGTCTGCATTTTCCCCAATGTCTGCATCTGTAGCACACACCTGCAAGACTTCTGAGTCAATGGCACTGTTTTCAGGAATTGCTGCCTGCCACAACCTTTTTGTGAATTTAGGTACATTATCATTGACATCTGCAATCCAGACAGTGGCGGTGCCAGTTCCTGTTAGCCCTCCCCCATCTCTTGCTTCAACAGTAAGAAAATAACTTTCAGTCCTCTCCCTGTCCAGCATTCCCTCTGCCACGTGGATGGTACCAGTACTGGGATTGATATGAAACATGTCAGTACCAAACTCATTCTTCACATTCTCTGTTATCCTGTAAGTCAGGACAGCATTAAGACCCACGTTTGGGTCATCACGATCAACTGCCCCCATCTCCATGACTAAAGTGTCTGCAGGAGAGTTTTCAAAGACATTCCCATTGCAATCATCAGGCATGCATGGGAACATGGGTGCATTGTCATTTATATCCCACACGTTGATAATCACATCAGCAAACCCTGTAAGGCCTCCTCCACCTTCATCAGTAGCCAACACAATGAATCTCCACAGTGCTCTCTCTTCCCGGTCCAGTGTCTTGTGGGAGTAAATGCTGCCTGTCTTCTCATCTATTGTGAAAATATCAGCTGCACCATACCCATGCAAGGAGTATCTCAAGTCTCCTCCATCCACACCACTATCAGGATCACTTGCCATAACCTACAAAAGTTTTGGAAAAAAAAACCAACAACATAGCAAGTATGAAATATGCAGTGGTTGCACCACATCTAGTATGCTGCTCCAGTCTAAAGGAGTCCAAGCAAAAGCCTATGACATGCTATCAACATGTGCAGCCAGGGAACAGCAAATCCAGGGACAATTCAGAGCAGGCAAACAAGCATTTTTTACAATGTTAACAATTTCACAATTTTACTACTATAATAATTGAATATTTTTGTTATTCATACAGCTAATTTAAATATTATATTCTGGTAGCTATTTTTAATTGTCAATTATTTGCTTTTTAGGATCCTGCTTATGCTACTTACTATCTTTGCCATTGTTTTTTTGGTAAAAGTCCATTTTTCCTGTTCCAAAAAACCTCAGTGAAACTAAACTTCACTACTATATATGTGCTGAGTTATTGTTAACATAACTGTACCACGGTAATCTGTGCTCTTTTACTGAAATGTTAAAATATCTGAAACTGCATACACTACCTGAAGTACAAAGACTGGTAATGCATCCAGTTCCTCAATTATACTTCCATAGTATTCGTTGATAGAGAAAACTGGAGCCTCATCATTTTTATTCATGACATTGATGATGATAACTGCATAATCTTCCCATTTCCCATCAGAGGCCAACAAGTGGATCTCATACATTTTTGTTTCTTCATAGTCCAGTGGCTGGGCAATAAAAATGGCTCCTGTTTCTGGATCTACATCCAGCACTCCTCCTGTGTTTCCAGCTGTGATCTGATACCGCAGTTTAGCATTTGTTCCTGTCAATGACCAACAGTGTCAGAAAACACACATTTCTTGAAGTAAACTAAAGTAGGAGATGTTGAGATGAAGTACAAATCATACAATAACTGATTAGTGGTATTATTTTTATTTTTTCGTTTTTGTGATTTTTTAAAACATGCAGCTAAGTCAGATTACTTAGCATTTTCAGTTCTGGTATGTCCAATGGTAGTTTGTCTCTACAATGAAGTAATAATTCTGCTTTTACTTTATTTAGAGGACAAAAATGAAGTGCCATATATCCATCACATCAGGTGCCTTGTCCAGCATTATAGAGTAGATTTACAGGTAGCCTAAGTGACAAACTGAAAGTTCCTTGAGTAGGTAAATCCTTTTGCAGTACCTCTTCACCAGATTTGCCTCAGCCTTCTACAGAATGGGTGAGGAATCCAGTGCAGTTAGGATTTACTTGCTCTTCACAGACACACAGAGAACAGTCCTTTGGGACTTGTGGAACAACAAGAAAAAAAAAGAAGTAGGGTTTCACCATAGAGTGAAGTTGAATTAGTGCACCATGGCCAAAAGATGGAAGCATGTACTGGTCCCTCCCTCTTTTATGAGCACTGGTTTTGTACTTATTTTTACATGATGTGTGGCTGAAGTTCTGACTCATTTGTGGATAAAACAATATAGCTAAAATTCATCATATGTATTTAGGAAGTCTAGATTCAAATTAAAAAAAAAAAAACCAACAAAACCAAATCAAAGCAATTATACCATCCCTAGAGAAAGCAAAAAAAAACTCACTAAAATCAAGTCTGACTCATTCTAGTTAGCCAGGACATTTTTATTGGCACCCATTTGTAAGAAAATGATATAATCTATAAAAAATTTGTATCTTCTGGCACAGAAATTATTCCCTATCATCCCACATTAATGTATGTCTCCTGAAATAGGAGATTGTGCCTCACAGCTCCATTATGAACTAACGTTCATGCCCAATCAGTTCACACTTACAGCACTTTTAAAATCTAGAGACAAAAGACATTTCCCTTTCACCACCAAGTATGTCCTGGTGTGCTGAAATGGGAGATTGCAATACTTTACCCTCATCTTCATCACTAGCACTGACTGTGAGGATGGTGGCTCCCACGTCCTGGTCCTCAGGCACGCTCACTTGGTAGGCGCCCTGGGCGAAGGCGGGCCGGTTGTCGTTGGCATCGCTGATGGAGACGCGCACGTAGGCCGTGTCTGCAGAGACAAGGGGCAAGAGATGCACATGCCCAGCTGGGCCACTTCTGTCAGCTGCAATTCCTGAACCTGTCTGCCTGCACTTGAAATGAAGACAAATATGCAGACAATACAGAAACAAACCCTGAGGGTTGTGGACCATATATACACCAACATTACTCAAATGCACTTGGATATCAAATGAATGTCACATCCAGTTTGTTTAAACAGATAATACATGAATAATTGATGCCTAATATGGCACTTGTACAGTGTTTAGTCATAACTTTTTGTCCTGAAGCCACAAAATTTTAAGTCTTTCTTTAAGAAGGGTGATCAATTGAGAAAAGGATTTTCTATCTTGAACATTCCTACTGCATAATTACTTTTGACTGCATACAGTACCACATGCAGCGCTTGGAGAAACATTTCCACTGCCCAAAGATGTCCATCCTACAGATAATAGGTGCATCTTTGCTAGCTAGGAAATACTCTCTAAACTCTAAACATGAAGCCATATAGTTTTCTTTTAATTCCAGAACAAAATCTTGCTTATCATGTAAAATTTATCTTTCAGCTCTGACACAACTGTTGCACAGATAAACAGTAAAAAAGCCACCATGAAACCAAACAACAGACACTCTTTCACAAGACTTAAAAAGAAAGGAAATTACCATTTAATCTTGCATTTCAGAGCTTCTGTTTTCAGACACAATCCAGGTAATATCACACTTATCACAGCCATCTGTCTCTTACCAGAGTTTGGCTTCCCATGTTTTCCAGGTCGAGCTGATTCAGACCCATCTACTGACTTGACTTCCAGCAGGTAGGAGCCCTTCTTCTCTCTGTCAAACACTGAGGCAGTGTATATGGAGCCTGTCTGCGAGTCCAGGTGAAAACAGGTGTAGTCTCTGCCACTGTCATGTAACAGGGAGTAAGTTATCTACAGGATTAAAAAGAAGTTGTTAATATACACTTTGCTTTTGTTGGATAGTTCACTAGTAAGAAAGCACTTAAAGAGAGGAAGAGCAGTCTTGTGTCCCAGTACTTGATCAGGCCAAGAGTGCTGGGTAAAACTGCAGCTTGAGCAATCTAGTCTAAAGTAAATTAACTTGCTCAACTGCTGATCTGTAAAGGAAATAAATTTGTCTGATCAGCTCCTGATTTCACTAGCACACATTTGCCCAGTGCTGGCGCAACAGCATTCAAACTCAGCTAAAGATGCCAAGTACTAATGCAACAGCCACAGGTGAGCTGGATTTGAACCTGCTCAGTATCATGGCCTGTGCTGTAGGCTCCACTATATACATGTTTTTGTGACTTGACTTTAGCTTGCACTCTTGTTTTAAGGATATACCTACTTTTGATTTTTTTAATCAGCAAGGAATACATCCACTTTGGGTGTTAGCTTGCCATATTTTGTGAGAATTCAGTTTGCAGTACCCTCAATGATTTTCAACTCACAGAAGCTTTTAATAAGGTTTTCTTCCATTAATTTATCCAATTTCATTTTAGGTCTATACAGAACTTTCCAAAGCAGAACATTCTACAGCAAGTATGTCACCTAAACTACAAGTTGTGTAAATATTTCCTCTTTGTTTTCTGCCTCACACCTACTAGTTTTAGTTGGATTTTTCACATGGCAACACGGAGAAATATGTAATTAACTACTCTATTTCATTCTATGTATCCCTATTAGTCATCCCTTTTCTAGGCTGAAGATTTCCAGACTATTTAGCCATTGCTCATACAGAAGTTATCCCACAGCTTTCATGAGGGGACATGTAGGTCCCCATGACCTTACCTCGCCGTGCTGACCGAGGTCGAGGTCGGTGGCAGACACCTGAGTGACAAAAGTCCCAACATCAGCTCCCTCTGTTACTGAGGCTTCATAAATGGATGAGGTGAAGAACGGGACATTGTCATTGACATCTAAAACATCAGAAAGAGGAGAGGTAAAGAAAACTATCAAACTTTAGAGAAAGCAGTCCACGCTGGCGCTGTGGCATCACCGAAGCGCTGACACACCTGTGACATTGACGTAGACGGTGGTGAAGGCTGCCAGGGGAACCGCGGCCACGTTCTGCGCCCGGACCCGCAGCACAAAGCTCTGCGTGCTCTCATAGTCCAGGGCCTCGGCTACCAGGATGGAAGCAGAACCATCATCTCTGTTTGGAGTCAGGTAGAAACGAACTGGCATGTTGGTCTCTGGAACAAGCCCCTCTTCCAGGTTGTAAGTGACACGGGGATCTCCAAGGGGAGAAGTTGCTTTGACTGTCTGCACGGTTCAAAAAGCGCGCGCAATCAACACTTCTGGGAGCACAGCAACATTTCTAAAAGCTTTTGTGTACTGACTCTCCCAGATACTTGGCTACAAAACTCAAAACTCTTATAAAAGCTGGCAATACTTAAGCAAATAATATTCAGTTACAAACAAACAAATCTGTCCCAGCCTTACCAAAATTGTGGCATCCCGTGTAATGTTCTCTGGAATAACAACTTCATAGCTGTCTCTTTCCCACTGTGGAGGCTGGTTTTTTGCACTGGTTACAGTTACAGAAAGTTCAACTTTACTGCTCCTGTTGCCTCCATCTGTAGCAGTAATCTCTCGAATTATAGATGACTTCTGAACAGCAAAAAAAGTTTCATTACAGAAGGTTTGGATCAGGGCTCCAAAATAAATTAAAACATAAAATTAAAGGCACACTTAAAAAAACTTACACAGAAGAAATATATCTGCAACTGAACTCAAAATATGGAGTAGATATAAAATTGATGAAAATTCTATTTGCTTTACTGAAGATTGTTGGAAAATTCTGCTATTAGTCTCAATAAATCTAAGTAAATGTCACACAAAATTTAAAACCAAACAGAACCAAAGAACCTATTTTGTGGAACCCCTGAGCTCTTAAGCTTACCTAGTTTTTGCTATTAGCTCTATGGGGTTCTTTGATTCATTAAATAAAATGTAATAAAAGGATACACTTTCACCAAACTTTTGTGTATCAGTTACTTACAAGTTAAATGTCAGTATTAAAACTATCTATTTAAAGACTGACATCTACAACAATATTTTCATTTCAACACAAATTACTTTTAAACCCTGAAAATATCAAACTGCCTGTGTAGGTATTTAGAAAGGGCTGAAACTGATAATTTTTTTAGATAACTACATGCCACAACTTTATTCACTATGCCTTCACCATCCTGAGGGATAGCTCTGCTTAATCCACTACAACTAACACATACCAAGTTGGGAATCTGTATCAGCACCAAAATTTCACACTTGTTCCCTTTCAGGTTTGTGTCTTAACTCATTGCCTGTTAACGCAATGAAGTCCTACACTTGTGTTCTTGCTCCCCTGCAGACCTTGGAATTAGCATGCCAAAGCCAGGGAAATGGGAAGAGCAAGTCTCAGAGGCAGTGCTGTCAGCTGCTGCTTCCCAGCTGAAAGCAGGGCTTGCTCATATGCAACTCACAGTCCATGAACCCATCAGCTAAAAGCCTTAAGTCATGTTTAATTTAAACAGACATATTGATCCTTTAACCTGAGGGGTAACCCAAACTCATGACCTCAGTAACTCCTAGGATATATTGAAATAGTCAGCTTAAAAGGCAAAGCAAGCACCACACCTGAGAAATGGGTTGGTTCACAAACACCCAGCCTGTAGTAGGATTAATTTGTAAATAATTTGGCTCATCATTTGCTATGGAATATGTAATGGCAGCATTTGAGCTGTAGTCATCATCACGGGCTGCAACTCGCAGGAAGCTGGTCCCAACTTCTGTGTCCTCTCTCAGGAAATCTAACACAAGGAAAGGGTATTTCAAACTGATCATTAATTCACTAAACTACCATGAACATCTTAGTAAGTAATAAAGAAATCAATTCCATACATTATTAATTTAGTATAACTTTCTCTTCCTTGCAATAATGGCCACACACACTGAGTATTTTAAAGGGCTGCTACGACTCCAGAGCTATAGATCACATCTGAACTTCATATTATCCCATTCATTACCTGGAATTCTTATAAGATACTTCTTTTAACTGTATCTTAAATAGGAGAATAATTGTTCTGTATGAATGACATGGCCATTGTTTCAAGGAACATTCCCACAAGGACGGTCCATGAGCCAAGGCTGTACTTGTTACATCAAACATTACATAGGATATTACACAGGACTCTGCAATTCAATAAGGTAAGTGCATCTCTGGCTGCATCACAGTTTATCACATATTCTACTGCCAGGAAAGACAAAAACCAAAAAATCTGAGACATCAGGTACGCTCACACTCAGGGCACTGAAACTCTATCCAATGACTCTCAATTACATTCATAGTGGGTGTTTTCAAATCTGGGGTCATTGTCATTTTGGTCCAGGATGACAATATTTATCTGACATATTCCAATGAGTGGCTCCGCTGCCTGATCTGTTGCTGTCACAGTGATGGGATATTCCCTCTGTTTCTCTCGATCAAATACCTGAACGGTTGTCAGAACTCCTGAAAACAAATTAAATACCAAAGAGTTAAAATTCTATGCATTTGGCAACATTCTACATGCAGATGTCCATTTTGCTGTCAATACACTGAGAGACAGTGCAATAGGTGAAGTACCCCTATAACATGAACTTCAGATTCAAGGATCCAACCCCAAGATTTAATAATTTCAACAGATGACATTGTACTGCTCAGGCAGATTCCAACTTCAGTTACAATTCCATCTACACATCTGGGGAATCTGAATTAGAATTGAATTGTAATCTAAAACTAGAAAATGGAGATAAGTACCAAACTAACTTTAACAGAATGAGTTTATAAAAAAATGTTTCTTTTGAAGAGCAGTAAGTACAGGGTAGAGGAATGTTTCATGTCTTTTATCCTCCAGAAGTTCAGCCTGAACTTAGTTGTGCCTTTCAAGATTTAGTTCCTTTGCTGTTTGTAAGACTACTGTCATTTGCTTAAATCATTTATATGCCACTAGCAATGCTGCAAGATAATATGCATTTTAAATATGTTTGTTTGGTTTTTAGAAATCCAGTTACAAAAACACACAAGTTACTTCACACAGCAGAATTTTCATATTTCAGGAAAGACATCAGTTTTGGTTCAGTATTGGACATGTATAAAACTTAGTTTCATGGAATACTTGTTCATGCAGTTAATATTTTGTCTGCTGTTAAGAAACTAAATGAAAAAGCATGAAGTCTGATTTTATCTATCCCTTTTTTCCATCAGTGCTACAAGGTTGTTTCTATATGCCATTATCAGTTCTGACATTTGCTGTACCTGTGTCAGGGTGAATACTAAATGCTGGCAGGACACCATCTCTGTGCACCAAGCCATATTTCACTCTACCATTGGCTCCTTCATCAGCATCAGTGGCTTCCACCTGCAGTACAACAGTCCCTGCAGGCTGGTTTTCCAAGACAGAAGCGTGTTCCCGGTAATACTGGCACTAAGAGAGGGGAGGAAAAGAAAGGAAAAAAATAAAAAGACAAAAATCAAGGACTTCCCTTGCATTTTGATTAAAAGATATATTAGCAAGGGAAAAAAGGAAATAATTTTTTAGCTACACTTGCATTCCCATGCTCTGCCGTTAAAGTTTTCTCTGTATCATGATGGATTTACAGACTTCCCCAGCTGTTCTGAGGTTATACAAACCCCACACAACGTGAGGCCACTGAGCATCTCCAACTAATGAAAATATTTGGAGAAAAAGTTCAAGTTACTTCCAAAGGCAAACATTTTTTTATATTAGCAAAGGTCTAATAAAAGAGAGCATACACTTGCCCAAACCACAGAATTGTTTTGATTAAAGAGGGATTTCTACACAAAGTAACTTTGTCGAGGAGAAGTTACTGAGAATTTCCAAGACTGCCATGAATAGTTGCTGACTTTTCAAAATATGCAACACTGCCCATCAATGTCTGAGCCACCAGCATCACACTGCAAAATTTTAGACAACAGATCTTTAATATGAATTAACATTCTGAAACCAAATTCAAGCATTTATTTTTTACAGTACTTTACTATTTAAGCTAAAACACTCATTCTTCTCTCTTTCATTAGTTCCAGACATACAATCATCAAAGGAAGCCTATGCCATTTAGAGAGGTATTTTAGAATATTTTGGAACAATACTGCACAAATAGCTACCCCTATGGAGTCCTGCTCACATATGCCACATGGGATCTCCAAAAGTGTGTCAGCCTCATCCTCTGAATTGCCAGAGATGAGGTGTGGTTCAGGGAACAGACAGTGCTCACAGGAGCTGTTCTGCCACAAGAGCAGAACAAACCTTGAAAGCCACAGGGAGGGATGGAAAAGATGGAGAAGACAACAGGACTCAAAGGGAGAGGGAAGCAGAGCTCCTCTTGAACAGTTCATCTGCTGCACACCTGCAGTGACAGGTGTTAAAAATTTACCATACAGTCCAATACAAATCATAGAGGCTTGTATATTTACCTTCTGAAAGACAGGTTTGTTATTGTTGACATCATCAATTTTCACAACAACCTGGGCAGTACTTGTGAGAGCATGGGGCCCTCCAGAGGCATTATCATCAGTAGCTGTGACAGTCAGTACATATTCTGTCCCCTGCAGCTTAGGAAATGGGCTTGCACGAAGTCTAACTAGCCCTGTAAAAACAACAGGTTGTGGGGTTTTGCTGCATTAACCAATTACCATTATTCTTCTTATCAGTAAGCATGACAACAAAGCATTCTGGCTTACCTCTTCACCAATAAACCATAAGGCTGCTGCAGTTTAGTTTAACTATGGTGTTTCTACTGCAGTCTGATTTTAAAACAGAATTAAGACATCACAACAGGTTTGTCTACAGAGCAAACTGAGACAACAGCTACGACTCAGCTGACCTGCACATAATAGCTTTCATCAGTCTGCTGCAGAAAAAAAAAGCTGCAGCTGCCACGGACAGCTCAGCTGAAACTACTTCAAGTTTACCTTCCTGCAGCAGAGACACAGCAGCACTGAGCTCCAGAGGCACAGCCTCACAAACCTCTGTTCTGCTGCTCTCAGAATTCCCCAAAGGATGCACCCTGCTGGGTGGGACACAAAGGCACTGCCAGGGAGAGATGTGCTACAAAAGCAAAAGAGACCACAGCTGTCTGAGATGCTGCAGTAAGGGGCTGTCATGCTTTTGCTCCATCATCCATCCATCACTTGTGTCATTCATCAGGAACAATCACAATTGTCATTACAACAGAGTATTTTCACAGCATCAATGTCACTCAATTTCCTTGCAAATGTGTTGTTTTAGCTGCAGCACTTATCTTTGACACTTCTCCACTTTACCTCCCCATTTTTGCTATAAGAGGGTACAGACTATTCCCCTGACATCACTCTTGAAAAGAAACTGCTGCAAGCCACTCTATATACCTTTATTGGTTTATTCAGCAACAAAAGCCCAAAAGTGTTTTGGAAAAAATGCTAATGTTCCTAAAATTAAATTTCAAAGACTATAAAATTAATTGGCAAAAAAGTATAAACGTACCTATACATGCTTTTCTATATTAAAACTGTGGAGCTAATCCCAAGAGATGCTATCAATCAAATGTTAAGATGCTTTGAGCAAAAAAATCTTTTTCTTACAAAAAAGATTTTCAGAAGTGAGATATATTAATGCTGTAGCAATTAGACACTTTGAAAACCATTGTTCCTCTTCAAGTGCCAAAGCATCTTTAGAAATTCAACTCTTGGAACCTGCAACTCTATTTTTAAGTCAGAAAGGGAATAAAGGAGCTCATAGTAAATTCAGGATCATGATTCAACACTTGCAAGTTACCTGCAGACCATATTTTTGGGAACATTTCAGAATCTAACATTAATATTGCAAACCCATGATTGCATTGAAATTAAAATTTCATGTTAAGTGAAGTCTATGAAATAAAGTGAAGGAATAACTAAGGACAGCTCACTCCTTCCTATACATTCAACATTTGTGCTTTGAAAAATCTAAGTTCAGATTTTGATGCAGTTCAAAATACAAAGTAGTTTAACTGAAGTTAATTAAGTTACTTCAATGCTTCAATGGGATTTCAATTTGTTTGCCTGTTTCAATCTCAAAACATCCTCTTCTGTTTTTTCAATCAATCAGCAGTAAATAAATCCTATTAATTTAAAGGGATATGCCAGCCTACTGAGATGTTGGTGTTTGTGCATTTATTTATTTTTTTTCTAATAAGGACACCAATGTGGTGGCATCTTTTTTCTTCTCATGTTTTAAAAATATGTGACTACAGAACAGTATTTAAAAAGACATAAAAATTGGTATTTCAGAACAAATGCCTTAAACTGCAATGTATTCTCCACACATCTTTTTTTCCTCATGCATGCAGTGTTCTTGGCTAAATAACACTGGGTCATGTGAATTATTTTAGCCCTAAATGAAAAATATACTTCTTTAGTTCAGATTTAATAAACTTTTGCCTTCACAGAAATAAAACAGTGATAGTTTCATTCCACCTGCAAAGACATCATTTTGTGTCAGTACAAAACATTTAAGCTCAGCTAAGAAATGTTTGCTCACAAGAGCATATTCAGGACATAGACACAAGCATGGGGGGCAAAAAGCCTCATCTAAAAGCCCAAATGTCCAGTTGCCTACAGTAAATGTTATTCAGATACTTGTTTGACATTTTGGAATGTCACACTGTTATCAATAATAACATTTTCTATTAAATTACTCTCTCTTAAGCTACGTGTTATCTATAATAATGCCCTCTATTAAGTTACTGACTGAAATCAAACACTGAACAGCTAAAAGACGTAAATTATACAAAGATTTTAGGAAATTACACCTTTTTTTTATGTTTTGAGTATATGCATTCTTTTCCTGTACTTTTTAAAATTAAGCTTTAAAGATAGCATATGCTCTTCAGTTTTGTAGTGAGACCAAATTCAAGGTGCATGACAATAGAATCAACATCATGTGTGAAGCTAATATATAATCACCTTTCTTAGGGTCAATAACAAAGTTTCCTTTCTGGTTTCCAGACAGAATATCATATGTCACAGCATCTCCATCAGGATCAACAGCATTAACTGTAGCAATCAAGGTGTTTGGGCCTGCATCTTCAGAAACAAAGCTCCTGTAGCTGTTAAAAAACCCAAACAACAGCACATTTCTGAGTTTGAGCAGGATATCATATGTAGAGGACTAAGCTTTAAAACAGCTCAAAGGGCACTGCAGAGATTTGTAATTTACTAATACAATTACACTGATATGATGCTTCTTTGTTAAGCAGTGATATGATAGGACTGATGATCTGTCCAACCATCCACATCTTTCTGTTCTTACCCCCCCCAGATTTCCACTGCAAACTTCCAGCAGCACCATGGCTTTGAAGCTGCACTATGCAACAAGACTTGTGCTAAATGCAGAATTCACTTGGGGTTTTTTGAATTTAAAAAATGAGCTTCATGAGTCACAGACTCAAAGCAAACACTTGCTAAGTTAAAGCAGTTCTCCTTACAGCACTTTCTGACACAAGCCCTCAAAAGGCTTTCAGGGGGGTCTTTGCACCAGCAGGACTAGGATGAGAGTGAGATGTGGAGGCTCTATGTGCATAATGTCAGTTTTACAAAAATCTCTGCTCAAGTCCAGACACATCACTGACACTGTAAGCTCTTAAGAGGCATTATCAGCCTAAGCTTAATGCTCTCTGGAGTAGAAAAGCCCCCTGCTTTAGCAAAGTCCCAAATATTTATTATTTGATGTGACTGGATTGAGTGTAGGTCAGACTAAGCATCTGACAGACCTGTCCATAGCAGATATCCCCAAGCTCAGCCATAAGAATGAACCACAGCTGGCTGTATCCAACATAATACACATGCACCACTGGCTGAGAGTGCTTATGGACCCACTGGCCATATGCTGAGAACAGCAAAAAAATTAAAGAAAAAGAAAATGGATGCAGAGAAAACCCTTCCCTTAGCTTTTGCTGTCAAGACAAGTGTGTTTTCAATTCAACCTTTGTAGAAACAGCTTATTTTCTTCCCCCAATTTTATATGCAAGGAAGGAGGAGAAGTAAATTATTCTGGTTTAGCTCAGTCACAACCCTCAAGACACTGTCTTAACTCTGCATCTGGAAAGCAAATGAACAGTAATTCTGATAATTTTTTACATGAAATACAGGGAGAGACAAGTTCAGAAGAGATCTCTTAAAACAGAGAAAGTAAAAACTGACAAAATGAAACAGAGTGGTAGCCTTAAGCATTTCATAACTGAGATAAAGAATAACTGTGATGAAAGAAAGCTCGTGGCAAGGAATCATGAGTTTATACTGGACTGCAAATCTTTTTAAACAAAGGGCTAGAAGGACAACATCATCACCTACATCTGTATTAGGCTGCCACAGAGCACAACATTAACTGCAAAAAGTCTCTCAACAGGCCCCAATTCACATGTATTAACAAGGATTCAATTTCACGGAAAATTTCAGCTAAGTTCTGTCTGAAATTTACCTCTGGGTTCAAGATTTTTTGCACAACAGGAAAGTAAGCAAAATCAGAGCCTAGTTCACCAAAACCTTGAGATAATTTGAATTTCAGGAGATTAATTCAATTCCAATGCCAATCTACACATACACACAACTGCAGCTTCTCTGCTATTGCACAGAGATCAGAAAGGCTTCTTGTGAAGGTTTGGTAATTTAAAATGATATTAATTTTAATCATATTCTTCAGTAAAATTTAAATACAAGAGCTGGCAGGGTTTTGATTGTTTTTAAACTATGTTTTCTGCTTCCAATTTGTTAGAGATGTTTACAGCATCTTTAATAGTATCACTTGCTTTCTATTAAAATATTAAGAACAGATAAATATTCAATGTCTCCGAACAGTAAAACAAATAAATAAATGAAAAAAAGGCATCAGGGGAAGAGTGAGAAACCTAGCCTGGTTTAGTATTTGAAAATATAGAGAGATCCCATAATAAATTGCAAAAGATCAAGTTTTCCAAGTCATGTCTCCTAAGCAATGTTTAGAAAAGAAAGGAAGGCACAAGATTTTGAAGCCAGAGGTTATCTTCACATAAAACAAGGACTGTCAGAAAGCTTTGATGTTTTGTTCAGCTAAACCCCAAGATTAGCATCACTGAAATCTCTGCCTCACTTTTGTTCTGAGCAACTTCTACTTATAAGAGTAGAAGGCTGATGCAGAAGCTGACTGGAAATTCCATTACTAACTCTCTAACATCAATGCAAGTTTATAATACTTTTGGCATTGCTTCAGATGCTTCTGAGTCTCAGCTATGGAAGAAAAGTGCTTACTGATGTTTTAGAAGAAAATAAATATATATACAGTTTGTAGTCATGGGACTAAGTGAAATTAAGTGAACTCCACTTAATGGCATTTATCTTGTGGGTTTTATATTTCAGTGGTCATTTAGGATTCTGTTCTCTAAGCATTTTTCTTTGACAACTATAAACCAGGGATGCAGATTGCTGACTCTAAGTTTAAACTGCCTAATTAAAAGGCAAAATTCCCCCATGGCTCTGGGTGAGGGCTGATGGCAACACTCTGTTGCCTGTTTTTTCTGCCTGATTGCCTTTGGTGGTGGAGGGGTGCTCCTGAACCAGATAATCTGAAATTTGTGCACCATATCTTTCAGTACATATTGAAAAACCTGTAAGTGCAGTATCTGTCAAAAGACATTGTCTATATGCTACCTTTTTTTTAACTGAAAGTAAGAGAGTCTCAGAGTCAAAATATCACCCCACATTTGTCAGTCCTGCTCTCAGCTTTGACTGAACCAAAGCCAGTTGCCATCCTCTGATCAGCCTTTGGACCACAATACGAACAGCAACAGTAAAAGGCAAAGATAACAGAGTTTAAAGAAGGTGTATTTACACTGTCTGAGAAAACTCAGGTGCTTCATCATTCACATTTGAGACATGGATCCTGACAGTTGCTGTGCCAGTCCTGGGCTCTTGCCCTTGGTCTACAGCCATAATGATGAACTCATAAAGGTGGTTGGGTCGCTCATAGTCCAGCCGTGTTGCTGGATAAATAGTGCCATCAGAAGTAATACTGAAGTCTTGGCTCAATGTGTAATACAGCAACTGGGCATTCTCTTCTGAATCACAGTCAGTGGCTGTCACTATTACAAGAGAAGAGAAAGACATTGGGTAGATCAAAGTTAGTGAATTGGAATGTTAAGTACATTTACTACTACTGTAGCAGCACTTGCCTTGGCACGTGGTGCTTGAAATCATTCATAAAACTGCTATCCCCTGTGCTTTTCATTGAACTAACCCTTACTCAAAAGTAAGTCATTTCAAAAAACCAAAAGTCAAGCCCCTGCGAGAATCTAGCCACTAGATCTTGACTTTGCTGGATTTCAAGAGCTCTGTGCTATCAAGAATGGATAAGGACACAGGAACAACTCAGGGACATACACTGTTACATCCACCTGACCTAAGCTGCTGACTTAAAATGCTCAGACAGATCACACACTGTGTAATTAAAGATGGAATATTTACATATATTATTCAACTGATGCACATTATGTATTTGTCAGATCCTATCCATAACCTACAAAAATCTATGCTAAAAGCACAGTTACCAGAACAATAACTGACAAACTACCTTTAGTACAGGACAAATCATTAAGTAGAACAACAGGCGGTTATAAAATCCTATTTATTAGGGAAAAGCAGTTTTCCTGCAGTTTAACTTCCTTTTCCCCCTCAAGATTTAGAAAAAGTTTATGTAAGGGTTAAAGACTAATACAAGGCCCTTGTCCAGCTTCTTAGTTGACATAAGTCTGTTTTATTGCTTCATTTTACAGAGCACCACCACTTAAAACTTAATTTCTTGGTTCCATTGGGCAGAAGCAAAGTCTTTTTGTCAAGCTCCCAAACAAAACCTCACATAGAACAGTTAAACTGTACAAGAGGCTTTTAATGCAAGAGAGCACAATTCCTACAGCAAGCCCACACAGGGTTCTCAGAGACAGGCAGAGAAGGTGAGCTGAAGTGTCAGTTACTTCTGATCCAGCATCAGTCTCTCTCTTCAAGAGATGGAACAAGACTGCTACTACTAGCCTGCTGCTATAATAGCAAGCACAACCAAAGTTCTGTTACTCTAAAAACATACAAAGAAAATCTGTTTCCTTTGTTTCCCTGTCCCCCAAAGCTGTTTGGGCTATGGCAGTAGTAAACAGCTCTGATATGATTCTACAAGATGGCAATTGCCTTCAGAGAGCTGCAGCTACCCATGCTGGGATAGGTAATTTTGCTTTGTGAACTGAATTCTAACTAGTGCAAGGCAAAAATACTCACGTTGAATGTAACAAATGGTTTCAGGAGCACTAACCTTGGAGAAGTGCAGTTGTCATAGGAACTGTTTCAGGAACACTGACTTTGCTGTAAATCGACTGATGAAATTCAGGGGCACAGTCATTCACATCTGTGATTACAACCAAAACCTGAATGGAGGAGAGGGGAATGTTAAACAGCAAAGTGAATCAAGGGAGTAACTCCATTGCTCTGGAAATATCACGGGGAAGAATTTCCCAAAAACATCCTTGAAGTCTTCAGCAGCTATAGGATAAGACATTTTTCTTAGATTGCTCTTTTTCTGCTGAGAACCATTGAAATATTACATTACAAGATACTAGGAATTGCCAAGTCCCTGACCCTGCAGCAGTGTTTTCCACTCACCCTTCATCTCCATTGATTATTCCTTATTACTAATTTAAAGGAAAATGGACCATCTGCTTGCCAAGTACCCTTTTTCCATTATCTTATCTTACAACACTTCTGTGATTTGTAACACTAAAAACTCTACTGCCAAGCATATTACATTTTAGCAATATAAATCTCCAAGACCAGGCCCTGAATTCAATTACAGCAGCACAAATCAGACATAAGTGGAACTGATCCTCAGGGCAGTGGTCACAGCCCCAAGGCTGCCAGAGCTCAAGCATTTGGACAAGGCCCTCAGGCACAGGGTGTGACTCTTGGGGAAGGTCCTGTGCAGGGCCAGGAGTTGATCCTCGTGGGTTCCTTCCAACACAGAATATTCTGTGATTCTGGTAAACCAAGTAAGAAATACAGTTTTGCTTCTAACATGTTTACAAATGCTTCCTTATTTATTCTGATATCAAATATTGAGTCCACAGTTGCATAGTTTACACTCCCAACAGTAAGGAGTGTGTAAATTAGCCCTTAGGGTGGTTCATCCTGCTGAACTCCATGCAGTTGGTTGAGGCATTCTGCATTACAGAAAAGTTGCATTACAGGCAGAGTTCTATTCCATCGAGCCTTACAAAGCAGATATGTGTAAACAAGAGTTGCTCTCTCACTACTGTTGAGGTTGTATCAGTGTAAAGCAGGTACAAATTAAACTACATTTAGGCGAAATCTGTCTGTAAAATCATCTCATAATCCTCTTTTGAGTCGTATTTTACCACTCTTCATCTTGTAGTACATAAAAGGGTCAACAGAAATTACTAGGCTCTGGTGTGCTACAGCCAGTGTTTGTTGTACTGACATACTGCTTCCCTGTCTCTGTGTCCTCACACTTGATCCTAATAATTCTTTCTCCTGTTCCCTATCTTATTTCCTGCAGCAGGAACAAACTCATATGGAATTATTTTCCCAGCTCAGTGAATCTGTGAATTCAAATAACTGTAATAACTATACTTAGAAATATTTTTGCTGTCAAACAGCTTTTTAAAATACCACGAACCATCATCTTTTAATATCAGTGAATTCTTATTACTTTCTCATTTTATAAGTTCACTTTGTGTTCTTGATACAAAACTAATAATTCTTTGTCCTGCCTCTGTTTTAAAGTGGAATAATCTCAAATGTACATCATACCTGATGAAGGTTTAGAGTAAGACAAAACTTCATGTCCTGCTTGGCTGCATCTGTGTCTTACCAGATAAGGCCTAGGACCTATGATGGGATAGGATATTGATCCTTCAGAAACAGCCTTTACAGCATCTGCAAGACTGAACTCTCAGAGTACCTCAACCAGTCCTCAACATCTCCCCAGACAGAAGGATTTGTGAAATGGACAGCAGAACAGGCAGCATGGGGAAATGGGAGCTCCTGGTGAACCTGTAGAGAACTCAGAAGGGTGAAGGAGAATGGCAATGCACCGAGGGTGCAGAGGGGAACACCCACCTCAGCAGCACTGCTGAACTGCTCCTCGCTCTCCTCTGCTCTGACCAACAGCAGATACTGCTGGGGGTCACCTTCATAATCCACACTCCGAGTTAAACTGATCTCTCCTGTTGCCCCATCAATGCTGAACAGACCCCCAGGATTAGTTAGCAAACTGTAGCTCAGGGATTTCTTTTGATATGACACAGCAGTGACTGTAAGAAAGCTGCATTAAAGAAATAAAAAGAGAAGACTCAAGCACATAATACAACACTGAAAAATATGACAAAAGCGATGCATATCAGAAATGATGGTGCAACCCTGCAGGTCTGCTCAGAGGTATCCTCAGTGAAGTCAGTGACAGCTGTATCTAAACACCAAATTCAAGCATTTTGTTACACAGTGGTTCTATCACCTTGGGGTTAAACAGATAAAGACAGGATTTTTGGAAGCAGAACACAGTAAGGATTAAAAATGCAGGAACAGAAGATTTAATTTTTGCTGCAGCTGAATTTGCCTACTTCGACTTCCTTCTATGGTAGTGATGGTTTTCAGGCAGGAAACTAAAAGATAAAACAAGATGAAAAAGATTTGTTTGAATAACAGCACAGTAAGTTTGCTGCAGTCATACCATCCTCAAGTTCCAAAAGGATAAAAGCCAATCCCTAACAGCAGTGTGTGTTCCAGCTTACACTGGACATACATTTTTAGTTCATCTGGCACTATCTGTTTTGCACTGAAGCCCAGTGGGTTTAAAGCCTTCAAGTGGAAACACCCACAGTAAAAAGTAAAAGAAAAAATTTAAAACTAAATATTTTTAAAGAATTTAAACCAAAATACTAATTCCACAAGTTCTCTTGACTTAACATGCAGGTTTCTTAGGAAAAAGAATTTCATCTCCCAGGATGTATAATGCTGTGACAATTACAGTCAAAAAACACAAACTAATTTTGTGCAGACTCCTTTTGCCCCCCTTGTATTCCCACACTGCTGTCTTCTCACTTTCCTCTGGTGCACTACTGAACCAATGGACAGTGTTGCTGTAGGTCATTATCTCACTTTAGTTTTCTCCTGTATTTTCCTATGGTGAGGTCTCCCAGGCAGTTTCAGCCAGTGCACGACTGCATTCCTGCCAACAGGAATTGTTTTGCCCCCCTCTAACTCCCTGCCCTGGTTGCACATTCAAGCCAGCTCTCCTCTCCTGTCAGCACTGAAAATCTCAAGGCCATGCTGGGAGCACATTTAACAACACAACTGAAAACTTTCTCTTCCTCTGGTCTGCCAGGAGTGCCAATAAGCTAAAGCTGCATGGGCAGGCTAAGCTGAGGAGATACAAAGACAAAAAAAAGACAACAAAGATTTGGTAATGCACCTCTGCTAAGCAGCAGCCTTAAACCAGGCTCTAACTGGGAAATGCTAAACCCAAAAATCCAGCAACTTTGTTCTCCTGCATACTTGGGTAATTGGTCCAATTTGAGAACTGTGGGATTCTAAATGGATTTTCATGGCTATTTCTGGCCAACACACTACAGAAACAGCTTTCACACATTCGATGTGTGCATTCAAACCTTTGCAGATGCAATAACCAGACAAAATTCTTCACTCCTTTTGCATATTACCAAGTCATTTGGCCAACTGATTGATCTACTATTATCTAAGGTGTGCAAACCTATTTCTAAATAGTTATAAAAATAGTTATGAATAATTTTGTTATTTTTAATTCTAAACATTATTGAATCCAAGACAGCAGGTACCTGGTAGATATTACTGCATTTTGCAGTTATTCCATTTCTTTTATGTCTGTGCACTTTAATTTTAGTGCTGTTTTAAAGAAAAATCTTGTCTACTGTTAATTTTTTTCTTAACAGTCCTTGGTTATTTAGACACTGTAATACTGAATGTTGTAGACTGAATAGTAACACCACAGATAATATAATATGAACAACAGTTGAATTGCCAGAGAAGGAAGACACTAACTGGACAAAAGTATTCTCAGCTGAAGTAGAAGACAAAATATTTGGTGTAACAACAAGACAGTCTGGAAAAGAAGGGACTGAGCATTCAGGTGGGCTTATGTCACTAACACTTTCTGTGAGATTTCAGTTGAAATGCTTAGGCAAAGGATGGCAAAATAAAATTACAAGTTCTGTGGCATCTTAATTTTCGCTTAGTTTGTCATTGTGATGAAGACAGGAGAAAGAGTTTTGGTTTTTCCAATTTTCACTTGATGGAGAAGGCACTTCTCCAAGTCTGACACATACAATTACTATATTCTTTTGCACAGGATATCTTTCTTCATGATGTAACAGTACAAATTTGTATTCTGCATTTTGTTTGAAAATTAAGACACAATCAGCATCTACAAATCCTTTCCATACCACTTCAAAAGCAAGAAAGCACAATTATTCAATACCGCTTTTCCCTATAGAAAGGAACTGAAAAAATACATCATCAAACTGTGTGGTGACCATTTCTGTTAAGAGATGTAACTTGCTTCTCTCAGTGTGTTTATGACTCACAAACACCACCAGAGCTTTGGGTGCCCAGGCAGAGGGTGAGGCCAGGAGCAGAGCTGTCACTTACGGCTGTCCCGGCGCGGCGCTCTCGGCCACGCGCACCAGGTACGAGGCCTCGCTGAACTGCGGCGCCCGGGGCCCGGCAACCACAGACACTGAGGCTGGAGAGCCTCTGCTTCCAAGCTTATCTGCTGCCAGCACAGTCAGCAAGTACTCCTTGTCCCTCACCAATGGCAAACCCGTTGTTTTAATCCAGCCAGTGTCCTTCTCCACTTCAAATCTGTCTTCACCACCTAAAGAGAACAGATCCACACACTGTTTTCAGCAAAAACATTTTTACTTGATTGAAATGAAGAGGGGAATACAGTATCAATTCCCAAGCTGGTTTTGGCTTAGGATCAGCATTCACACTAAAGTACAAAAGTTTGTTTAGAACTTAGAAATCAGTTGTTACATTCATGATTGCATTTCAAAATTGCGTTTTACTTCTCTGGACAATTATCACTCTTCTTTATCAATGAATCATAAAATGGTTTGGATTGAAAGGGACCTTAAAGTTCATCTCATTCCACCCCCTGCCATGGGCAGGGACACCTCCCACTGTCCCAGGTTGCTGCAAGCCCTGTCCAACCTGGCCTTGGACACTTCCAGGGATGGGACAGCCACAGCTTCTCTGGGCACCCTGTGCCAGGGCCTCCCCACCCTCACAGGGGGGAATTTCTTCCTAATATCCAATCTAAACCTACTCTCTGCCAGTGTGAAGCCATTCCTTCTTGTCTGTCAGTCCATGCCCTTGTAAATAGTCTCTCTCCATCCTTCCTCCATCCTCCAATATTCTGCTGTTGTCTGACCCTAAATATCCCTTACCAGAAAATACTCTGCTGAAGTCCTGGCCAAGAGGAACAAACTCCCCCTTGGAGAGGTATTGCTGGTCCCCTTCTGCTCAGACACTTTTGAACCATTACTAAAGTTTCTTTTAGGAGACCCACAAAAAAAAAAATCAATGAGTTTGTACAAGCTTTGCACAACCCAGACCTTCAAAAGTTTGTTACAAATGAACCAGAAGCATGATTCCCACAAGGGACAGGAACATTAACCCTCCTCTCCACCCAAACTACTCCTCCAGGGACTGTGGCACAAACAGGCAGCCCCCATTGCCACCCCATTGCCAAAGCCTTGGGGACTATTGCCTGCTCCAGTCACCATCTTCCCCCAGGGATATATTTGAGCTGAAGGTTTATGAACCTTTTGCCCGAGGAAGGGAAAATAAAGCTGAGGATAAAAGACCAAAAAGTCACAATAGTGAGGCATAATACACAGGGAATAGGAGGGTTAAAAAGTACCTTCCAAGAGAAAATATTCTACAGTTCCATGGATCCCTTCATCTGCATCCACAGCAAGCAGCTTGTACACTTCAGTACCTCCTGCAGCCTCAGGGGAAACCACAGCCAGGAAGGGGAAGGGCTCCATGGCCCATTCAGGGGCGTTGTCATTCACGTCTGTCACTGTAAGGGACACGGGCACCAAGTACCAGTCCTTCCCTAATGGGCACAGCAAAAGGAAGGAAGAATTACACTGCTACTTCATGGCACTCAGAGTAACAGAAACCTGTCAATACCTGAGTGTGTACTGTCTGCAATACTGGTGGCATGTGATCCAGAAAAACTTGGGCTTTAAGTTTCTTCTGGAATCAACAGCATCCAGACACAATGTGGGGAAGAAATAACTTGCTGAACTGCAAGACTGGGGCTATCTGTATCACATTCTTCTAAGACCTCTTCTTAGGAAAAATC
Source organism: Climacteris rufus (assembly GCA_013398175.1). Classification (NCBI taxonomy): domain Eukaryota; kingdom Metazoa; phylum Chordata; class Aves; order Passeriformes; family Climacteridae; genus Climacteris; species Climacteris rufus. The sequence goes on from VZRZ01001148.1 coordinate 110,162, forward strand.
ACACATTCTGAAATTTTCAAACTTTAAATACATGTTTTCTAAACAGTTTGGGGTTTTTTTCTGAATAAGAAAATAAAAGCATAAAATATTTTGCTTATGCAAAGATTACAGAAACTTTGAATTTTGAAAATTAAATACTTGTTGCCAATCTACCCTAACCAGTGGCTTGCCTTTCTATATAGTTCACTGAAATCCTAATACAGTTTTCACTTGTATTGAAGTTTAAATTACATTAAATCCATACAATCAAAATGCAGAAGAACAAACCACCAAAAAATTGAACTATTGAATTTTCCAAAAATCAACAACATAAGATTCTTAAACATTGAGGAAAAAGTATTTATTATACTTCTGTCATTATTAACTCATTAAATACTAGAGCTCCTAAACAAGTAATAAATATTAGGCAGGTACTGCTGAAAAGGTGGCAGAAAGGACACATGAGACAGTGACAGTGGGGGGGGGTTTTAACTGATAAATATCATCAGTAAAATCAGGGAGCACAGTAGGAATACAGCTCAGGCCCTTTGGCCAATTCGGTTCCCAGCAGACTGGCACTGAACTCATAAACAGTTCAGCTGCAGAAGCCAAGCTGAGTGCCCCTGCAGTCCATATTTAATGCCCCTGGCTCCAGAAAAGTGATGCATTCACTCCCTGTGTGGCTCCACAGGCAGCACAACTGCACTGACACAGCACTGTGCCCCAGGTGAAAACAGCCACCTACACTTACAACATGACTTATCCACAGGCTTAATAGTGGATGTAAAGTCAGGATTTTTAAAGGTGATGGTGTTAACACTTGATTTCAGTGGTGGTTTGTTATTTATACATAAATAAACACATACAGACACACATTTATTTTCAAAACAGCTCTACAGGAATTGAAACAACATACAAAAAGGAACATCTAAAATTATCCATTTTAATTTAAACCTAATTAGTAATACAAAGAACTTAGTATTTAAGTATAAAGTGCTGACAAAATACCTGATCTTGCAGACAGTGTTATGTTGCTAAGGAGGCCTGTTCTCCCAGGAAGCTCACTTAGGCTGAACTGCTGTACTCATTCTCCCTCTCTACTGCCCCATGACATCCCTCTCCAAAACCCAGCCATGTTCCCACTCAAATCTGCTCCTTTGCCTGAGGAGTGCATTTACTGACATGATCCCTTCACTCCCACAGAAGCACCACCTCTTACAGCCTCAGCTTTTCCTGTCTGCTGGCACATGCCACATTTAGTACAGCATATCAGAATCTGCAATCTGTGAACCACCAGGTAGTGGATTGTTGTAAAGAAAATTCCTCGCTGTTGTGGCTGGCAAAGTCAAACAGAAGTTTCTTAGTTTAGATTCCTCAGACTTAATCCATCACGACCTTTGAGTACATTCTATTTTTACCCAGAAAATTCTCTTAATAGAAAAATCAGCAGTCACCCAAGATAATCACAGAAGCTCTCTTAGTTCACCTTGTAAAACTGTAAGAATTCATCTGCATTTTAAATCTGTGAGTACATGGCCTTTTTTGTTTCTCTGAAGAGCACCAAAAAGTATATTGACAGTAACTTGTTAAACCCAAATTAATTTCTTTGTAATTACACCCTGTACCCAGAATCTAATGGAGGGAATATAGTATCAGTTTAAGGTAGCATATATGAAAAAAACAGTGCCTACAGCAAAATCCAGTATCTAATCTAGTAAATAGTAAGTTACAGAAGTGATCAGTTTCCTGAGAAGGAACCTGCACTGGGTTTTCCCATTAAACATGCCTTGCACCATTGTAGAACATGGATACATGCAACACATGTTCTGACATTTTCATGGACAAATTCCCACTTACCATGTACATCCAAGTCTTACAAAGTCTTCCTGACTTTGAGACAACTTGTGTGTGTATTATGTATTATTGCACCTCTGCAGACAGAAGTGTTTGGAGGCCAAGCGCAATTCAGCTTCTCCAGACAGATGTTCTTTCAAACAGCCCAGGAGAAGCCAGAGTTTCCAAAGAGAAGCTCAAACTGCCTCACTACAAGAGACAACTGACACTGAGGTGAGAGCACAGGAGCCCACACTGCTGTTGCATTTTCCTTGTAGTCACCCAGGTATAATTCCCTTCAGCATTCAGACAGACTCTGAACACAGCTGCTTTGCTTTCTGCTCTGTTACACAAAAAAAAAAAAAAA